>JARHVA010000903.1:2285000-2462500 GCA_037957365.1 Torreya grandis
CTAATCAATCTCAAGAAAATTTTATAAACCCATTATCTCATCAAATACCTATCCAAGAAATACCTATTTATCTAGAGCAACATATATCTATGGATTCTTCATAGTAAGTTATTAAAAATTCAAAACAAACATTGCCAAATCCCCATCCAGTTTCTACCAATCCCACTATTGAAATTCCATCCCAATAAATTCATTATATTCTATGCCAAAATTATTATAATTATCAAAACCCTCCTTAATTTAAAAAAAACTAATTCATTCCACATAGATCCCTACTAGGGCCCAACACATTCTACCTAGCCCATATCCTCCTCAACCCAACACTTATTAGGCTAATCAACATCCTTCTAATAAATGGTAAGTCTCTTTCAATATGATATAATAATTTTCAATTAGACAACAAGATATTATCAATTCATAATGCATTCTTACTTATCAATAATAAGCTCTACCTCAAAGAGAATAACCTCCACCAACTGAACAACAATTTTACCTTCCACATTTAAAATCCCAATCAACACCAAGTACATATAAACTAATTGAATCTCAATAATAAAACTACTAATACTAATAGGTTCATGCAAAGATTTGCTATAAATATAGCTAATTCATAATTCCATTCTCAGTCATATAATATCCCCACTTGCATCCTAAAATACTTATTTTAACCAAAAATAGTAGGCTATCAAGGATATAATATCAAGATTACAAGTAGGGAATCAAGGCTAAAAGTATAGGTTGGATCAAATATACTTTTGTCTATTTGATGCCAACATATTCTAGACACCTTTCCCATCTCATTTCAAGATCCATAAATTTGACAAGTATAAAGGAAAGGGTGACCCAAGAGAGCACCTAAAAGAGTTCTTTGTGGTATGCCAAGAAATAGGCTATGACCCCAATTTATGCTTCACCTTTTCTCATAGATATTGGCTTTGCTAGTTTTGGAGTGGTTCATGTGTCTCCCCAAGGGTTCCATTGCAAACTTTGATGATTTATTAGATAAATTTGTTAAACACTTTTTATATAATATTGAATATGACTTTACCATGGTTTAGTTGTGTAATATCAAATAAAAAGGTGGAGAGATATTTGTAGCTTATCTCCAAATATGGAGAGCATTATCTAGTATATTTCCACATTCTCTTCTTGATAATGACCTAGTTAACATATTCATGACAAATTTGAATTAAAAATATTTTAACCTCAAATTATAGTGTCTAGACAAATTTTATGAAGTCATTCACAAAAGAGTTCAAATAGAAAAGGCCTTCATTGATAAAAGATTGATCAAAATTTATTCACAAAATCAATCTCAACATCAAAATCAGAACCAAAATTAGAATTTAAATTCCACCCAAAATCTAATAAGTGTGATAGATAATCCCAAACCTTTTGATCACAATAAGAATTTGGTTGGTGATAGAGTAATAGAATAAAGACACGTTCAAATAGTGTAGTCACTTCCATTATAGATGGATTATTTTCCACAACCATTGGCTTTGCACAAGTCACATCCTCTAAGGAATTAGTTCAATAAAAGACCATTTGATAATCTTGGAGATCCCATTGAGGCAATATTTTAGAAGCTACATGATACAAATATGATTACTTTACATAACACCAAACCATTTAATGAAAGTCATCCTAAACCTAAATGGTAATAATTGGTTTGTGAAATTAATACACCTTGTTCAAAACATGATCGAAAGAGGTAAAATTTAATTAAACAATGAACCATCCAATTATAATTAGAACATGGGGATCTATAGAGAACCCTTTCCCAAGCACAATATTGATCAACATTAATAACAATACTAGTAGAACCACAATTTTAACACCAATCAAGGTTCCTAATGTAACCATGTATATTACCATGCTACTCCCTAAAATGACAATAATATGGTGGGGCATATCATGGGGTATCATATAAAAACCATTTAAATCTATTCCTATTCTTATCCTCATAATTACAAACAATAAAGTACATCTATCCTAGGGTTTCCTCCCATAAATAATACTCATTCAAGGATTATTATCTAAACACTTACTAATAATTCTTATAATAAAAATAATCATATTCTAGCTTAAGACTAGGTTGTTATAACTTCATTCCCTAGGGTTACCCTTCAAGGTTCTTACTCTTCTTCCTCTAATCATATCCCATATTCCAATCCCAATCCTATTTAGAATCCCCTAAATTTAAAAAATATTCCCCCTGTTGATAGATAATAAGATCTCATAGATCATTTAAAGAAAACATTGACACAAATTTCCATATTGGATCTCTTGTGTTCATCATAAGTCCACAAAGATATTTTTTATGAACTCTTGAGTCAATCTAAGTTACCTAAAAATATTTCACCTAATAAATTTTAAGTGTTGGTAAGACATTTATCTCCTGTTCCTCATCTTACATTTGATCAAAGAAACATGTTGGCTCTTTTCCCTTTACATACTCACTCCTTATACATTGAAGTCGTCATTATCGATAATAAAATCTAGTAGGTAGTCATAGACAATGGTTATGGCCTCAAAATTATTCCATTGACACTATTCAAACATCTAGGCTACACAAAAACATATTTGAAGAATGAAATCATCATAATTAAGGGGTATGGTGATACTAAAGGGATTCAATAGGTATAATTTCCTTACCCATCCAAGTTAGACCTATCATTCATAATAACTTATGCTATGTTATAGATCTATAATTTTCATATAATCTCTTCCTTGGATGTCCTTAGATCCATGAGACACATGTATTTATATACATGTTGCATTAGTGCCTCAAATTCCATCATTCTATAATGGAGGTTAATATTCGTAGGGAACTACAACCTTACTAAAATTGTCACCATCTGAAAGAATAGGGTCATCAATACAACTATTTTCCTATTATAGAGGAAGCCATAAAAAAGGGTAAACAAGAGATAAATGACCCACCTAAATCTAATTATGTATATCCTAGTAACTTAGCTTCTTCCTCCTAGTCACTTCTCCCACAAATTTCTTCCCCTTTCACTATTCGATATAAAGGTGTTGGCACATATAGTATTGATAATTCATTTCATATTTCCAAACTTCCCAAGTCGACTAAATCATATGGTAGAACTAAGATGTAATGGCATAAAAATACAATGGATATTTATCTAAAAGGGTATCAAACATTTGTCAATGGTAAACTATTTAATCAAGAAGATCTAAATAAATTAAACAAGTCTTGGTTGTGTAGTGATGATTTTCCTCCTTGTTTCTAAAAAAATTATTCCAATCAAGCTCATAAAATTATGGAAAATCAAGCCTATAAAGGTAAAGACTTGGGGATACATATGAAGTCTCAAGGTCTTGAATATTAATTTCCTAGGGTTATCATCTCAAATCTTGAAAGTGATACAACTTCAATGTCTCATGATGATGTTTTTAGTAGTAACATAGAGTCCTTTTATAGCATCTACAATGAGCTAACCTATACCAATCTATTTCATTCCTATTATGTCCTTATCATTTCCATTTTCATAAATTTCCCATCACTCTCTATTATCTTGTTCTCATCGATTGGGACCAACAAGATCAAAATATCATACTAGATGAATTTCAAAATGAAGAGGCCATAAAAGAATTATTGGGTTTAAGAGTCAGTTTACCATTTGGTGACCACAAAAAAGGATTTGTATATACTTTGGACCCTACTAATTATTTTGGGAAGAAGGTAAAATTCTTTTGTCATAGTAAAAATAAAAATGAAATGTTGAGGTCCTTAAGTGAAAACCTCTTTGAGGCACTTTCAGACTAGGGAAATAGTAAATAAAGAGATAAGTCCATGGGTGAAAACTTGTTTCAAGTGCCCTTAGATAGGGAAATTCATTATCTTTTAGAAAAATAACAAGGTGTCATAATACCACACCCACTATTGGTAAAATAACTTAATCTTGAGGATATATAATCATTTGCAGAAAGGGTTTTAGAACATCCACAACTAGTTTCTAATTTTGTATTCCTTGATATGGGTGACTTTTATTATTATTACATCAGAGAGCCTAAGATCTACCATTCAGATGAAGATAAATCAATTAAATTCATTACAAATAATTCTAGAAGATGGATCTACTCTCGTAGTGAAGTATACTATAGATGTGAATATGGGTACTCAGGGAGATCCCAAAATAATTAAGTTTGGTGCATCCCTCACTATAGAGTAACATAAATTAATTATAGCAGTTCTTAGTGAAATCATTGATTTATTTTCCTAATCTTATTTAGACATGCATAGTTTAGATCCTTATTTAGTAGTGTATCATCTTTTTGTACATACAAATACTAATCCCATCAAGAAAAAATTATGAATGGTTTATCCAAAAATTACTATCCTAGCTAAGAAATAATTGTAAAAGTTGTTTGAGATAGGTTTCATTAAACTAATTTATTACTCAGACTAGATCTCTAATATCATTCCAATTAGTAAAAATCTAGTCAACATATAATTTGCATAGATTTTAGGGATATTAATAAATATTTCCTAAAATATGAATTTTCATTACCCAACATAGATATGATTATTGATTCTATAGCTAGTTATGAGATATTCTCTCTTATGAATGGTTTCTCTAGTTATAACCAAATAAAAATTGCTCATAAAGATCAACACAAGAGTATGTTCACCACTCCATAGGGAACATTATGTTACTAAGTCATGCCATTCTCCATGGAAAATGTTGGATTTAAATATAAAAAATCAATGGAAGTCATATTTTATTATTTGATGCATGATATTGTTTAGGATTACATAAACAACATCTTGGGAAAATATAAAACCCATACATAACATCCTACAGTATTGTGAAAAATATTTGAGAAGATTCATGAGTATAAGGTGCACCCAAACCTTAAGAAATGTGTTTTGGGGTTACCTCCAAAAATTATTGGGATTAATTGTTTCCCATAGGGGTATTGAAGTTGATCTAGCCAAAGTCAAGGCCATTACTAATATGCCCCTTCCTTCTAATATCAATCCAATTTGTAGCTTACAGGGTAAGATCAGACAATTCACATCTTCATTTCTCAACTTGTTGATTGATGCCAACTATTCACATACTTTGTAAATAAAGTAACCACCTTTAAATTGACTTATTAATGTTAAGATATTTTGAACAACTAAACAAATATATTTTCAATCCTCTAGTGTGTGTTCCTTTGATGCCTAGTAAACTATTTTTATTATACATTTTTGAGACTAAACATGCCTTAGGGGAACTTTTAGTGTGTCATAATGATCAAGTAAAATAAATGGTAGTCTAACACCTGAGCAAAACATTGGTCACTTATGACCAAAACTACACCTAAATTGAAATTTTTTCTCTCACATTAGTTTTCACTTCTAAAAATTTAAGACATTACATGTTGAACATTAAGACTATGTTAATTGTAAAATTGGATCCTATAAAATATCTCTAATCAAAATCATATTTTAAGGGTTTTGAGGTCAACATAAACATTTTTGAATAATTTGGACCCTTGTTCAATTTTGAAAATTATGTTATAAATTATGTATTCAAATTAATCAAAGTATATTATTGAATATCATGATTGATATAGTTTACATTGGCATGTTGGCATAAGCTTTATTTTATTTCACCTAATGTTGCTAACATTTGACTCAGATGTTTACATCTTATAAGATCCATGGATTTCTATTGCAATTAACAAGTGTTCAAGGTTTTATACTTTAACATTAATTTAACCCTTGGTTAACTAGCATGGTCATATTTAAAATATTATGATACCTTTGGTCCTTAATTTATTAACTAATTTTAAGTTTAATCATGTTTAAAAACCTTAGTCTAAGTTATTTAGCCTAAGTTTCTATTAAGTAGATTCATATTTTTTCTATGGGTCAATTTATTTCATGTTAGACCTAATTTAATTTTAATGTAAGTCTGAATAAAGTTTATTAACTCATTAAAACTTAGTCTAAAAATTATGCTAAGTCTTTATATATATCCCAAACCCTTACTTCATTGATTTCACTGATTGTAAGTATGAAAACATGCAGGATTAACAAGTGTCAAAATATCAGGAGGACATAATTAAGATAAATAATGAGTGGATGATTACCTAAAGTCAACAAGTCAAGATCCAAATTGATGGAGCATATTCAATCTTGCAAAATTAAATCTAAAATGATCTTAGAGTTAATATTTCAAAGATCAAAAGATCGAATGCAATAGTGATAAGTGTCATAATCATGTTAAACTACATATAAATCAATAGTCTATGTGTAATTAGATATTTAATCACTTAGATCAGGATCAACAATATGCTTTCAATATTACAAACAAAGATCAGTGGTATGAAACAAGTCAAGGAGTCAAAGAGCTTAGATTGCATGAAAAGATACCAATGAAAAAAAGGCATTAACTAAATGAAGACTGATGGTAAAGTACACAAAATTCATGTGATGATGCCAAGTGGCACAATCTCATAAACTCATATCAAATATCAATGGCCATAATAAAATTCAAGGATAGAAGACTCTTGAGGAGATCAACAATGTGCATTCGATCGAGATCCAATATTCCATGAGATGACATGTGTCCATGGAGATAATGGTAACATTTTAAAACTAAATGAGCTAAGTGATAAGGCAATACCACATGGGAAAACATGTCATATTCAAATATCTTGTGGACTTGATCATTTGAAAATTATAAATGTATGATCCAAATGCAATCAAAGTCACCAAAACACATATTTCAAACTTTATTACTACCATTAAAACTTTATGTAAACCTCCAAAAATCCCTAGAAAGAATAAAAATCCCTAAATTATCTCTATATGAATTATGTTGAGCTGAAAGTGTTGGATTATCATTTATAAAATGATAATAAATTATAATTATAACAATGGAAACATATAGAGTTATCTCAAATAAGGTGGTGGAACTTTACCTATCATCAGATTCAAAAGGTTGAGTGTTTAAAGACATGGAATTTGTAGCTGCTTCATTGAACATAGGGGATAAAAATTACTCAAAGTTGTTCTAAATAATTGAGAACTAGGGAGTTATAACCAAACAAGAAGAGAATATCCTCTCACTGAAGATATTATATGATGATATAATGGTAATCCAGATGATGGGACTACACTATGATACTACTAAACCAAAGGTACTTCATTGTATTGATGTTCTTGGTCTAATTTTCAAAGAGACTAAAATTAACAAGGGTATGTTAATTCATGAGAATAACATAAGAAAAATTGCATATATGTCTCATTTTTCATTTTAGTCCTACTAAAATTTTTCTAAACCTCAGATATACCTAACCTCCATTAGTTTATGGGCTAATAATCACAACATGATGGACATTTTGGAATGGAAAAATGGTTATAACTAGGTAACCAAGTCATTATAGATCCTATAAAGAACATCCTTGTAAGCTAATTTATATTTTGAGATAGGATTGTCATGGCAATCCTAAATAAATTTTGTGGGTGTGCACATACTAATTATGTTGAAACAATGTGGGTCCTTATGGTATACTTCATCATTTAAGAAGTGTTGGTTGCTACATTAGGTGAAATTATCAGTATTTCCTTAAATAGATAAATATATGAGATCAAGAATAAGAATAGGACTAGATTTTATATGATTTTTTATCTATTATATGCCCTATGTGCAACCACCAATTTTTCAAATCAAATAGAATGGTCTCCTAGTGGCACCTAGACTATTTCCCAATACTATTCCAAATTGCACATCTATAAGTATAGAGACCACATTTAGTTTATTTGTGACTATGTTTACCATGCATTAATTTAAGCCATTAATGGTATTCATGTGATGAAATCTAACCCTTTAACCAAGAAATCAATTGAGTTAATGGGAGACATATGGTTGTATCCTAATTTTACTGTTATAAGAATTGAAGGAACCCAAACAATCCCTCTCAAATTACCAATTCATGTACCTAACAAATTAGAAAAATAAGAGGTGGCATATCAATTATTCAATAGGATTTAAGGAATTTGTAAGACCAAAATAAAGGGTGTCATACACAATTTTCCCATGATAATTAGTAAAACTATTTTTAGATAGTGGGATCATATTGATGTTGCTTCAAATCATAGGTTATCTTTTAACCTACATATTGATGATCATAGGCAACGGGATCCATATGTAAAGGTAAAGTAACATTTTAGGATAAAGGGTATTTTGAATATAACATATGAACATGAACCTAGTTCATTTGACTTCATATACACTAGATCATCCTCAAGCTATGAAGTTACTAGGAGATTAAAGGAACACAATAGAAAATTTGAGTCCAGATTGAATAGTGACCAAAAAATGGAAGATAGATTATAGTTAGGCCCTAGAAAATATCATTTGATATATGTTGTTTCTTATAGGATTCCACCAATAGATACACAAGTAGAGCATAGGCCTGAAGGGAAAAAACTAGGATAAATTGCTTCTAGCTTCTCAGGTCCTGAATCATCTATAACAAAAAAGCAAGATTCACCTTAGTAGGAGGTTCATATGATAGCTCTAGATCCTCATGAGATTTTTGAAGATGTAATTATGATGATATATATGACATATGAGACAAATTCAGAGGTAGAATAGGTAAAGTTTTAGGAAACCAAAGAGGAAAATGGAAATGAAAAAGCATTGGAATTGATAGTCATAGATCATCCCAAGAGGAAAGATAAGACTACCATTATCTCAAAAGATAAAAAAATTAAAGTGATAATTACACCACCTTTAGAGAATTTTAATATAGTCATTGAAGAGAAAATCATATATGGACCATCTATTAATAAATGGTTCATTTATGAACCAAGGTTAAAAAATATACCCACTTATCATCCATGGGTTATGGCGAAGACTACATGCATACCTATGCAACAAGAGTTGAAGACATAGATCATTGCCTTACAAAAAGAAGAAGAAAAGAGATTAGATACTCCAAGTTAGTTAGTATTCCAATCATAAGTAGAGGTCCTAGTCTCACATGTGGCCCAATCTTCATTTTATGTAAGATTTGATCCATATTTTATAGCTTTGTAAAGGCTTATTGAGGCACTAGTCATAGAAGGTCATGAAGAGTTTGTGCATCAAAAGGTGGAACCTTTGACTCATTTAACTTAGAAATAAGGAAGAATACCAAGGGAAACACCTAAATTTGAATAATATGTTATTGACATAGCTCAATCTCAATAAAAAATGGTATAAGTTGCCATCATATTCCTAAAGTAGGAGAAAAAGAACTTGGAAGAGTAATCTATTTTATTAGTTCTAGGATATATTATCAACAAGCTTGATTCAATTATATATGATACATTTAGTTATTTGAAAATTGTAAGGTCTAAGTTGGATGTGGTAAACAAATAATAGTCCATGCATATGAATCAAGTAAATAAATGGAAAGCTTCAGACAAGAAGGTGAAAGAAGTGATCAAGATATTGACAGAAATAAAAACTCCTAAGTTTAAGATAATCATCTTAGCACATTTGAATATGGCTATGATTATCTTAATAGAGAATATAAAGGATATAATTAAATGGTCAAAAGATCTAGAAGATCTTTATAATGACTTCAAATAGTTAGAGAGAATGGTGCACATACTAAGAGGTTTGATAAAAGATCCAACCATCCTTATTCCTATTATAATGATAAGTGATGAAGAGTTCAAACACAAGGCTATTCAATTCATCTAGGAGGTAAAGAATAAAAGCTAGGACACTACAAGGGCAGATAAATAGTGTATCTTAGATATGGTTTTATCAATAAAAGATAAAATTGGTAATACTAGAAGCATTAAGGAAGCCTTGGATAGAGATGATATAGACTTCAAAAGGTTGGTAGGGAAAGAAGAGGAATTGTTCATGGAACCAATTATCAACCTTAGGTTAATTTGTGCACATCATGATAAATCTATGAAGATCCTAGAGAAAAATTATAAGGTGGTAACTAGAGGAGCATCTCAAAGTAAATTGAGTTGACTTGGTTTATTATTTTATAAAAAAACTATGTAAAGTCATTTTGAAAGAATATTTTATTGTTTTAAATCATGTGAAATTTGTAACAAACATGGCTTATTGTTTAGTCCACTTGTAAAGTGTCATTGATTATAGAATGTTATAGAAGGATAGTTGTTCTTAACACTTGGATAATTATCATTTGATAGTGATTAACTGACATACCTCATAAGTCTTCTATAAAAGGGATATTATCATTTGTAAAAGGAGGATGAAGTTTTTATAGAAAAAGTTTTGTGTAAATTTTGGAGCAAGTAATGTAAGAAAGGGAATTATGCAAAAAATATCTCATATTTGGTTAAGTGTTTGTTATCATGATTACTTCCTCAAGTATCTATTTTGATTTTCACATTTGAATTGCTTTTATGAGTTCTCGGTGTGCATATATTAATGCATAGTTATCAATTTGAGATTATGATAGGTTGATTTAAATATTTTAGATTCGTGTCATTTCTAATGCTTTTCTTGAAGATGTGTTAATACAATTTTCTTATGGAATTAAATCCTTAAAGTGAATTTGAGTTCTTATTTGCATTGTTTAAAATATCCTTAGAATTTTTCATGGTATATGATAAGATATGTGCTTTTGGAAATTTCATGTCATATGTTGGTTTGATTGCATGTCTTTGATGAAATTCAAGCTTTGTCATGACAAGTCCAGAACATCCTTCTTTCTGCCCTACCCTACCTATTTTCTCTTTTTCTTATCAAATCACTATAGTTTATCTTTTAATTATAAATATTTATGGTATATTAGAGTTTAGACTTTAGGTTTTGATCATTATATATTAGACTTAGTGTTTTAGATAATTTTATCTTATATTGCAAGAGAGGAAGAAGAAAGAAACTAGATATGGGTGTGGTTGAAAAACCTATTTGATTGTACATGCATTGAATCATATGATTGTAGAGAAATCATATCTATCTTGGGAGGAATGACCTAAAAATAAGACAACACTAAAGCAAATGGTTGGTTAGATAGATAGCTAGGTGAATTCCTTAGTGCTAGCTAGATCTTAGAATTAAGAGCTTACTTGAGGGCTATCAATCCATGCTTTTAAGAAATCAAGTTTATAAAACAAAAGATAAATTACTTACATCAATAATCAAAAGGTAATAAAATTAAATACAAGAAATCTTGATAAATATATAGACTAAAATGACTAATATATCAAGAATCAGGTAAATACTAATGCTAAATAGGTTGGGTGTGGTTCAAAAAGTAAGTTGGGTCTCTATGAATATATAGAGACAAGGAAAGTTAGATTTGGTTGAGGGTAAGTGGGTGAAAATATCTTGCTATTATTTTTGAACATAGTGACCATTGGCAATGGAGGTGACTATCAGTAGTTGAGGTGATTGTCAGTGGTTAGGATAATTGTCAATAGTTGGGACAGACCATCAGTGTTTAGAGTGACTGTCAGTGGTTATTATGGGTTGGGTTTAGGTGATGAAAAGGTTAGATTTATGGGGTCATAGAAGGTAATTATGGGAGATTGGTTTATGCTAGGTTTATTGAAAATGGAAATAAAGTAATTGACAGATTGAAAATAAATACTTAGCTTATCAGAGGTGATCTAGTGAACTTTTTAGGTGGTTGGATAATTGATGGATTATAGCATGATTTTGGTAGAGTAATGGTACTTAGATGTTGGCCAAGGTGTGATAGCAAGTTGGTTCTCTATTGTGATGGCTAGATTGCTAGATTCTTGGAGTAATACCTACAAAGAAACTCTAGATAAGAAAGCTCTTGATAGTTTTGGGATGGATTGATTGATTATAGATCCTTTTTCACTTCTTTACCCTCTCTTCTTATAGGAAGGAAGGAGAGGTGAAATAATATGTTATCAAGAGATATAACTTGTTGTCTAATTTTAACTCATGCATAAATTGGCTCACACATGATTAGAAAAGCTAGTTATAAAAATACAAGGCAAAGTAAAGGGTTAATTAAGTTGGTTTAGGTGGTGGAACCTAACTTTCAATGGTCAAGGTGATTGTATATGGTTAGATTAACCATTATTGGTTGAGGATAAAAGTTAATTTGGGTTAAAGAGGTGATTTTAGTCAATAGATCAATCTAACTAAGGTTAGGTTTGGTTATCAGTCAAAAGGTCAAGTTGGGGCCCTAGGGGGTCCTATAGTTGTCTAGGGTAATTGTGACATTTGGAACCATCTTGTGTAGATTTTTAGTGTACATATTTTTCCTCTTCTTTTTATGTAGTTTGTATCTACAAATGACAAAACAAAAATGTATTATGGGTCAAATTTTCTACTACCTTGAGTATGGGAGGACATGTTCCCCCTCAAACTAAGAGTTAATGAGGTAAAATAAAATTAGGTGTGGGTTTGATAAGTGATGAAGGTGATGATAAAATTTAGGTGATAGCTTGGGCAGTGAAGCACAAACATGTATACATATTAATAAAAAGGTGTAATATCCAAGATCACATATTAATTAGTTTATCATAGTTGGTAAAAATTAAGGTTCTTACTAGAAGGACAAGTGGTAAGTGGACCACATGACCACATTTAGATGTGGTGGTTGAGAACACTCGTAAAATAATTTTTTTTAGGAAAGGTTAGTGTTTTCATGGGTATCTAAAGTATGACATACTCCTGATAAAACACAAACTAGGCAAGCGAAGTTGTGGTTATCTAAGATAGGAAGTACTCTCGAGAAGACACAAGTTGGTTAGGTGGGCATAATGTAGTGCAAGTTCAAAAATAGGTTAACATGTCAATTATTTTCATTATGGTTAAAAGGAATAAGCAAGATAATTATAAAACAGACATGAGTTGGGTTTAAATAGACCAATGGTGAGGTGATGAGGTAGTTGGTATGGTAGGTGGAGAAGATAACTTCATGGGTGGGCATTTAGTGAAGTATGTGCCAAAAATTTTGAAAAGTTATTAGTGTGGTGGGTGAAAACAAATCCAAATTTCCTAACCATCAATGGTTAGCTCTCCTTGGATTGACTTCTAGTATTCACCCTAACCATTTGTAGTTAGGTTAAAACCCAAAAAGTGCATAAATAAAAGTGTTGAGTGAGTGAATTAATTTCATTTGCTTATTTTGACTATTGATAGTGAGATTTTGGCATTTTATGCAAGAGTGTTGATGGTGACTATTGGTGGGTGGGTTACTGAATTGGATTGACTAAGTTTACTAGAGTATTGGAGAGTGATCAAGATAGCATGTAGGTGGATAAGGATAGGTCCAGGTAGTGGGTCTAGATATTCCTCCTTGATGGTGGTCAAGGAATGAGGTAGGTGTTATTACTCAAATTGGTAGAATATATTGTTATGGTAGGCAGTTTTTGGGTTATGACCTAGGTATAGGGTTTGATTTCATTGGTGGATGGGTAGGTACCTTAGGAGAATAGGCACTATGAGGTAGCAGTTACCCAGGAGATAGTGGTACCTTAGGGGCATAGTCATGATATAGTTATGAGATACTATATTTTATTATATATAATTTTGATACTAGCTTACAAGCTGATGTGGTGAGATGTACATTTTGAGATAAAGACATGTATATTGTTGTATACATTATGATGTTATTGATAATAGATTCATGATTTATAAATATGATGCTCATTTATTTCTTATCATTCATGGTTTGTGATATGATGTTTATGTTCATGATGTTGATTATAGTTATGTTGATCATTGATTATGATTATGTTATGGATATGGATATTGATGTGGACTCACCTAGTTGGGCATGTGATGAGATGGCCTTCTATTTTTGTTTATGATAATGTTTATATGATGGTTATAGTTGGTACACTTGATATGATAATGGTTTAGGTGATGGATAGATAATTTTATGATTTTAATCACATAGATTATTGTTTATGGTTTATTTATATGTGTTTTATGATGATGATGTTGATTATGGATATGTTATGATTATGGTGTTCATGCTAAATTGGAGTGAATATATATTTACTCATTTATATTTAGACATGTAGTGAAAATTATTTATTTACTCATTTATTTATGGATGTCATGTTGTTGATATGATGTGATATGATTATGATTATGTTTATGGACATGGTTTATATCAATGATGTTTGTTTTTATTCATGATACATGTTGATATGATTTGGTTATGATTATGGTTATTTTGATTAAGATAAAACACATAAAGTAAGTTAGATAACAATGTAAGAGTGAGAAGATAATCAAGAGATAAAGCATATAAGTGAATATATCAACTAGTTATGAGAGGAAAGAATAGGGTGCAATGTTTCTTCTTTGGCAAGGACTAAAAAAAGACTAAAGGTGGATTGGCTTAAATAACATAATCCCTTTGAATGCTTCACATTAGCATTCATTAGTTGGTTAAAAATGTGTCTTGATCATATTATGTCAAGTGAGCTCAAAATCCCTTGCTTATAGTGTACAAAGGGGAGATGGATGAAAATGGAAACTTTTTGTGACACTATCATGCCTCTTCTATAGGTTACCAAAGAGTTAGTATATATAAATTGATGTCATATAAGGTATAGACCAATCGATGCAGGAAGTCTACTCATGAGAGATGATTATGGCTTTCAGAATTATTGCACTTATGAGAGCCAATTATAGCTTTCAAAATTCTTTTGCTTTTGACTGATAATGGGTCTTTTAATTATTTTATTATGTGGAAGGGTTAGAGAATCTGATTGATGTGGTAAACTTTCAATAAATTGCTTGCTTTGACAAATGCTTTACTCAGACATATTTCAAGGGAGTGGTCTAAGTTTGTGTGTTTTGCTTAATGATTTTGATAGCTATCCTTCAAGGGATAAGTCCACCTTACTTTGATCAATTTTGAATACATTTTTAATAGTTATTTTTTAAGGGAACATTATATGAATGTTAGGAATGACCCATGATTATTTTTGGTTTTGATTTTTCCTTTTACTTTTTGTTTGATTTTTCTTGACATAGAACTGATTATATAGGCTTAAGGGTTCACCTTTATGAAGGCAAAACTAAAATCACAAGAAGGTTGTTTGGGTGTAAAGAGGTTTTTGATGATAATGATCATGAGAATCCATCCTGTAAAAGGGGTGGAAAGTACCATGAGAATCATGCCATGGGTAGAGTTATGATACCCATTATTCAAGATTAGGTTATGATTGTGATGCATAATCACATGATCTAGTTTTATCAATTTCCCCTAAAATATGGAGATGAATGTGGTTTGAAATAAAGGGATGAGCTTAAGCTTAAAAAAGGTGATTTTGATCCTTTTTTACAAAATAAAGGACATAGATATAAAATATTAAGGGGCTTAGGTTTTGGGTTACCCTCTAAAGAGGATAACTGGTAGACTCTTGATCCATATTTTTGGGTTATGATATAAGGTTAAATCCAATTGAAAGTAAACTTGCCCTGCTTAATTTTATCCATATTGGTGACATGTTGATTTTCCTTTAGGATGAGGTCTCTGATGTTGAATTCTTTCACTCTAAGGTGTTTTTCATAAGCACATTTGATGTGTTATTGATATACATGAATATGGGTGAGGGTGGCTAAATGACACTTTCCAAGTATCTCAAACTGGGCTAAATGGTGTTGATGATAAGTGTCTTCAAAAATGATATCATGTAGGGATATGTGAAGAGCAAGAATTTAAACCTTGAGAGGTAAGATAGCCTCCATTCCAAACACAAGAGAGAATGGGCTAGCACTCATAGGGATATAGATGTTAGTACAATATGCCCATAAGGTGAAAGGGATGTGCAAACACCAATCCTAACTAGATGTATTGACCATTTTAGTGACCATGTTGTTAAGAGTTTTGTTAGAGGCTTATTTCTACCTATCCATTAGATTGAAGGTGATAAGGTGATGATAAACTAATTTTGATGACAAATATGTCATAAAGACCTTGGAATTGTTTTTTTTTAATATTTTCCATTGTTAGTGATGATTTTGTGAGGAATACCAAAATGACAGATGATGTGATGATTGATGAAGTTGATAATCTTTTCCACTTTGGTTGAGACTAGAGGAATACAAATCTAGTCATATGATAAGATGTTGTGAGAACCTAAGATGGATGAATCTAAATTATTCATTTTATCCTTGAGAATTTTAACTAGATTTATTTTGGGTTGCACACCTAAAAGGCTATAACATGACTATTTTTATCATGGTTGGGTGACATATTGATAAATGATAGGAGGTTGAGTAACTACAATAAATTGATATATAGACATAGGTAGTTAGGTGGGTACCATGTAGGGGTATGTAGATGTAGGTGGTTGGGTAATGGGTAAAGGTACATGCCCTTATGGGTTAGGGATGTAATCCATGTTGGGTGTGGAAGGAACCTATTGAGTGTTTAAGTTAGGTTGGGTAGGAGTTTTGGTTGGGTTTATAACTAAAATAAAGGTGGTGACCTTTATACTGATCGATGGTAAGGTAGAAGGTATAAACACCATAAGATTTTGAAGTGGAGTAGTGACTAATAAATTAAGGGTAGTCAAAGGAAAGTTGTAAATTATAATAGTAGGTAACCCCATGGTGAGGGGATTATAGGTGGTTATTAGTTGGGTTAATCCTAGGGTAGAGGAGTTGTTGGTGGGGGTGGAAGGTATAAGGGTGTTGGTAGGTTGGGTAGGTTGATTTTCCATAGTACTATCAAAGGGATTATTGGTAGATGAATATTCTTGGGTAGTAAATGGTTTGGTGGTGACTGTGGAAATAGAAGTGTTCCCCATAAGGTGGGAAGGCATGCCATAAAGTAGGTCCATATGTGGAACTGAAGTAGGGATATGGTGAGGCATGGTGTTGAGATAATGTTGAAGAGCTACATGGTTGTTATCTAAGAAAGTGGTAAATTTTATCCCTCCTTAGGGAACTATTTGAGGGAGAGGACTTCTCAAAGGGTGAGGAGAGTATTTTGGTTTAGAGATGTACTCCATAGATGAGGTATAAGAGGTTGATTGTCTTAGTGATAGGTTATGTTCTACTAGGTTCTTTTACTACTGATGAGTTAGGACCATACAAGATAAGTGGATATAATACAAGAACAATCTCACCACTCAAACAAAGAAAAGGCAATAAATTAAAAAGGAAATCAAACACACATTGAAAAGTAAGTTAAGTCATATAGTTATATTTAGTCTCTCTTTTGGCTTATGATTTAAACTTTGTAAGAAATTTTGTGATTGAAATTGGCTTATAGGGCGGTACTAGAAAATAAGTCTATGATCATTTTTAGGTTATGTCTAGGCTCTCAAAAAGATCTATATCATAAATTAATACATGTCTTGGTATTGGGTCCTACCCCCTTACTTCACACATTGTAGCAATAAGGTTGTTGGGTGCTTAGCTAGTATATACTAATTTCCAAAGTTTATACTCAACCAGAGAGCTGAGTTAGTTCTCCCTTTGGTAATGACCTCTAAGTAGGATTACAAAAAAGGGTAAGGTGACCTCTAGGTGATGAAATCATAGTTAGGACTTATGTCAAGTTGTGTATATGTTTGATTGATTTAGGTGATTTGGTTTGTGTGTGTGATATAAGTGATGTTACGATTGAATTATGTTTCTTTAATTTAACTAAGTGAGCTAAACTTGTAAGTAACCAATTTATTTTAAACCCATTTTTTATTTTGTATATGATCACATAATAGGGAGAGGAGCATATATATATAAACAAAAAAATCATGAGTAGAGACTCAAGGGTCCCATCAGGTGTGCCAAAATGTTTCAAATAATTTTAGCTTATATTCCAAGAAAGGAAGAAGAAAGAAACTAGATAGGGTATGGTTGAAAAACCTATTTAGTTGTGTGCACATTGAATCAGATGATTGTATATAACTACTCTTTGGATTGGGAGGAATGACATATAAATAAGATAACACTAAAGCAAATGGTTGGTTAGATATATAGTTGGGTGGATTACCTAGTTCTAGCTATATCTCAGAAGCAAGAACTTCTTTGAGGGCTATAGATCCACACTTTTTAAAGAGTTAATTCTATAAAACATAAGACAAAGTACTTGCATCAATAATCAAAAGGTAATGAAATTAAATACAAGAAATGCTTGATAAAAATATTAACTTAAATGAATAATATATCAATAAGTGGGTTGATATTAATGTTAAATAGGTCGGGTATCATTCAAAAAATAGGTTAGGGCTTTATGAATAGGCAAAGATAAAGAAATTTGGATTTAGTTATGGGTAAGTGGGTGAAAATAGCTTGTTATTTTGTGCCATATTGATCATTATCATTTGAGGTGACCATCGATAGTTGAGGTGACCATCAGAAGTTAGGATAATTATTAATGGTTGGGATAGACCATCAATGGTTAGAGTGACCATCAATGATTACTATGGGTTGGGTTTAGGTGATGAAAGGTCAAATTAATGGGGTCACAAAAGGTAATTTTTAGAGATTGGTTTTTGTTGGGATGATTGTAAAATGGAAACAAAGTAACTAATAGATTGAAAAAAAATACTTAGCTTACAAGAGGTTGATCTAGTGGATGGTTGAGGTGGTTAGCTCATTAATGGATTTTAGTGTAATTTTAGCATAGTAATGGTACTTGGCTATTGATCGAGGGGTGGAAAAAATTTATCTCTCTATTGTGATGGCTAGATTATTGGATTTTTAGAAGAATACCTATAAAGAAACTCTAGATATGAAATCTCTTGATAGTTGTAGCATGGAATGATTGATTCCAAATCCTTTTTCACCTCCTACCCTTCTCTTCTTATAGGAAGGAAGGAGAGGTGCAACAATATGTTAAAAATAGATCCAACTTGTTGTCTAATTTTAAGTCATGAATGCATTGGCTTACACATGAGTTAGATGAGCTAATTATAAAGAAATAAAGCAAAGTGAAGGGTCAGTTAAGTTAGTTTAGATGGTGAAACCTAACCATTAACAATCAGGGTGATTGTCGACTATTAGGATGATATTGATGGTCTAGGGTCAAAGGTAAGTTGGGTTAAGAGGTGTGTTTAATTGATAGGTCCATATAACTAAGGTTAGGTCTAATTTTTTGTCGAAAGGTCAAGTTGGGGACCTAGGGGTCTTGAAGTGGTCTAGAAGAATTGCGTTATTTGAAACCATCATGTGTAAATTTTTGGTGTCTACACTTAGTTTAAATTATTTTCATATTGCATAAATAATCCTTAAGACTAAACTTGCTCCCAACAACCACTTACATTTTATTTTGTGAAATAGTTATATAGTTTGGTCATTACTCCACCATAAATATCAAGAATATCAAAACCAACAAATCATGCAATAGATTCTTGGAATCTAGTAATAAGAAGTGTTCTCAACACTATATAAACATTTTGATACACTTTCATGCATCAATAGACATGAAATTGGTACTAGAATGAGGGCATTAAGATAAAAATTTGTGAATTTTAAGTATCTTAGCTAATTTTAGTGAATTTGGTTCAAAGATCAATTGATCATTTTCTTATTTATTTTTTTCTTAGCTTAAATTATGTAGAGATCATTGATATTCATGGTTTTAGACCAGTCTTTAGGCTTATTTAGCTAAATATAACTATTCTTTGAAGATTTATGAGAAATTATTGCAAAGATTGCTTAAGATTTGTAAATATGATGTGTTTAAGGTTAGTGTTAGATTTTTTTTTCGAATATTAGTTGATTATTTGAAAATTTAGGTTTATTTAAACTTAGAAGTGTAAAGATAACTCATATTTACAAGTTTGAAGGTATCTTGAAGATAATTTAGTTAAAGATAATTGTTATTTGAAAGAATTGTATGAGTTTTTGAAAAAATTACTTAACGTATAAATATAATAATTTTTATTTTCAAAGGCAAGGTTTATACATAATTTTGTTAATAGGATTCAAAGTTTACAAGTTATAACTATCAAGAATAAGGACTATTTCAAGGTCTGAAACAAGGTTACCTCTTCTTTATTTAGAGATTCATAGGAAAACAAGAGCAGATAAAGGTAAGCATAGAATTTCTAAATATCAACCTAATTCACCTATTCATATTACTCTTGTATTCAATCCTTATCAAGGTATAGATTGGTTAGCGAGATCTTCTATCAATGTGTCTAGTCAGGTACATGATATGCCAAGAAACCCTAACAAATATTTGCCTTATTTTAGTCCTATAGGTGGTGTTAATATTGAATAGCATATCAAGTCCTTTAAGGTTGCTTTGATATTATTAAATGTTTTTCATGAAGATGTTACAGATTATTTCATTTTACCTTTATAGATGTAGCATATGATTGGTTTCTTGATCTTCCTAAAAATTACATTACCAGCTGGAATGATTTTAATAATTATTTCATTGATAATTTTGGAAAGGTCATCATTACATGTTTCTTATATTAATAATTCATTATGGTGAAGAGAGATTCAAATAAAACCATTAGATATTCCAATTATAGATTTCAAAATATGTTTAGATGAACTATAACTCCCTATAGCCCTGATGAAGCTTTAGCTTTAGAGATTTATAAAGATGATTTAGATCCAATGACCTTTGTATTTTTGAAAATATTTGTTATATTCATAAATAAATTGCCAAGAGCCTATGTTGAAGCTATGAAAATAAGTGATCAAATGCAACCCTAGGGTCAATTATCATATGTTATTCCTAATATTAATCCTCATTTCCCTACATTGAATATTTCCTAATGTTAATCCTAATTTCTCTACATTGAATTTCATTCCTAGTGCTAATTACAACATGTCTAATTTGAATCAAACTCTAATTTTAAACCAATTACCTTTGAGTCATGTTTATCCTGGTCAAAACTTAGAATTCTTATATAACACTACAATTGGATCTAATCCACAAGATCAATAATATATGGTTCCAATAGCTAATAGTAGTACTCAAGTTCACAATTCAAAGGCACCTAAGAATGAAAATGACTCCATATTAAAAATGGTTCAAAAACTAAGCACTAATTGTATTCATTTAAAAAGACAAGGAGGTAACACTGGGGAAAGCTCCAATATAAATTATTCTTATCAGAGGTTTAATAGACCTACAAATAGGTTTCATAATAACACCAATAAAAATGAGTCATCTAAAAAAAATAACATACCTAACATGAACATTTGTGATTTAGATTTAGTTGATTATTGTAGAGTTTATAATACTTCAAATCATGGTGAATTAGATTGTATATAATTTTTAATGCTTTTGAATCTTTTCAAGATGAATTAAATACATTTGAAGCTATGCCTAACAAAGATAATATTGCATGTATATCTGGTTCTTCAAATACATCTAAATATTTTTACATAACTCTTATGATGAAGACATTTCTTTTTCCATTCCAAGATGAGAATGAACCTAAAGATACTCTAGAGGAGATTCATGATTTTCTATAGTATCTAAAAAAACCTATCCATTGAGGAATAGGGAAAAAAATAACCATTGACTATTTCAACTCCACCAAATAACCTTGATATTCCTCCTGATCCTAAATCTATTAATAATATTAGACCTATAAATGGAAGTAACTATAGAAATAGTGTTGATTCATCTAGTTATTATACTAAGAGTGGATACAAAAAGATTAAAGCTAATATCACTTTACATGAATTGACTTAAATTACTAAACAGAGATATTTTTTGTAAGAATATTTGAGCAAAAAACCTAAGAAATCACATAAAACTACAAGTGCTAATGTAATGATGTATAAGAACAAAGTAGAAGTTCCACCTTTATTACTAATAATTAGAGTTTTTGGTAAAAACTTGCATAATTGTTTGTTAGATTTAGGTGCTTCTGCAAACATCATGCCAAAAGGCATTTGGAAAAATCCTTGTTTAACTTCAATTAAGTATGATAGATTAATAAATTAATTAGACAAATCTAGAGTTAAAGTGATTGGTGAATTGTTGAATGTGCATATGTAGCTTGATTTGGAGCCAAGAGTGTAACAATTCATAGATATTCAAGTTGTGGACATTTCATATAATTATGAGATGATTATTAGCAAGTATTGGACCAAGTGTTTAAATGGATACATATTAACTGATTGCTCTCATATGTGGCTACCATGGAGGGGATTTCCTAATCAAATTTGAATTGAAATGGAACCAAAGATGAAGCACATGATCACTGAATACAATGCATCTAATGAAAAGGTCAACATGGTTAATTTTGATTTAAGGGTTTACACTCTTGAAAATCCTTAGGTATGTAACTCTAAATAGTCTCATATTATTCTTGGTCTTTATAAATTATATGTTGATGGTGCTAGATTAAAATATGGATCTAGAGTAGGAATAGTCTTAATAAAACCCTTAGGGAAAGAATATGTTGCTTCTTACAAGATTTAGTTTCCTTACACTAATAATTTGGTAGAGTATGAATAATTAATTTTAGGACTACAATTTTATGTCAAAAACAAAGTTAAAGAACTACTAGTACATGGTAATTCTAAACTAATAGTCAATTAGGTTAGAAGCAAGTATAAATGCAAATTGTCATATCTTAAGAAATACAAGTTTAGAGTATGGGACTTGATTGAATAATTTGATGCTTTCAAAATTATTTCAATCCCTAGAGAATATAATCAATCTAATAATGAACTAGATTTATCTATATTCAATCTTATACCAAACAAGGATTTCTAAAGACTTAACATTGAATTAGTCCCATGTCCTTCAATTCCTGATAATGTTAACCATCTGCAAGTATTTAGTGATGATCAACAAATAATTGAATTCATGAGCAACTCAGGAGTATTTGTGTCTCATATTATTGATGAGCTCAATGAGAATTATCATTATTAAGATAAAATTGTTGGAAAGGTAATATAATTGATTGATAAAAAAATTCCCCAAGGCATGATTGCTTTAAAAATACTATTTGATCAAGACAATCTAGTTGAAACTGATAAAGTTCCCAAAGTGAGTGGGAAGGATTATAATGTAGTTGACATAAGAACTCAAGGTCAACCTTAGCTAGTAAGAATTGGTATATCATTCACAAATTAAGAATATAAAAATGCTAAAGACTTGTTGACCAAGTATAAATATGTCTTTGCATGGTCCTATGAAGACTTAAAAATCTTTGATCTTAGATTCATTACCCATACCATTCCATTAAAGGAATCTTGTAAACATTTTAGACAAAATAAAAGAATTGTAAATCCTATTTTAGAGCCATTGATTTATAAATAGGTCAAGAAGATATTAGATGCAAAAAAAAAATTCCAATTAGACATTCTACATGGGTAACTAATTTAGTACTAGTTAGAAATAAAAATTTAGAGATTAGATTATGCATAAACTTTAGAAACTTGAATAGATATTTTGAAAAAGATAATTATCCTTTACCATATATTAACCAAGTGATTCAAATTATTAGTGGTTATACCATGATGCCTTTCTTAGATGATTTTTTAGGATATAATCAAACACTTATTAACAAGGAGGATAAATGAAGACTACATTCACAATAAAGTGGGGCACTTTTGCTTACAAAAGGATGGATTTTGGACTCATCAATGCAAGAGCTACATTTTACAAAGATATGAAACATAAATTTCAAGGTCTCATAGGTGAATGCATCATTATATACATGGATGATCTAACTATCTTTTTCAAAAATAGGAAAGATCATATAATGAATTTATTACAAGTATTTGAATGTGGTAGAAGGTATGGAATTTCCCTTAATCCTAAAAAAAAATGTGTAACTGAATGGAAATTATTAAGACATGTAATAACCAAATATGGGGTTTTTATAAATCCTAGTAGAGTTAATGTCAAATCCAAGATATAACCCCCTAGTAATAGAAAATAATTAAAGTATTTCTTTGGTAAAATCAATTTTGTAAGAAAATTCATTTTTAGTTTTTCAAAGATTATGAAACCCCTCAATGACATGCTAAATAAAGATGAAAATTTCATATGGAATGAATAAAGGAAGAAATCTTTCAAGGATATTAAAGAAGCAATAGAACAGGCACTGATGTTGATAAGCCCTGATTTCACATAAGATTTTTATCTTTATTATTTTACTTCTAAACATACTAAAATAACTATCTAACTCAAAAAATAGATAAATGTGATTATCCAATTACATTTATGATCACTAATTTTAGAAATGTTGAGTTAAACTATTCTCTAATTCATAAATAAGCATTTGCTTTAGTTAAGGTAGTTAAAAAGTTTAGATACTATATTCTTAGGAATAAGGTATATTTAATATTGCCACACCCTACCAATAAACTTATTATTAATAAATGTGAATTGGGAGAAAGAAGGGGTAATTGGATGTATATACTCCAAGAGTATGATATTGAAATGAAAACTACCAAATTAATGAGATGTCAGGGATTGATTCAAATGATTGGTAATATTAATCCTAAAGTGAATATCATGTAGGTTGTTCAATAATAATTCCAACCAAATTATTGGTATGATGTACTAATTCATTTCCTAATTAATGTATCTTA
Organism: Torreya grandis; assembly: GCA_037957365.1. Lineage (NCBI taxonomy): Eukaryota > Viridiplantae > Streptophyta > Pinopsida > Cupressales > Taxaceae > Torreya > Torreya grandis. Next base: position 2,309,489 of record JARHVA010000903.1, read on the forward strand.
TCTTATAGGTATGATCAAAGAACAAAGAATAGTTATGAGGCTCAAAGAAACTCACTTCTTGATTAAGGATGGGATACTCTATAGGAATAGTTATAAAGGTATATACTTGAGATGTCTTCCAAAAGAAGAAGCAATTGAAATATTGAGTAGTTTTCATGAGAAAAATTTGGAGTGGACGCCCTTATAAAAATAATACAACTTGAAATATCCTAAGGATAGGATATTATTGGCCAACAATTTTTAAGGATGCACACAATCATGTTAGAGAATGTCATCAATGTTAGATTTTCAATGCTAAGGAACCAAGAACATCTATGTCATTGAAGCTATTTATAATTGAAAAACCTTTTTATCAATGGATTTTGGACTTTGTATGGGTTATTAAATATAATTATTTAGATGTACATACGTATTTTCTTACTACTACTGATTATTCCACAAGATAGATAGAGGTAGTAGCAACAAAATAATGTAAAACTGAAGATGTAATCAAGTTCTTTGAAGAGAACATTTGTAATAGATTTGGGACATAAATATCATTATTATATGACAATGGATCAACATTTATATCAATAGAGATGACTGATTGGGCCTATGATAACAATATAGTCCTTAAGTTTTCATCAAATCATTATCACCAAGGTAACAGAGTTTTAGAGTCAAGAAATACAGAATTTAATGAAAGTTATCCAAAATTATGTAGTTCAAGAACCAAGAACATGGAATAAATTACTTAAGTATGCTCTTTGAGTAGACAAAAATAGAGTGAAACTATTTCTAAAATCATCACCATTTTTATTGGTATCTAGTCAAGAACTAATATTTCTAATTACTCTCAAATTGCCAACGTACAAGTTAATGCAAGAGTATAAGGAAGAAGATAAAGAATATGCTAGTTCCAGGTTACTTGAAATCATTCAACTGGAGGATGAAATATACAAATCATTAGCCTAATTTAATAGACATCAAACCACTATCAAAATATGGTTTAACAAACATTTAAAGATCAAGGTGTTCAGGTAGGGAGACCAAGTTCTCCTATGGGATAAGACATTTGAACCAAAAGGAAAACATGGGAACTTTAGTTCTTTGTGGATTAGACCTTATCAAATTGTTGAGACATTGGGAGATAACACCTTCAAACTCAAATAATTGTAGGGAGTAGAGATCACTCTACCAATTAATGGGTAGTATTTCAAGCACTATTTCTTTTTTATTCCACCTCAATTCTCTATGAAGTAACTTGTAAGATTAGTTAGAGTTAGTGTAGGTAGGCTTAGATTATTTTCATTATTTTTCCTTATTTATATATAGTGTTTTTGAATATTTGTTTACTTTTTGTGTGTTTTTTTTCTCTACTTTGTTCTCTACTTTCAATAAGTCTTTTCAAAGACAATTTTTCAAGCTCCAATCCATCTAAATGCTCAAAGAGAACTTTTCAAATCAATAATGCAGGTATGACTCTTAAATATTGGTTGATCATGGATTTTGGAAATTCTAAGCTTAATGTTATGATTTTGAGAAATTGGTGAAGATTGATGTCTAGATTAATTATTCCTTAGAAATATTAAACCGTGTTCTAATCTAAGTTTGGTTATAATAAAGATTGCATATGCTTGAGTGAAAGTTTGAATTATTAGAGAAAATTCATGTTATAAATTAAGAAATATTATTACTTCAGATGAATTTTTTAACCAAATATGATTGTCTAAAAATCAAACATTTGACAAAAATCCTAAAAACCTAGCTAATTCTAGTTCCTAATCTTTTTTGGAAAGTCAAGTATAGCTAAAAAATGAAAAAAATAAGAGCCTTATTGAAAATATATAAGCTTTCTAAGAAAAGGTGATTTTGTTAATCTCCATCAGGGTTGTGGATGCTTGGTTGGTAATGGAGCAAGGCCTAGAGTGGAACCAAAGGTATATCTATTAGGGTTATGGATGTCTAGTTAGTAGCGAATCAATGCCCAAGCCTTCCTTTTTCATAAAACATGATTCATAATGAATATCTAAATATGATATAATTCTGTGTTAATGATTAAGGTCATGAAATATGGAAGTTTTCCTCTGAATCCCATAGTAATTAATAAATGACTCAAAGCACACACACAACATGATTGAGTTTTGATGTTTGAATCTAATTTTGCATTTGTAAAACTTATTTTAATCATGAATTGATCTTAATAATGGTACTTGACCATTGGTAATGATTGGTATGTTTATTATTTTAGACCAAGAGTATCTAAGTTCTAACATTTTGCAATGTTTCCCCTAGAAGTCACCATTTATTGAGGTTAACATACCCCCATTTCTGAATAATGAGGACCCTTGTTCAATTTTGTAAATTGTGTTAGTAATTATGCATTAAAATTGATCAAAGTGCATTATTAAATATCATGATTGATCCAATTTACATTGGCATGTTAGCATAAGATTTATTTTATTTCACCTAATATTGCCAACATTTGACTTAGATGTCTCCATCTTGCAGGATCCATGGATTTCCATTAGAACAAACAAGTGTTCATATTTTTATACTTCAATGTTAATTTGACCCTTAGTTTGTTAAATACCATGGTCCCATTAAAAATATTATGCTAACCTTTGGTCCCTAATAAATTAATCAAATCTAATTTTAATCATGTTTAAAAACCTTAGTCTAAGTTCTTTAGCCTAGGTTTCTATAAAATAGATTCATATTTTTTCCATGGGTTAATTTATTTCATTTTAGACCTAATTTAATTTTAACCTAAGTCTTAATAGAGTTTATTAACTCATTAAAACCATAGTCTAAATGTTATGCTATCTTTATATATATCTTGAACCCTTACTTCATTTCTTTCACTGATCATAGGTATAAAAACATGTGGGATTGACAAGTGTCAAAATATCAGAAGGATAGATATAAGATCAATAATGAGCAGATGATTCCCCAAAGTTAATAAGTCAATATACAGATCAATGGAGTACATTCAATCTTACAAAATCAAATTTATGGTGAGCTCAGAGTTAATATGTTGAAAATACTAAGATCAAATGAAATAGTAACAAATCTCACAATCATGATGAACTACAGACAAATCAATGGTTCACATGTAATTAGATGTTTAATCACTTAGATTAGTATCAATGGTACACATTCAATCTTTTAGACAAAGATCAATAGTATGCAACAATTCAAGGAGTCAAAGAGTCCAAATTGCATGAAAAGCTACAACATGGAAAAAAGGCATTAACTAGATGAAGACTAACTACAAAGTACATAGAAAGCATGAAATGATGCCAAGTGGCACAATATCATAAGCTTAGATCAAATATCAATGGCCTTGGTGAAATTCAAGGCCAAACGACACTTGAGGAGATCAATGGAACACATTTGATCAAGATCTAGGATTACACAAGATGATGAAATGTGTCCAAGGAGATAATGGTCACATTTTAAAAATAATTGAGCTAAGTGACAAGGTAATGCCACATGGGAAAACACGTTATATTTGAATATCTTGTAAACTTGATGATATGAAAGCTATAAATGGGTGATCTAAATGAAATCAAAGTCACCAAAACACATATTTTGAACTTGTTTGTCGATATTAAAACTTTGTGTAAACATCCAAAAAGCCCTATAAAGAATAGAAATCCCTAAATTATCTCTAGATTCATTGTGTTAAGTTGAGAGTGTTGGATTATTATTTTCAAAAGTATGATTTAATTATAATTATATTAATGGCAACATATGAAGTTGTCTCAAAGAATTTAATGGAACTTTACCTATCATCAGATTCAAGAGGTTGAGTGTTCAAGGACACAAAGTTTGTAGATATGTCGTTAAACATAAGGGATGCCATATGCTCATAGTTAATATGGATAATTAATAACCAGGGAGTTATAACCAAATAAGAAGATAATATCCTCTTGACAAAGAGACTATATGATGATATTGTGGTAATCTAGATGATGGGACTACATTGTGCTACTACTAAACTAGAGGTACTTCATTGTATTGATGTTCTTGGTCCAATTTTCAAATAGACTATAATTGATAAGGGTATGTTAATTTATGAACATAGTTTAAGGAAAATTTCATATATCTCTTATGTTGTATTTTATTCCTACTACAGATTGTTGAAACCCCAAATATACCTAACCTCCATTATTTCATGGGCTAAGAATCACAACATGATGGAAATTTTGGAAAAATGGTTAGAAGTAGGTAACCAAGTCATTATAGATCCTACAAATAACATCCATATAAGCCAATTTATACATGGAGTTAGGAAGGTAATAACAATGCTAAACAAGTTGTATGGGCTTGCACATACTGCTTATGTTGAACCAATATGGGTCCCTATGGTATACTTCATCATTGAAGAAGTGTTGGTTCCTCCATTAGGTGAAATTATCAGTATTTCCCTAAGTAAATAAATAAATGGGATCAAGAATAAGAAGATAACTAAATTATACATGATGTACTATCTATTATATTCCCTATGTTTAACCATCAAGACCCTAAATTAAAGAGAGTGGTCTCTTAATGGCACCTAGACTATTTACTAATACTATTCAAAATTGCATATCTATAAGTATAGAGATCACATTAAATTTATTTATGACTATGTTTACCTTGAATTGAGTGAATACATTAATGGTATTCATATGATGAGAACCAACCCTTTAACCAAGAAATAAATTTAGACAATAGGAGACATATGGTTGTATCCTGATTGCATTTTTATAAGAATTGAAGGAACTCAAATGTCCCCTCTCAAATTACCAATTTCTATACTTGAAAAATTAGTAGAACAAGTTGTGGCATATCAATTATTCAATAGGATTGATGGAATTTTTAAGACCAAAAGAAAGGGACTCATACACATTTTTCCCATGATCATTGGTAAAACTATATTTAGGTAGTGGGATCATATTGAGGTTTCTTTAAATCATAGGTTGTCTTTCAACCTGCATATTGATGATCATAGGTAATGGGATCCATATGGAAAGGTAAAAGAACATTTGAGGATCAAGAGTATTTTAAATATAACATATGAACATGAAACTAATTCATTTGACTTCATATACACTAAATCATCCTCAATATATGAAGTTACCAAAAGATTAAAGCAACAAAACATAAAACCTAACTCCATATTGAATAAAGACTAGAAAATGGAAGATAGATGATAGCTAATCCCTATACAGTATAATCTAATAGATGTTGGTTCTTCTAGGCTTCCACTAATATATACACAATCACAACACAGTACTAAAGATAAAATACCAAGATAAATTGCTTCTAGCTCCTCATCTCTTAAATCATCTATAATAATAAAGTAAGATTTACCTCAATAGGAGGTTCATATGATATCTCTAGATCCTCATGAGTCTTTTGAAGATGCATTGAGGATGTTATCGATGACATATGAGATATATTTAGAGGTAGAAGAGGAAAAATTTTAGTAAATCAAAGAATAAAATGTAAGTGAAAAACCATTAGACTTGATAGTCATAGATCCTCCCAAGAGGAAAGCTAAGACTGCCATTATCTCAAAAGCTAAGAAAGCTAAAGTGAAAATTACACCACCTTTAGAGAATGTTAATATATTCAGTGAAGAGAACAACATATATGGACCACCTATTCTTGAATGGTTCATTTATGAACAAAGGTTAGAAAATATACCCACTTATCATCTATGGAATATGGTGAAGACTATAAGCATACCTATGCAACAAGAGTTGAAGCCATAGATCATTGCCTTGTAAGAATAAGAAGCAAAGATATTGGTCACTCCATGTTAGTTATTAGTCCAATCATAAGTATATGTCCTATTCCCACACATGGCCCAATATTTAGTTCGAGTAAGATTTGATCCATATACTGTAGTTTTTCAAAGGGTTATTGAGACACTGGTCATGGAAGGTGGTGAAGAGGTTATGCATCAAAAGGTAGAACCTTTGACTCATTTAACTTAGAAAAAAGGATAAAGACTAGGTTAAACCCCTAAATTTGAAGAATATGTTCTTAAAATAGCTCAATCTCAAGCAAAAATGCTATAAGATACCATCAAAGGGATAAATTAGGAGAAAAATAACATGAAAGAGTAGTTTATTCTATCAGTTTCAACAGATATTATCAATAAGTTTGAATTAATTATATATGATACATTTAGTTCCTTGAAAATTATAGATTCTATGTTAGATGTGGTAAACAAAAAAAATTCCATGGCTATGAATAAATTCAATTAATGGAAAGCTTTAGACAAGAAGGTGAAAGAATTGATCAAGATATTGACAGAAGCCAAATTCTCTTGTTTAAGATAATCATCCTAAGACATTTGAATATGGATATGATTATATTAATAGAGAATATAAATGATATAAGTAAATGGTCAAAATACATGGAAGTTATTTCTAATGACTTCAAATAGTTAGAGAACAAAATGGTGCACATACTAGGAGGTTTTATCAAGGATTCACTCATCCTTAGTCTTAGTGGCATGATAACTAATGAATATTTAAAACATAGGTCTATTCAATTCATCTAGGAGGTAAATAATAAAAGTTAGGCACAATAAGGGTAGATAATGAGCATATCTTAGATATGGTTTTGTCATAAAAAGAGAAAATTAGCAATACTAGAATCATTAAGGAAGCCTTGGATAGAGCTGAGAAAGAGTTCAAAAGGTTGGCAGGGCAAGAAGAAGAATTGTTCATGGAACCAATTATCAACCTTAGGTTAATTTTTGAGGCACATGACAAATATATGAATATCTTAGAGCAAAAGTAGAAGGTCAAAACTAGAGGAGCATCCCAAAGTCAATTAAGTTGACTTGGTATATTATTTTCTAAAAAAACTATGTAAAATCATTTTGAAAGAATATTCTATTTTGTAAAAGCATGTACAATTTGTAACATACATGATATATTGGTTAGTCCACTTCTAAAGTGTCATTGAGTCTAGAATGTTAGAAAAGGATAGTTGTCCTTGAAACTTGGATAATTATCATTTGATAGTGATTAACTAGCATACCTCATAAGTCTTATATAAAAGGGGTATTGTCATTTTTAAAAGGAGGAATTTTTTAGAGAAAAACTTTTGTGTAAATTCTAGAGCAATTAATGAAATCAAGGGAATTATACAAAGATTGTCTCATATTTTTTTGTGTGTTTTTCTATCATGGCTACTTCCTCAAGTATCTAGTTTGATTTTTAGATTTGAATCACTTTTATGAATTATAGATGTGCATATGTTAATGTAGAGTTTTCAATTTGAGCTTATGTTAGGTTAATTGAAATATTTTATATTCATTTCATTTCCATTGATTTTCTTGAAGATGTGATAATGCAATTTTCTTAAGGAAGTAAATACTTAAAGTGAATTTGATTTATTATTTGCATTACTTTTTCCTAATATATGATAGTATCTATGGTTTTGGCAATTTCATGTCATATGTTGGCTTTATTGCATATCTTTGATGAAATTTAATATTTTTCATGATGTCTAGACTAAAGATAAAAAACAACCTTCTTTTTTCCCTACTCTACCTATTTTCTCTTTATTTTGATCAAATCACTATAGTTTATCTTTTAATTGTAAATATTCATTCTAGATTAGGGTTTATAATTCAGGTGTTGATCATTATTCATTAGACTTAGTTTAGATTATTTTCATCTTTTATAAATAATCTTTAAGACCATAGTTTCTCCCAACAAACACTTACATTTTATTTTTTGAAATAGTTATATAGCTTGGTTGCCACTCCATCACATATACTAGGAATATCAAAACCAATAACTCATGCAATAGATTATTTGAATCTAAAAATGAGAAGTGTTTTAAAAATTATATAAACCCTATGATACACTTTCATGCATCAACAAAGGTTGAATAACTAAGTGGGCCATATTGCATAGTAAGTTTGACATGGACTACACACATCAAAAGGCAATCAAATTATAGGTATTCACTAATAAATTGGTGGAAGCACCTATTTTAGATTCTAATCCTATAATATTTCATTTCCTTGATGAGTCCATTTTGATCCTAGAATAATACAAACCATGGAAATTATATTTTGATGGATCTTTTACATCTCATGGTTCTGGCATAGATATATTATTCATTATTATACAAGGTGATCTCATTCCTACATATTTTCACATTGGATTCCTATATAATAATAACATTGTAGATTATGAGGCATTAATAGTCAGGATTCATATTTAAGTTTAGTGTAACATTCAACATATGGTTGTTTATGGTGATTCACAATTGATTATATCACGTTAATGATCAATATCATACTAAATATGACAAACTCAAGCCTTAAAAAGTCATGGTACATGTAATCAAAATAAAAATTAATGTCATTAAATTTAAACAAGTTCCTAGAGATAAAAAAAATAGCTAATGTGATGGTTATAATTGGATCTATGATTATAGTATATCTTGTAGTTATAGAATATCAATTTTTTATTAAAAATCTTCTTACTCTAGCCTACCCTAGTTTAGAATTTGAAATGGTACATGAGATTGTTGGTCCCAATTCCCCATGATACTTGATGTAGGAGCATCTACGCAAGACATGGTCATGTTTAAATTTGAATTTCAAATTATTGTATTTTCCCTCCAAATGAGTAATTGTAAATAAAATAAAAGTAAAAAGAAAATAGTTGGGGCTGTTGAGGGAATAATGGAGGAATGGTTGAAATGGTTTCAACCTTAGTATGTTGTTGTAATTGAAAAAACTTTATTTTGTTTTCCTTAACCCAAGATTAGGCGTAGAAGTTAGAGGAGAGGTTGTTAAAAACAAAAAAATATATAGCAAAAAGAAATTCAGAAAGAGAGAGCAGGACGCAGAAAGGGAGAAGAGAGGGAGGATCTCCTTGGGAAAAGGAAGCCAAATCAGGGGAGGATCTCCAGGAGAGAGAAAGGAGAAAAGGCAAATCCAAGCAAGAGAAGTTCATTGTGGAATGCAGAAGACAGTAGTAAGGATTGCAGAGAAGGGAAATAAAGACTGGAAGAGAAACGAAGTTAGTGTGGAAATCTTTAAAGACCAAGAAATAGTTATGTATATTTTAATTTTATGAATTTAATTAAGTCTGTGGATCGAATTATTCATATTCTACATTTTGAGATGTGTACACCCTATCCAAAATTTGTGTTAATCTAGCTTGCATATAAAATAAAATATCTGAAAACATTTTCCCTGTTGAGGGGAAATCATGAGTGTGCCTCATTTTCTTGCATAAATACTATGTAAGTCTGCTTAAAGCCTACGAACAGTTTTGCTTCTTTCAAGCATAAGTCAGCTTGTTGCGATAATGGGAGTGCTTCTCCTTGTTTAGATGAATTGTAGCCTGAGGTGAAAGAATGAATGATGAATATGTTGTGTCAGATGTATATGTTGTGTCGCACCTACCCTCTCAGCTGCGTATTATTTTCAAATATTTTAGCTTTTTGTCTTACAAAGCTTGCTCTTAGAATATATGAAAATATCCCATCCATCTACATCCACAAGCACATTTCTTCAAAACCATTGCAAGTGATGCCGGCAAGATTTTCACGTCGCATGTGTTTGGGCAGCCGACAATTGTATCCTACGATCCTGATTTATTGAATGAGAGTGGACATCAGCATGCCATAACTTATGTTGAAGGAGACAAATAATATGGAGCTAAAGCTACCATAAATGTATGGGAGCCTAAGATTCAGCTTTCAAATGAATTTAGTTTGTCTCAGATTTGGATTTTGGCTGGTTCATTTGACGGGGATTTAAACAGTATTGAAGCAGGATGGCAAGTGAGCCCAGATCTATATGGGGACAACAATACAAGGCTCTTCACATATTCAACTAGTGATGCTTATCAAGCTACTGGATGCTACAATCTTCTCTACTCTAGATTTATACAAATAATCAAGTTCCTATTGTTTCATATTCAGATAAGGGCGTGGATACGTAATAGATAGCACATGAATAAGATGCATTAATATAAACAATTGTTCCCTTGTGCCATTTGAGTTTGTAACATTTCTAGTTAAAAGTGTCACTTGGTGTGCTATGCTGGCATTACTCTGCATTGAAACTAAAGGCTATATAAGGGAGTTTCACTGGTATATCCAGTTTGGAGTCATTTATGTCCTCGTTGGAGAATCTACATTTTTTTCAAATTTGTCCTCACTCTAAAAGACTACTATGACAAGTCTGTTCTATATTTGTATATCAGTGAAAGCTTATGCCAGGCTATATTTTGCATATTATTGCTATTTTACATTCCCAATTTGGTCCCTTACTTAGGGTATGTTCCTATTGAGAATGAAGCTTTTACTGTAGCTTCAACAGAGTATGAACCTCTGCCAGGTGGGGAGTAGGTTTGCCAGAGAGACATGCAAATTTATTTTCCAGAATATTTTTTGAGTGGATGACACCCCTCATGAGGCAAGGCTATAAAAGGCCTATTACTGAGAAGGACTTTCCATCATTTGGTATCAGAGCTTGAAGCTCTTGGGATCTACTGAAGAAAAGGTATGAGCAACTTTGCTTTTGATTTGAGTTTATTTTTTTAAGAAGCAAATAGGTGAAAAAGGAAGGTTTAAAGCCATTAAGGCTTAAGAAGAGAAGAATCCAAGGAAGGCTTAGAGAAGAATATCAAAGAAGAAGCTTGAGGTAAAGGATGGAGTTTGAATCTTGGGAAGCTCAAAAGTAAAGGAGCAAGTGAATGCTCAAGAGGAAGATCCAAAGCAAGGTAAGCTTAGATTGTGATTTGTGTTTTGTTGAAGTATTGTATAAAGAGTTGCTACAGGATTGAGAGAAGGATCAAAAGACTAGGATGCAAAAGGCCTAGGTGAGATCAAGTGGATTGTCAAAAGACCAGTCAAGGAGAAAGGCTCGGTGAGACAAGGGATCAAGAGACCAAGGTGGAAAAGACTTGGGTGAAGATCTCAGAGATGGAAGCATTATTGAAAGCACTATAGAGCAACAAGGTATATGAGGGCAGCAAGAGGAAAGCAAGCATCAAAGGTATGACTAATGTTGATTTTGATAAAGAAATTGCTAGTTTGAAGAGAGAATTAGCTAAGATTAAAGATGAATATGAGTCTTGGATGTAGCTGAATAGGCAAGCATGGGTATGGCCAATGAGGAGGAGGATAAAGTGGCCAATAGATCTCCTAGTGAGAAGGAGAAGAAGGCAAAATAAGATTGCCATGAAGAGGGAAGCCCAAAGAGGCAAGAAGATAAGAAGGTTTCCAAGTGAGCAGCAAGAGGAAGAAGTTGTGAAGAAGGTTCTCATTGAGGAGAATAAGAGAGAAGAAAGAAAAGATGAAGTGCCAGGAATAGCACTTGGAAAGATGAGAATGTCCATTAAGAGGATACTCATGGAAACATTATGGTCTCTTGTTTTTGTATTTAATGCTTTTTTTGAGTGGGTAAATGCAGGTATGAGCAGCCTTATGAAAGTCAAGAGAATGTCCTTGAAAAGTGAAGAGATTGGTGTAGGAGAAGACACCAAGTACACAAGTGAATGTGCAGGAATGAGAAGAGAGTTTGCTGATGTTGATAAAGAAGAAGAGATGCATTGGTTAATGAATGAGAGAGGAGAGATGAAAGATGAAGATAACTTCCATGATGCCATTGAATGCCAAGAATAGGAAAGAGGACAGCCAAGCACAAAGGAAGAGAAAGATTACTCCGTGGAATAAGCTAACAAGGAGGGAAATGAAGTGTTAAGTGCTGATTTTGATTGTTATTATGATCATGAAGATGTTAATACACAGGTTAGAAGAGGCAAGAGGAAGATGAGGTCCTCACACAAAGCATTCAATCATGGATATGTGATGCCTAAGTGGATGGTGAAGCACACAAGCAAGCAACAAGTAAGCAAGCAGGCAAGTTTACCTTATAAGATTGATTTTTCTCATATTCATAATATGAATGTAAGTGTGCAAGAAAATAAAAGGACAAACAAAGTTGGTTTTTCAGTAGTATCACAAGGGCATGGTTATAGGATGCCTAAATGGCTTGAGAAGTCAATTGATAAGAAGAAGAAATAAGTATGGGTGCCTAAGAAGGGTAAGAGTGAAGAAGATGTGAGTGTTGAGACAACAACACCAAGAAATCAATGGAAAAAGGTGAAGGATGACACAAGTATATGGAAAGGTAAGTCAATTGCTTGCAATAAATGGGATAATGATGTTTTTGAATCATTTAATAATCTTTTTATGGAAAATGAAGAATGGAAAGTGGCTATGAAAACTAATGTGCAGCAAGGAGAGAGCTCAAAATGGATGGATGATGGGGAACAGAAAGAATATGCAGTAGAACAAATAAGATGGCTTTAGGTAGCAATTGAAGATAGTAAGGAGACACAAGGTAATGGTGTTCCTATTATTTTTTATAATTATATTGATATTGGTGAAGAAGCTGATTTGTATGAAGAAACTATAAAGTGGATGAATGTACTTATAGAGGATGAAAGACAATCTGGTCCTAAGTTTGATATAGGACATGAAGATTTGGATGAGTTTGTGTTGAGTGATGAGATGAAGAGTAAGGCTAGTAAGGAACAAGCAATCCTTCAGGTTAATAAGCCCAAGTTTGATGAAGATTGTGAGATAGATGAGATCTCACTAAAGGTAGAGTTGAGAATGATAGAGGAGTTGTTTGGTTATTCAAGAGAGATGAAGGAAGGTACAAGCCATGGTGAAGGCAGCATTGGGAAGAGTGGAACAAGACAAGAGCAAAGCAATGAGACCAAGGCAATTTTGGTCAAGAAACAAGAACAAAAATGTGAAGGCAGCCAAGGGGTTTCATGGCCTCAATGTTTTTCTACTAAGGTGGCTTTTGATGTTTTGAATGCAGGTATGGAAGATGAAAACTTTGGAGACACATATGAAAATGAAACAATGGATATGGAAGATTGTAGCTGAGAAGGAAATGAGAAGAACATACCAGAAGAGGAAGAAAAGCAAGATGAGAGATAGAGACTATCAAAGACAAGCATTGGCATTGACAAGAAGACCGTGGGATCCAGGTATAGAATGAAGGTTAAAGCATGGAGGCAGCATTTCATTTGAACTAAGGTTCAAATTGTTCCTAGAGGGAGAGTATGATGCAGGAGCATCTACGCAAGACATGGTCATGTTTAAATTTGAATTTCAAATTATTGTATTTTCCCTCCAAATGAGTAATTGTAAATAAAATAAAAGTAAAAATAAAATAGTTGGGGTTGTTGAGGGAATAATGGAGGAATGGTTGAAATGGTTTCAACCTTAGTATGTTGTTGTAATTGAAAAAACTGTATTTTTTTTTCCTTAACCCAAGATTAGGCGTAGAAGTTAGAGGAGAGGTTGTTAAAATATATATATATATATATAGCAAAAAGAAATTCAGAAAGAGAGAGCAGGACACAGAAAGGGAGAAGAGAGGGAAGATCTCCTTGGGAAAAGGAAGCCGAATCAGGGGAGGATCTCCAGGAGAGAGAAAGGAGAAAAGGCAAATCCAAGCAAGAGAAGTTCATTGTGGAATGCAGAAGATAGAAGTAAGGATCGCAGAGAAGGGAAATAAAGACTGGAAGAGAAACGAAGTTAGTGTGGAAATCTTTAAAGACCAAGAAATAGTTATGTATATTTTAATTTGATGAATTTAATTAAGTCTGTGGATCGAATTATTCATATTCTACATTTTGAGATGTGTACACCCTATCCAAAATTTGTGTTAATCTAGCTTGCATATAAAATAAAATATCTAAAAATGTTTTCCCTGCTGAGGGGCAATCATGAGTGTGCCTCATTTTCTTGCGTAAATACTATGTAAGCATGCTTAAAGCCTATGAATAGTTTTGCTTCTTTCAAGCACAAGTTAGCTTGTTGTGATAATGGGAGTGCTTCTCCTGATTTAGATGAATTGCAGCTTGAGGTGAAAGAATGAATGATGAATATGTTGTGTCAAATGTATATGTTGTGTTGCACCTACCCTCTCAGCTGCGTATTATTTTCAAAGATTGTAGCTTTATATCTTACAAATCTCACTCTTAGAATATATGAAAATATCCCATCCATCTACATCCACAGGCACATTTCTTCAAAACCATTGCAAGCGATGCTGGCAAGATTTTCACATCGCATGTGTTTGGGCAGCTGACAATTGTATCTTGCGATCCCAATTTACTGAATGAGAGTGGACATCAGCATTCCATAACTTATGTTGAAGGAGACAAATACTATGGAGCTAAAGCTACCATAAATGTATGGGAGCCTAAGATTCAACTTTCAAACTAATTCAGTTTATCTCAGATTTGGATTTTGGCTGGTTCATTTGACGGGGATTTAAATAGTATTGAATCAAGATGGCAAGTGAGCCCAAATCTATACGGGGACAACAATACAAGGCTCTTTACATATTGGACTTGTGATGCTTATCAAGCTACTGGATGCTACAATCTTCTCTGCTCTGGATTTATATAGATAATCAAGTTCCTATTGTTTCATATTCAAATAAGGGCATGGCTGCATAATAGAAAACACATGAATAAGATGCATTAATATAAACAATTGTTCCCTTGCACCATTTGAGTTTGTAACATTGCTAGTTGAAAGTGTCACTTGGTGTGCTATGCTGGCATTACTCTGCATTGAAACTAAAGGCTATATAAGGGAGTTTCACTGGTATATCTGGTTTGGATTCATTTATGTCCTCGTTGGAGAATCTACATTTTTTTCAAATTTGTCCTCACTCTAAAAGACTACTATGACAAATCTGTTCTATATTTGTATATCAATGAAAGCTTATGCCAGGCTGTATTTTGCATATTGTTGTTATTTTACATTCCCAATTTGGTCCCTTACTTAGGGTACATTCCTATTGAGAATGAAACTTTTACTATAGCTTCAACAGAGTATGAACCTCTGCCAGGTGGGGAGTAGGTTTGCCGGAGAGACATGCAAATTTCTTTTCTAGAATATTTTTCAAGTGGATGACACCCCTCATGAGGCAAGGCTATAAAAGGCCTATTACTGAGAAGGACTTTCCATAAATACTAAAACATTTATTTAAAACTCCATGATCACATACTTCCTACTAATTTATCCCACAACCATAAAAAATATTTATCCAATCCACCTCTCATTATACCTTACTCAGTGACACGCTCTATCTTAGGTGTTATGATGGAACTATTCTTCATTATTTAGAATAGGGATAATATAATTTAATGATTAATTAAGTTCATGAATTGATTTACTGGGTCCACACTAATTTTATGGTCCTAGCCAAAAATCTCATTTTCATTGGTTATTATTGGCCCTTTATGGAAGTATATGCCTACACATATGTCAAGAAATATGTAGCATGTCTACAACATGGTGACCTTATTCATGATACATCATAGGAACTTCAAACAAATACAACCCCTTTGATTTTTCCTACATGGTCACTTGATATCATTGGGAAAATTATCCCCACCTCTTACAATGTCCATAATCACATCATTACTACTAGCAAATACTTCACTAAATGGGTAGAGGCAATCCCTCTCAATTATGTAAATGGTAATCAAATTTATAGATTTATCTTGAACCATATTATATATCATTATGAAATACCCTCCACTCTCATTTATTATAATGGAGGATCATTTAAACATAAGGACATTGAATCCTTCTATTCTAAGTTCCATATTAAGCGTACATTTTCCACCCCATATTTTCTCCAAGGTAACGGCCAAGTTGAGGCATATAATAAAACCCTTGTCAAAATAACTTAATAGGTTTTCAATTATGTTGGTCATGATTGATTTTTGAAAATATTTCCTTCCATATGGGCATATCTTACTACTTTTCATACCCCCGTTGGTGCTACAATCAACTCTTTAGCCTATGGATCTAAAGCAATTCTCCATATTGAGATTGAGCTCCTTTATCTATGAATTTCACTATAGGATATTCTTGATGAAGATTATGATATAATATCTAAGCTATAATAATTGGATATATTAGATGAGAAATGAAAAGATACCATTAATCACCTTAAAGTCTATTAAAATTGGCTAGTCGAGTCTATACTAAGTGCATCATTTCTATAAATTTTGAGCTTGGTGACCTTGTGTTGAAATAAAATCATAATAACACCAATGTTGAGCATAAAAATAAAGAATTTTTTTCCCAATTTTTTGGTCCCATTCATTTTTATAGCTAGCTATGGTTCACGATCATACAATTTGGCTATTCCCAATGGGTATGAGTTAATGACCCCATGAACATTATACATCTCAAGCATTTTTATGATTGAGCTATAGAACATTGTCTATGAGTGACCCTTCATAGGGCAATCCCTTATTATTATTTCACCCTTGCTTTGGGGCATCCCTTTTATTTTATATATCACTTTCTTGTCCATTCATATCTTCTTATTACCCACCCTGATAGGATTTTTGACTAAACAAGTACAACATGTGAATTTAGAGTAGACTTCAATAGAATAAGATCAATGTTTGATAATGGTTGTGTTATAATATATTTATAGATGACATGTCAAAATTTTATACATCATTATTTATGGCTTCCATATCCTTTTAAAGATCCCTTGATTTCTTGGCCATTCCTATTTACATTTAATATTTCCTTCCCTTTTATACCCTATTTTGTTGTTATAAGAGAAGTTTTATCTTATTCCAATTTTTTATTAAAATGTGTTCCTTTACATTCTAATTTTTGGTATCAAGATGTCCCTTTCACCTTTCTTGTTTTGTTTAAACCCTTTTATCGATATTCATTCCTTCTAGTGATAAATGTTTCTTGGAGTGTCATTCTTCAAATATACCTAAATTAGGCCTATCCCAAGTGTGATATTAAATACTTAAATAATTTTCATCTTGTCAATTGATTGGATTTCACTTGGCTCAAAACTAGGTGGCACATATTGAACTACCTCATGGTCGATTCACCATTCTAGCCTCTCACAGTTTTATGATTGTATTTTCTCCTCCATACACTCACCATTTTGTGATCCCAATTCAATTTTCTCACATTAATTTGTCATATTCATTACATTTCTCTCCCATTTTAGTATAACTACATTGACATTAGGTCTTTTTGGACTACGTAGGTAGCACTCAGTTATTAAGGTCACTTTGGACACTAAAAGCTTATGCCCTCATTCTTCATCTTTTCTTGTCACTAATTGTTTATTGCTAATAGTGACCTCTTTCTTAGGGCATCTTACATCAAGGAAGATTTGAATTTTTAGTAGCCTCCTTATATTTAACATCATCTAATCTTTCTTTGTTTTTCATCCCATTTTTGGGTTAACTACATTGGCCTAAGGTCTTTTTGGAATATGTAAGTAGTGCTTAGTTACCAAGGTCATATCAACCATTCCTTACTTTGTCTTCATATTCCACTTAAATCCTCTTCCTCCTCCATTTATCTACCTATCTCTTCACCACCTCATCCCCTTTATCTTTTCAATCTCTTTTAATAAGAGGATTGATATCCTTCCACATCCACCTTCATTTCCCTCTCTAAATCCCCCATAAACTCCATTTTTTTGGCTAACCCATCACCTTTTATTTCATTTCTTGTGCATCTTTATCTACTCACTTCACCACCTACTTCATATTTCTTTCCTTCTCTCTCCTTCTTTCCCACCTTTCCTTTTATCTCCTTCTTCTCATTTCATCATTATTATCATTTCCCCTTTAACTTAGTAGTTTACCATAACATCTTCATCACCTCACTTTCCTCACCCAGTCTAAATCATCTCATTCCCATACATAATAATGGACATTTTATTTTTTTCCCTTTTAAACTAATATATCTTTCTCTTCTTTTCTACCACCTTTTTACTTTTATCTCTTTCACTACTTCTGAGCCATTTTTGTTCCAAATTTTAGTTCTTATTTTTTTCATCTTTCACATCTTTCAAATATTACATTATTTATGTTTATTTTACTTCTTATATCCCCCATATTTTTATTCTTCTTCTTATTCTCTCATTTTCCTTTTTTTTTATGCATCCCTATTTTCTTCTTCTTTGTGCTAGCATTTTTTGCTTTGTCATTCTTCCTACCTTTTCTATATTTTTTTCTAGTTTATTTTCATCCTTTCCACCTTTTCCATCTTATTTTTTACTCCACAACTAATTTATAGCTGGGTCTTTATCCTTTGAAAATTCTTCCATAATTATACTTTTATTATTACTTATGAAAGCCTTTTCTCTTTGTTATCCCCTTTTCCTCTTTCTATCTCTATACACACTTGTCTTTTACATCTTGTGATGTGTATCCTTGTCAATATTATTACTTAGTACTACCTTTTTATTCTTATCATCCCTTATCTTCATCTCTTATCTTCATATTCATACCCATCATTCATTCATTTTCCATTTACTCTCCATGACTTCAACACCTCATCCATTTTCAACTTGTCAATTGCTTCTAAACACCCATTCAGCTTGTCAATATTTTCTAACAAAATTATTGAAACCCACCCTATATTTTCACCTTATTTTTCACTCATCCTAAATTCCCCCCCCCCACCAATTTTTATTAACCCATTTCACATTTTCCATCCCATTCTCATCTCCAACACCACCATCAAATATGCTTCATTATTCATCTCCTTTCATATCATTATTTCTCTTATCAATGCTTAGTTGGTTGTGATACCACCTACTTATTAACTCTTCTATCATCATTTTTGTCTCCTTATTCTACTCCTTTTTCATCCCATTTCCATTTTTTCCATGTGCTTCTTTATTCTTAATTTTCATCACCTAATTATTTTCTCTTCAATCTACTTTAGACCTCATTTCACTACTTTCATTCTCTACCATATGTCTCATTATCTCATTCCCATGCCTTTCACTCTCTTTAATTTATGAAATATTATTAGATTCACTACTTAAAATACATCTATTTATTCCTTCAATGTCCTTGCATATTGTGCATGGGTATTCCTCCTATGCATTGTCCCTCTCTAATTACTTAATTGACTAATTTTTGAGTTACCTTTATTTAAACTCTAGTCATTTTTTAAATCTCCTTCTTTCTCCACTTTACCTACCACATTTTTCTCATACGAGATAACTATCCATGATCTTACCATTTTTTGAGCTCACTTTTATTTCCCTAGTCACTTTCTTGACTATTTATTTCTTCACTCTAGCATTTTATGGACTACTTATCCCTCTTTCACACTCTCACCATTTTTTGAGCTCACTTTTATTCCCTAGTCACTTTCCAAAATATTTATTTCTCAACTTTATCTATTTTATAGGATAATTGTCCCTCTTTCATTCTTTCCCCTTTTTGCAAGCTCATTTTTTTCCCTAGTCACTTTACTGACTATATCTTTCTCCACTCTAACCATTTTTGTGAGTTACTTGTCCCTCTTTCACACTCTCACCATTTTTTGAGCTCAATTTTATTCTATATTTACTTTTCCAACTATTTCTCTCTCTACTCTATCCATTTTTATGGGTTACTTGTCCTTCTTTCATGTTCTCACCATTTTTCAAGCTTGCTTTTATTCCCTAGTCACTATCGTAAATATTTATTTCTCCACTCTATCCATTTTTATGGGATACTTATCCCTCTTTCATGATCTCATCATTTTAAAATCTCACTTTCATTCCCTAGTTGATTTTTTGACTATTATTTTCTACATTATCCATTTTTGGGGGCTACTTGTCCCCTCTTTCACATTCTCTTTATTTTACAAGATCATTTTTATTCCCTAGTCACTTTTAAAACTATTTATTTATCCACTCTAACCATTTTTATGGGCTAATTGTCTCTCTTTCCTACTCTCACTATTTTTTGAGCTCAATTTTAATCCGTAGTCACTTTCTTGACTATTTCTTTCTTCAATCTAGCCATTTTTATAAGATACATGTCCCTCTTTCATGATCTCATTGCTTTTTGAGTTTACTTATATTATCTACTCACTTATATTACTATTTTTTTATATTATAGGAACTTTTATGGGCTACTTATCCCTCTTTCACACTCTCATCATTTTACAAGTTCAATTCTATTCCCTAGTCACTTTCCTAACTATTATTTTCTACACTCTAGCCATTTTTATGGACTACTTATTCCACTTTTATGCTCTCACCATTTTGAGAGTTAGTCCCTTCTACAATCCTCCTTATCCAATATTCTTACATATATATTACTCCAAAAAAATAAAAAAATTTAAACATCCCAAAAATATCTTAAAAATAAAAAAATTAATAAAAAGAGATTAAAATCTTCATGAAAGATATAAATCCATGAAATATTTTATTCTTTTATCATCCTATTCACTAGTTGTCTTTGGTTCTATACTTCATCAAATTATTTACTACTGATACTAGGTGGGAACCTATTACCATGTCATAATATTTTCTAATTACCATTGCCATTTCTTCATTACTCTCCCAGTCTTGGGAGAACTACATTCGATTTAGGTCCACATGGACTATGTAGGTAGCATCTTAGGTCAGCTTGACCACTCTCATTATCATTATTCCTTTCCTAATCCATTTGACACTCTCACCATTTTTCATTTATTTCTTCTTATTTTTCCTTTATAATCAATCCTCCACTTATCATCATTATTCTTCTTATCCCATTTCTTAGGAGAACTAAATTTGGCCTAAAGTCCATTAGATTATGTAGGAAGTGTCCAATTACATGGGTAATTTGTATATAGATTAATTTCTTCCTTATTATTCTTCCAATCTCCCTTACCCATGTATCTAATTCATTTTATACTATCTTAACATTTTATCACATCATTTAAACATAATAACAATTATTCCATATAATTATAAATTTTAAAATCATTGTAAGTTTATGTGAAACACATGAAAAATAAATACTCTTTTATTTCATTATAGTGTGAGTTATTCTAAAACTCATACAAATTAGTGTAAGCACCATAAAACACAATATCATACATATCACCTCATACACATACAAATATTTTCACCACTTAAGCATTTCACTTTGGTCTGATCACCCTCCCCATGCCTAGTTGGTTATTTATTGAATATGGATTATGATTCCACCCTTCACTTTATATATCTCCTATCAATTTGGCATCCATGAGATTCCTCATAATACACACTTTGAATATGTGACCAATATCACCATAATGGTAGCACATGACCATAGGTTGCACTTGTTAATTTCTCATTGGTTTAAAAATCATTGGTGTATGTATTCCACTCATACCCTTGAGGTGAATTAGTCCTTGTATAGACTTGTGTTCCCTAGTTTTACATCTTAGTCAATAAAAACTATGTATCCTCCATTGTGACTATGAAATTGGCTTTGATGGATATTATTGTTATATTAGTTATTCTACTAGATCCATCACTTGATGTAAAGTCTAAAAATCCACACGTCCACTTCATAGATCATAGTTTGAGGTGGTAGTTATTGATCATCCCCTCCTACATTTCCAATACTCTTATCCTATGCCATTCAAATACTTGGTGGATTTACTTCCACATCCAAACATGAATCACCATAGATATTGACCAATTAGTCACACAAATCTAGTTACCCAATAGGGATTTATAACACTTGTAACCAATATTATTTCATCATGTTGCATCATCTCTACTAAATATAAGGGTCCCAAAATGTCATAGATTCTAGGAAACATTCATGCCATATCCAAAAGTTATGTTAGTTATTATTTTTGGTAGTCCCACCATCCTTTATTCCTGTCATTATTTTAGTTGGTTGCAATCATCCATGGATCACCTATAATTATCATGAAAAATTATTATCTCCATCATCACGTAGCTTCTCTTCCTTATCCTTTTATTTCCCTTACATGACATAATTGTCCACAACCTAATATAACATTTTTTTCTATGTGGAAAAATATCCAAGAGTAACACCTTATTTACACACACTAATACATTACTTATTCCTTTTTGGTTATGTTTTTATGTTTCCTTGTTGGTTTGATTGTTAGTGTGTTTTATTTTATTTTACTTTCCTTGGTTGTCTATGGTTTATTACATTATGTTTTACACTTATATCTTGATTCTCTATATCTTGATCCTCAATTGTTTATTTTTCATTTAAAACAAGTACTCAAGCTTATGAAACATGATGTTATCATTATTTATTCATAATTATGGTACATAATGTCAAATAATAAATAAAAAAAGAGGTCCAAAGGTATATACATAAGCAATGTCATCTTAATTATTATGATAATCTCCTCATATTTTCACTATCTTTATGACCCTTCTCAATTTGGTCAATTTGTTCCTTCTCAATCTAGTCAATCTATTCGTTCTTAATTTGGTCAATCTATTATTATCTAAAATTGATAACTTGTTCCTATTTATTCTGGTCCATCTATTATTTCTCCAATCTGATCACTATGTTCCCATTAATCATCATCATCTTAAGAATTATTTTCATCCTTTCAAGGTTCCTCATGTTCATGAAATTTTCCATACATCCCTTTGAGGGGGAATCCATGGCTTACCAAGTACTATCTTTTACATTAATTTCAACCTTTTTTTCCAATGAATTTAATGAATCAATAATTAAACAACTGAAGATTTTTTCTAGTTATTCTAAACAACTTTTGTGTTCATTTTAATGTTATTTATCAATGTTTAAGAAGTCTTTTTTTTATTTTATGTCTTGTAGCAATTCATCAAATAGGAGAAAAATGTAGACACTTAATTTTTAGCACCTTAGGTGTCAAAATTGTAAAATAGAATGAATTCCTTCATTTTCACACAAATTGGTCCAAATCATTTTTTTGTACCAAAATAATTATGTACATCTAATATATAAGTTTGAATTTACCTTTGGGCATCCCTAATTGGGGAAATGCACCATTTTGAGTTCACTATTCATTATTCATTAGTTTATTAATCTAACTTAATTAACTAATCCTTACCTAATCAAAAATTCTATAGAATTTAAAATTTTCATAATTTCTAAAATTAAATATTTCATATTATCCTCACATATTATATTAGTGAGTATTATATTCACCTCTATCCCTAATTATCCCCTATTATCCCTATACTTTTGAGATTTCCTTCCTAATTGGGAGATAAACTCTTAAAAATCACATATCCCCATAAAATATTAAGGAAGTGGAAGACAAACCCATGCCATATAACATGGCCTCTTATTTCTCACATTTAATATAGATAGTCCAAGTTTACTAAAAATTAATATAAATTACACCTTATACATCCTTAATCTCCATGCTCAAGAAACACAATGAATCCCTACTAGTTTATAGAACTCCCTTGTGCATCACTCTCATTCCTCATCAACCGTTCTTTAATTATTTTAAAATGAGATGTTATATACAGACTAGACAACATTGATACAAGTGTTTTAGAGCTATATATCTGAGGCACTTCCACTTATTCTTGACAAGGAAATCAATCCATGATAGATAGGTATGAATTTATGTATTTTCTTATTTCTTTTAGTTTTGGTTACCCTTAACTTAGGCTCATGAGGTCTTGGGCTTAGGGTCTTGTTTCAGTTAATTTTTTTTGTTATATTTACAATAAAAAATAAACATATTCCTTTTTACTCCTAAATATATATTTTCAAATGCTATATAATCTTTTATCCATCATAATGTGTTATGATAGATGCAACATAATTTGGTTCAACATTTCTTAGAACAATAGTGTCACACAATTTTTCATATAACATATTCTTTCACATATTTTACTATTTAAGTAATTTTAAATTAGATATCTTGGCTATCATACTATTAATTTTATCAATAATATTATATCTTTGGTTTGATTATACTATCACACATCTAAACCTTTTTTAGTGATAGTAACATGAGATATAGAATCTACTATAAGCCTAAGGGTAATAATGGATGTGGGATGGTTGTCGAGATAATTATATATGTGTGACTATTGAAACTTAAAATAATATCCTCACTTATTTATCTACATGAATCTTTCTTACACTCCTATGCATTGGTCTCATGTTTTATCACAAAAATTTTCACATATATCACATTCAATAGTAACCTATGCAGTTCATTGTACACCTCTCAACCCATAGTCATGTGCACCTCACTGACACTCACTCACATACACATGTCACTACACTTTTATTTTTTGAAACATGCCCACATTTTATCATGCCCAAATTTCATGGCTTGATATGTGGTACTCTCCATTTGGGAATCTTATTAGTTATACCATTAGTCATGATGAACCTATAATCTCAACCATCACCAAATAAAGAAGATGAAATGACTTATAACCATCCTATTTGTAACAAAAAAATATTTGTAAATACTCATGTAAACTTCTTGTTTAAATATGTATCATATGCATCTCGATTGAGGTTGATGCCATACATAGTCATATAATAGATAGCATGCTCTGCATATCTATTATGTAATACATAAGTTGTAGCATATTGTGTATTTTCCTATTATTTATCATTGAATGCAAGTTGAGTTTTCTATGAATAAGACTTACACTCCATTGGATGTTTTTTATTGTTTTATCTGAATCCATATTTTTGCATTCATTATGTACAACCAACCTTAGTTATTCCCCACACAATCGCTCCTAGGCCCCATGATGTGGATCATTTTTATCAGAGTTTAAGTTAGATTTACCTTTATATGCATGTAAACACATGATTGAAACTAGAGATAAGTCTTGTCATTTTATTTTATTTTTGAATATCTAGAAGAATGCCATAGAAAAATCAAGATAGATGATGCATAGAAATAAACTAAGGTGTACCTAGAGGTTTAAAGTATTATTAAAAATGAACTAGAAGCACATCTCAATGAAATTTTTGGCTAATTCTATGAGCTAATGATACATCTCAACCTCACACATTATACCACACCTCCACAATACACTCAACAATAGTTTTTGTAGAAAACCCCCTTAAAATTACAAGTCAATCTCAACATCCCTTTTTTTGAAGATAAGATCAATGCCAAACCAATAGATGGATGGATTTGAAAAATCAAAGCATACATATCATTCAATCACTGTATATATGCTAATAATATCAATTTTTCCATATTAAATATGTTAATTTTGGTGGCCCACTATTAGGATACCTTTAGTGTGTAATGTGTATAAGATTATGTTCTAATCAAGTCGTAGAAGATTATTGTCAACACACTAAAGGAGGAATACTACCCTATCTATTACTTTAAAAATGAATGCATCAAGTTTAAAAAACTTCATTAGGGTAATGATTAGTCATTGGAAGACTACACAAACATATTCCATGACTACTCTACATGCCTATAGGATAACTTGAGTGAACAACATAAGTATTTGAATTACATTAGTGGAATCTCACCTTATATCCATGCGAAGATGGATTTATATACTTCTAAAGCTTTGGTGAAAGCATATTACCATTCCACTAAGATTTAATCCAAGGAAAAGATGAAGCAACATTCCACCTCTTCATCCAATGTATTGTACAAGGGTTATCCCTCACACAACTCCACATCACAACCTTCTATGTAGAAGCATACCACTTCTCATAAAAGTGAGCAGCCTCAAAAGGCTACATAAAATATGAAGTATCTTTTACCTTTTGCTTTAAATAAATGAAATAATAAGTCTAGATATAATTTGTTCCATTTCCATCACTCATCCAACCATAATGACTCTAAATGTTGTGGATATAAATTCTTACTCACATAATCCACATCAAAACCCTCATCAAAGGAAAAAACTAATCTAGATGCCTCTTATATAATCACTATCACCACTATGATCAACATATTATAGGATTAAAACCATATTTTACACACCAAGTTCTTGGTGAATGGGTAGCCCCTTCATATTATCATTGACAGTGGTAGTTAGAATAACATCATTGCATAATCCATAACATAATGGCTTAACCTTTCCAATACTACGCATTCCAATCCATATTCACTAGGGTGGATGTATTAAGGGAAAGATATATATGCCCATAAATAATTCACTTCTTATTACAAATTCAAGCATATGGAGGATAAAATCACTTATGACATCACACCTCTAGAGGTCCATGAAATCTTATTAGGGATATTGTATTTATACGATCAAGAAGTTACATATCAAGATAATACATATCATTGGACTATTTTTGGACCATATCACGTTTATAATCTCTTTAAGTCATCACCCATAACCAAAGTCACCTTGGCCTCTACCAAGTAATCTAAATTTTATCTGACACTTGTAGAATTTCATGTTATTCATGGTTCATCTTGACACACCTACACAAAAGATAAAACACATTCTACCAATATACATCACTAGTACAATGTGTCAATAGAAAAAAATCAAAAAATTATTGGATTAGATTAGTTAAATATTTATAGATCCTGAAGTCCTTCCAACACACTTCCCAATAAACCACTGCATTTATTTGGTTCCTAAATCCCCTCTTCTAAATAACCCCTTTTATCATAGACCAATTTGGTATAATGATGAAATATGGTGCTAGATAAAAGAGATACTTAATCATGTAAAACTCAATCTTAGCTCTTTTCCTTTTGGGATTTTGATAGTCTTCACACCTAAGAAGGATGGGTCCTAATGAATTTTCATAGACTATCGCACACTCAACAAAATAATAGTAAATAATCAGTACCATTGCCACACATTGGTAACCTCTTAGACTAGCCTAAGGCACAAAATACTTAACCAATATAAAATTAGAGATAGGTTATCATTAGGTTTCATTATATAATAAATACATCTATAAGATAACATTTAATATAAGGGAAGGATTGTATGAATGGTTGGTAATGCCTTTTAACCTAACCAATGTGTTAGTTATTTTCATGTGCTTGATGGATGACCTACTCAGTCCTTTCCTAAACTCTTTCATCAATATCTACTTATATGACATCCTCATCTTCAATAATACTTGGTATAAAAACATGGTAAATTTTTTATATGTCTTAAACACTCTACATCAACACAAGTTATAGGCTAAATTAACAAAGTGTACATTTCATACTACATAAGTCCAGTACCTAAGCTACATCATTGATCACAAAGAAGATTTTTATATCCAAATAAGATCAAATTAATCTAATATTATCCTTATCCAAATAAATCAAAAAATTGAGGAATTTCTTAGCCTTACTAACTTCTACTATAGGATCATCATTTTTTCTTCACACATCTCTTGGGATCTCATCTAGATAACATGTGCAAAATCCAATTTTTATTGGACCTATGCACAACAACATAATTTTGAGCTTCTAAATAAAAACTTATGTGAAAATTCTATTATCACAATTCATAACATTGTACAATCCTTCAAGATTCACATTGATGCTCATATTATTTAATTGGTATGGTTCTCATGCAACATAGACATCTAGTCACATACCATTTAGATACATTCAATGACATAGTAAAAAGGTAATTCACCTATGATAAATTATTGTATGTTATTATTCAAGTAATCAAGCAATTACATTTATAAATTCTATGTAAGGAGACAAATTTTCATTCTTGTCATAATACACTTTAGTTCTTACATATGCATAGAAATCTAGAGAATGCACATCACATGAAATGGATGACTTACCTATAAAAATTACATCTTGTGATCAAGCACAAGAAAGGTAAGGATATCAACACAATAGATTACCTTATCCAAACACCAAATCATGTGTTCAACACTATGATAGACATGCATAGCTACCACTTCTTAGACTTGGTACATATCTTCTCAACTAATTAGGACATTATAATGACTTGAAATAGCCTCAATAAAGGTAAAAAAATTTAGGAAATCCACTTTTCTGACTAGCTTCTCTACATGTTCAAACATATCTTTGTTCCTATTGGAGTACTTCATCAATGACACATCTAGGAGGTGTACTACACCAATACCTTAGGATACTTTGGTATGAAAAAGAGTCAATCCATATGGTAGTCACATTTATACTATTTTCACATATGCATAGACATGGAATGCCACATCAATTCTTGCATTTATTTTTACATCATCGAGACCATGAACAAGAAACTAGGACTTTACAAACCTATACCAATTCCGTCTAAACCACGTGAATACCAACATGCATTTCATGACTAGGTTTCTTACAGTGATATGATATCATGATGCATTTTTTTTAGTGGATTAGATCTCTGGGATGGCCATCATGGTCACCTATAAGAAGGACATTAATGTAGTTGGCACTACACAAGCCTTAGTCAACCATGTTTGGGTTCATTTTGGGCTCCCAGCATCCATCATCTATGATTGAGATCCATGTTTTTTAATTCACTTTTGGAGATTTATGGCACTTGATGGGTATGAATTTGGATTAGTTGATGGATTTCCATCCATAGATAATGGATAAACTAAAGTTGTTAGTAGATTTTCTTAATACAACAAAAAATGTTATGGATGAGGATAGCTAAGTTTTATTATACTATGCAAGATAATGTGGAGAATTAATATTTAATAAAGGCATGTCAGAGAGGAATTATCATGTGATAAATAAGAATTAAGATTAACCAAATATTTTTTAGGGTATGTAGAGCATTAAAATTACTTTAAATAGTATTAAACCAAACATTAAACATATTAACACATACAAGGAATAACATACAAAATATAATAGGTAACCATAATGAGAAAGTATATATTAATCTCAACTAAGGTTCATCCTCTTCTTCATACAAGCATACATATTTATAGTCATTTGTAGTTCTTGGCTATTCACAATCTTATTATACATTGGCACCAGAAAGAGGAGACTGCTCATCTTCTATCCTTTTACAAGTCATAAAGGATAGGACAAAATACATATAGTCAAAAATTTAATATATAATGCATGAATATCCAAAGAATATCCTACATATATTTACTTATCTATTTCATTCTCCCAACACTTTCTTGGGCTTAAAATTTTGTCTCATCTTGAGACAACATTGTACATTATTCTGACAAAGTGTTAAGGGTAGAAGCTAAAAAATTAGGTAGAATAATAAGAGTCATAGTAATCCCTCAAGGCATCATTTCTAGTTTTCACCTCTTGCATAATACTTATTTACCCTTTTAGGTTTTCAACTAAGTAGCATACCAACCTACCACTCTTTCAAGTTTTTAATAGGTTGGCATAACTAGGTGGCTACCCTTTATAGATTTTCAACCATCCCAATCCCACTTGTCTTAATAATCAACCAATACAAAAAAATGTGTTCAAAATTTTACAAAATTTTGTGCATTACACAATAAATAACTAAAAGGGGCAGGCATTGTCAAGGAAGAAGACTAGATAGTAGGATATTTGGACCCAGACTAAGGAGCCATGTTTTTTGTGATTTCTTTCTAGAACTTAGATGGAGGCTTGTAAATAAGAGTGTTGAGAATCTAAGCCACCTCACTGCATGATGAAACTAGGGAAATTTTGAATGTATGCTAGTTGAGCATCACTTCTTAGGTAATGCATATCAATATGTACATTAGTGCATAACATCCAATGAGCTCCTTTAGGTCTGAGTCCTCAATGGTACTCATGTCTGTCTTTGTATTAATGACCTTTATCTAGATTTTTATGCTTGGATACTGTAAAATTTTTCCATGATGTTCTATCTAGATACCTATAAAGTTACTATAACATAGGTCCTATTACTAATTAATGATTCAATCACATATGTTATCTTTGGCATTGAGTAATTCCTAGATAACAATGTTAGTTTCATCTAATAATGCAGTCTAACTATGCATGGTTGTCTTAATTATTGTAGTTATATTGAAGTCTATGCTAGAGATAGTAAGAGAATTATTGAGCTACTACTTATAGTCTGGCATACAAAATGTGACCTGATGAGCTTAAAAGGCTGTAATGTTAATCATGCTTTGATACTCTTCCAATATAGTAATCAAAATAGTGGTCTCAACCTTAATACCTTATTCCAATGTGCTGATTATGTGAATTTATTGTGATATGCACCATTAATTTTTGAGGTTTGAGACTAAGGTCTTGATCCTACTATAGTCAAATATCACTTGGTCCTTGATTATTTGAGAGGCCAATTCTAGGAAAGTATCTTCAGTCATCTTCACCACTTCATGAAGGTGACCCCTAAGCTCAAAATTCTTTTCCTTTGATTTATCTCCTTATTAATCTAAGGATGTAGCATTTTGTGTATTGGACTCATGAAAATCTACATCACCCTCTAACTATTTATTCAAAGACAACTAAGAGACATCAAGTGAATCCTACTATGTAATTAAGAGTGTAGCCAATGTGCTATTGGGTGTTTCAAAGTAAAGGCATGGCATGGTGGCTAGAAAGAGGGAGAAGGTAGTGCATTGAGTAGTTACTATGGTAACATCCCAAAGTTAGACACCTCCTAGTGGTAGTTGTGGAAACTATGATCTTGACTGCATTGTGGGAGGTGCTTGCTACTATACTATGGCCCCTACTACAAGCTTACTTTGTTACACTATATCTTCAGTCATCTTCCATTTGACCTCCTCCTCCTCATCCTTTTTCTTTTCCTCTTCTTCCCTCTTATTTTTCTCTTCCTCTTCCTCTTGATTTATTTAATCTTCCTCTTCTTTCCTCTTCTTTCTTCTTCTTCTCTTCTACTTCCTTTTTATATTTATTCATTCTCTCATCCTCTTCCTCTTTCTTATTTTTATCTTCTTCTTCCTTATTCCTTTGATCTTGCTCTTATCTTTTTTATATTCTACTACTAGAGCCATAGCCTTGGCTTGTTCCTATATAACTTGGGCCTATGCTCGTGCTTATGTTTATGCCTCTACTTTTTGTTGGTATAGGGATTCATCATCCTCTTCCTTCTTATTCCTAGTAGATTTCATTGCCTTCTACTATGCCTAATTTATTGCATCTTATTTCCTCTTTTCTTATTATTCTTCTTTTTCATTCTTCTATCTATCTTGTTCTTGGTTTGTTGCATTAACTATTTATTGAACCTATTTGGCACTTTTTGTGTCCCTTTGAATATCTACCTCTACTTCCTTGGCTTTTTTTGAGGCCTCTACTTCTTTAACATGTTATGTGGAATGTTGTTTCTAGGCTTCTTATTTATTTATCTTTTTTTATTCCTTCTTGAGTCTTTGTTCAGTGACATGAGTGGCTTCTTCCCTAGTGTCACAGTGCTCTTCTACTATTGGTTACTTTGGTGCAATCTCCTTAACATCTTGATCTTATAGTGATGGAGGAGAATCAATTGGTCGTACCTTCAAACTTGGAACATGTGTTTTCATCCTACTAATTAAACTAGTCTACATCTGGGTAGTGGTATAAAAGATTCAGGAATATGTTGTGCTTCCCACATAGTGTCTAGTTAACCAAACATGCATTCTTCCAAGGTAGGGGAGACTCTTCATTCTCACCATGTTTGGTGCATATGTATAATTTTTTAGGTGGACTCTCTGTCAAGGGTGAAAATATGATGTCAAGTGCAAATGTTGGAGTATTTGAAGGCTAAAAGAAGTCCATTCTATACTAGAGATGCTTTACTTCTTCACAGACTATGTTGATAATGATGAAAGGTGGGAAAGATTGGAGGTCTACATATAGCTCCAAAAGAACCTAATTTTGGACTTATACTATGTGTACCACCTTCCAAAAGAGGAATTATTTTTCTTACTCCTCATAGTAGTCTCTATCCATGTTTGCTACCATGACCTGGTAGACTTCCTACTCATATGTGCCCATATGGATGTGATTGTAGGAACTAGCTATCTATGGTACCTTTAGATCATCCTTCCATGTCATAGTGTTGCATGTTGTTTGCTTTAGAGGATGGGACACTGAATGAGGGTCTGGTCTATGCTTTCCTTATGTTATTATGATCTAGATGTTGGGTTTAATTATTACACAATAGGGATATATTTACCAAGTGGTATAGATTATAAGGGTTTACATGACTAGCTATGAAATATTTTTTAGGCCACTTTGGCCTATGCCATATCCATTATGACTAAGAAGGGGAGTACCTTAAATAGTGAATGTGATAGCTCATGGATTGTGATGTAAACACCCTTCAATAGTCAAGTGTTTGTTGCATACTAACTCATGTATGGCATGACATCAAGTGACACTCAAGTATGAGTAGTGATGAGGTCGAACCACTCTTCCCACAAATATTTGAACTTACCCTCATGTGTGAGAGGTCCACAGTCTTACATCTAGACAAGATTATGAAATTATTGCACTAGCTAGTAGTTTATATCTGGGTGCACTTAGCCCTCTGATAACTTCTATTATGTGAAGTAAAGGAGTAAGATCAATAATTGATACTAGAATGTTTACTTATCGTAAGTGTAGAATTTATCAGTATTTGTGAGTAGTTCCTAGACAAAGTACTCTAGCCAGTTAAACTATTCATTTTGATGGATCATCTGATGAGTGATTTCCATGATGCCCTTAGGAATTTAATTGGCATACTTAGCTTATAAAATCATTTGGTTATACATACCATAAGTATGAGTATTGGCTCATCTAGGATTTAATTAATGGTAATCCCTTTATTGTTTTGCATGTATAGATCCCACACTTATTTCAAAATGGGAGGTATTTTCATATTGTATGGTAGTAGATAATCTCCCCATACTAGTATACCCAAAGATCAGGCCATGTCTTATGTATTAATAACAATTTCATCATCTGGGCCAAGATAAATACTACCCTTATTATACTGATCAAGTAAAATGTGGATGATCTCCCTTACATCACCAAATGTAGTCACACATATCAAGTTCTCAAGGTTGGTATTCTATAATTGGTGAGGAGCTATGAGGGTAAGTAATTACGTAACATCAACTAGATCAAGGTGGAATAACTTCTTCTTAGCTTGATGAATATAGTCAAAAAACTCTTGATCATTGTAATTTGTTTGTCAAAGTTCCATCTTGACACTGATAGCTTCTTTTTGTGGATCTATGAAGTATTCATAACTATGTGAAATTTGGAAATTGGAATGCTTTATGTAAATAAGATAACTTATCTCTTGATAGGTTTAGTGCATGAAAAATATTCTAAAGGATGAAACACTGACTTGCTATTCAAACTTGGATTTTATAGAATTCATGCCTACTAGGTTCCATGTCAAAACCATGCTTAATTATGCCCTCACCTTGAATGACATGGTGGATGTGGTAAATTGATATCTGATCTAGCGATTAAAGTAGTTAGTCATTGGCACATGTGTGGAGTTATTCCATTATGCTCTTTGGTGTTTGTATAGGGGTGAATAGGTGATGTTGACAAGCCATCAATTTATTGAATATCACATCCATCAACCCTTTGGTCTATAATTTACTTTTGGTGGATGGCCATTATCTAATGGATATCTTGTTGATGGGACATTTATGTGTCTTTCTTAGACTTAATACTTTTTATTCACTCCTATTTGACTTTTTTGGTTGTAAAAATGGATCCCCTTATGCACATTTGGTACACACAATGCTTGGTATTTTTACTTCACAAATGTTTTTGCTGAGCTCACTTGAAAATAAATAAATAGAAAATAAACACACACATAAAGTAGGTAAAATATGGAAATCCTAAGCTACATGGTGCTACTTAGCACCCACTCAAATTGTAAAATGAGATCAATCAACTATTAGTGGTAGGGCTTAAGCCTACAACCATTTACCCACCCTAGTAACATAGTTCCTTAAAGATCTCTTAAAACCATGTTTTCCTGTTGTGTTAAGACATGTATAATGTAGGGACGTTTCCATCATATCTATAACTTACCTAGGAATGCTCTAAATTGATTATCATATAATAAAATTGGTTGATCCTTGTGAAATTATTTTTGGTGCAAATTCTTATCATGTCACACCTTCTAACTCTACTTGTGTAATTCCTATGTATGCACTGCTCTGCATCTAAACTCTTTCATCTAATTTAGTTCCAAAATTCAATTAGTAAGAGACTCATGATCTCTAAGTCACATGACTATGGAAATGTGTAATATGGATACTAAGTATTCCATCAACATGACTACTTCCATACCATACACTAACTAGAATGTAATAAATCCTATAGCCTATTTGTAATGTGTATGATATTCCCACAAAATCATAGAAATGCAATCTTACCATTCATCCCACTTGATGTCATAGATCTTTGTAAGCATTTTTCCTAGTACTTTATTGGAATATTTAGGTTGATCATTAGCTTATGAATGATATGAAAACTTTTATGATGAGAGATCATAAATTCTTTAATGAGATCCTTGATGGTATTTTTTATAAAGTGTGTTCCTCTATTACTAAATTTATAGGGAATCTAAACCTTTTAATGATCTTTTGATATAAAAACTCTATTATGTCCTTTGCATCATAGCTAGGTTTTGTAACAAATTCAAACTACTTAGTAAAATAATTTATCATAGTAATGATTTACCTAGCTTTATTGTATTTACTTGGTGGGTTGATAGGTCTGACAAAGTTAATGCCCCATTTTTTGAAAGGATACTCATCTAATAGAGGTTACAAAGGCATCTCATCTTTTTTTATTAGTTTACCCATGAATTGGTAGACATCATAGTGTTACAAAACTTTGTTTGCATCCTAGAATAGATTTGGCCACCATAATCTGCTCTGTAAAATCTTTCTAACCATAGCTTCTCCTATAAAATGTATTTTTATGACTCTTTGATGTGATTCTTGAAAGAGTTGAGGTTGTTCATGTTCTAGGATAACTCTACACAAGACTTCATCCTTTCCTAAATGATATAGAATCCCATTAGTGATGGTATATAATAAGTCTCTACTAAAAAACTAATTATTATAATGCTCTTAATAGTGCATGGGGAAGACCTCTTGCTCAAGGAAGTTATCAATGCCTTAAAAAAATGTATGAATCATAGAGATATATAAAAGGTGAGTTTCAAAATAGTCTTCTTATAATTATTTTAGATATTTACCATTAAGAATGCATCTGAGATGGTCTGGTCCTACATTCTCTCTTCCTAGTTTGAAATTTATGTGGAATTGAAATTTATAAAACAAGATTAACCATCAAGATAACATAGGAAGCATTGGTTTTTTTAATATATATCATAGGGATTAATGATTATTAAAGACTTCAAATGGTGTCACTAGTAGATATTTCCAAATTTTTTGAAGTACGAACACAATGGCCAATGCTTCTCATTCTGTGGTTGTAAATTTTTTCTCTATGTCAGATAATTTTTGACTAGTAAAATGAATAGGATGGTCCAGTGCACTATCTCCAGGATGCATAATCACAACATTGACTATTATTCTTAAAGTATCTATATGTACATGAAAAGGCTTACTCTAGTCTAGAGAAATAAGTTTAGTCATAGTAACTAATCTCTATTTTATCTCGATGAAGGCTGCTTGGAATTTTGAAGTCCAGACAAACATCACATTCTTGTGTAGTAAATATTATAATGGATATGAAATGGCTACATAGCCTTTGATGAACTTATGATAGTATCTTATATTCCCTATAAAAGTGTTTACTTTAGTGTAACTAATAGGTGGAGTCACATTCAATATTATTATGATTTTAGCTTGATCTACTATAATACCTCTATTGTATACTACATGTCCAAGTAAAAAACCAAAAATTGTGAAAAAATAAACATTTATTCAAATTCAAAGAAATTTATAGAGCTCAACATCATTATAACACTAGATGCAACTTAGACAAGTTTTCTTTGAATGAGGAAAATATGGTCCAATTGTCCAAATAAACTTCTAGGAAGTCATGAATAAAATCCTTGAATGATGTAATTACTGCATGAGAGAACATCACAGGTGCATTCTTAAGGCCAAAAGGTATGACTTTATACACAAAATAACCCCATTCTATTGAAAAATTCATTTTGGCTTGATCTTTTTCTAAAATTTAGATCTAATGATATCCACTAAAACCATCTACAAAGGAATATACTTCATATCTTGTGACATACTACAAAACTTCATTTGTGAATGGTATTGG
This sequence comes from Torreya grandis, assembly GCA_037957365.1. Taxonomy (NCBI): domain Eukaryota; kingdom Viridiplantae; phylum Streptophyta; class Pinopsida; order Cupressales; family Taxaceae; genus Torreya; species Torreya grandis. The sequence goes on from JARHVA010000903.1 coordinate 2,345,459, forward strand.
AAATGGATCATTTACATAGGCATTATTCAAAACATAGTAGTCCCCATAAACATGGATTTTTCCTTTTTTATTAGTTTGAATAACCATGGGGATTACCCATCTTATTTTTCCATTAGATAAATTATTCTTGCATCCTGTATTCTATCTAATTCAACCTTTACTTTTAGTTTCATATTTGGATTGAGCTTATATAGGTGCTTCTTGATTAGCCCTATGCACTCCTTTATTTTAATGTGCATCTTGCCAAGATATGGGTCAACTCCTTGAACCTATAATAATTTAGTGGCAAAGATGCCTTGGTAATCCCTCAAAAGTTGTAGAGCTTCTAAAATTTTAGTTTTCATCCAATAGTCACTTATTCTTACTATTTTTGGAACCTCCTCTATTTTGATGTTAGTGACATGATTCTTGCTAGGTTACTGATAAATATTGCATTTTTATTCATCGATAGATTCATTTTTCCTCCTTTACCCTTCCTATTTGGGAATTTGAATGATGTGAAGCTTGTCTTCTTTAGTTAGTATTGCTTCAGTGTCCTTGAGTGGTTCAATAGGTCATTCTAGTTTGAATAAATCATTTAGATCTAAATCACCATTAGAATAAAAATATTCAATGTCTTCTACCTCATCTTGGATCTAGTGACATGGTTACATTAGAGATTGTTCTTTATTCTTATTAGCCTTGTACCTTTCTAGTACCAAGTTAAGATCAGAAGTTGTATTTTTCTATGTAGTGAATTTTTTTGTGGTTAGTCTTATGCAATCCCTAGGTATAAAAAGTACTTGAGTTTCTATAGTGCATTATGGACTAGAGGATTTTCATCTTCAAACACAAAGGTCTATATAAAATCACTCTACACTTGTGCCCAATGCTTGGTCTCCCTTCTACATTCCTAGTACACATACCAATTTGTTGTTAGTAGAGCAAATGTATAGTGGAAAATGTGAACCCAGTACTTTGGTATGACACATTCCTTATTCCAAATATCAACACATTTATGTATATGAATTTTATGACACTCACCTTCTTGAAATAATGGCCAATTGGTATAGATAAACTATGGTAGCTAGAATCTATCAATCATAAACTATAAGGCATCATCCCATTCTAACTAGTTATCCCAATGAGTTTCCCACCATGTCACAACAACTCCCTTTAGAGCATAATTTAAAGAATTGACCCATTGATTGATGGTTGGAATATGGACTTATAAGCATAAAGTGAAATCATTTAGGTCCTCTATTTCATATTATATAGGAATTTGTCACTCATACATATATACCATTCACATTGGTCGAAGCTCATAGTCACCTTGGGCCTAGTTAAGGAGGTGTGTATCTAAGTCTCCATTGATAGATGAAGCTACTTCCCATTGCAAAGTGCCTTCTCTTATTAGCTCTATGTACTCTTGCATGTGATCATCAACTTGATAAAGGAAATCAAATTTAGACTAAGTAAGATATTTTTTATACATAGAGGTACATTATTTAATGAAAAACTAAATTACCACTAGTTGTAAAACTACTAGTTTGGGCTTACATTGTTTCAATGTCTTGAATTGTTAGATGAGTAATGATTATACCTGAGGTTTGGTATGATGGTACAAGAATTTGCATTCAATTATGTACAAAGCTTTTAAATTTTTCTTAGAATTCACCTTCATCTAACTAGTATTCTTTGGAACATATGAAGAGTCTAGTTCAATTGGAATTATATAAGGCTTATGCATTTTGCTGAGAGGAATGAAAATAACATTATCACCTTGATGTGCCTCAAGCTAATTATGCATTGTATTAATAGTCATTTGACCATCATATGCACAATTTTTACTTATAAATGTAGGGTAGTGTTTTTTTTTGGTCTTCATGTTGATGAATTCAAAGTTACCTAATAGAGATAAGACTATGACTTTGATCTTGACATCTTCTAGTTGACAAATGGGCTCAACTTTTCCTTAATCACCTAGGCTTAAGGTTACTAAGTTATAGCTTAGATCCAGTCATCTAATAACTTCCCATGTATACCAAGTAATCATATTAAATATGCTATAAAAATCAAATATATCATTTGGGATCTCATAACCATTAACCTCAATATCAATTCATACATCAACATCCCAAAGCCTCTTCATCTTGACATACCAAACCACTTTTTCTATCTTTTGTTGGCCATGTTATGCATATTATAGAACATTATGTGGTAGATTCATGATGTTCTATGATATATCTTCATTTTATAGAGTACTCAAAAGTTTCAAGAGATATATAAGTGTAATGATAACTCCATCTTGGCATAGAATGCACATGATCTAATCGTACATTTATGCATATATTATTTTAGAATCACCATCAGTAGTATCCTAATGTTGAATGTTTTTCAACATTTGTGCAACTTCATATATGAGGATATTCTCTATGGTTGGGTTTGGATATTTATCCTATTTAACTTTTTTAATGCCTTGATCTTGAGGCATCTCAAGTAGAGGAATCTCTTCTTCTGCATGCTATTGTCATGTAATAGCATTCAAAAATACATTTTCTTTAGGATGCACAATTACCATATTCACATTTTAGATGGATTTGTCCTTTCTATACTTCTCTAGAATAGGTAAATATTTTATGTCATATTGGTCAAAAAATTTATAATATACATAATATGACTATCTTTGCAGGTTCATCAGGCAATTCCATTAGACATGATTGTATTTTCCACATAAGTAGCATTATAGGGGAGGCTACTAGTAGGTGTTTCCTCTACCACCTTAGTATCCTCATTTTTAACTACCATGACCTACTCCTCTATTAGATTGATATCCACCTTGATACCCTCCTTATTGTTATGTAGTATTCCACTATTGGTGTTATTGACTATTGTCTCCAATTATGAATTATTTTTTGTAGTTGGTGTGGTCCAACTCATTTGTTATTACTATATTATAGGTGAGCTCCAGGGTGATTCATACTAGTATTGAGGAGATGGAGGTGTCCAACTTTACAAAAGAGGGGTCCATATAACTAGACCATGAGGTTGATACTATGGTGAAATCAAAATCCATTGTGGACCTATTTGGGTTTCACAAATTTTATCAACCTCCACGCCTGCCATTGCTTGTTTCATTAAAGATATTTTATGAACTACAATGGTGAATACATTTTTGGAGATGCCCTCTTTAAGATCTTTTAAAGCCTTACAATTCTTCTCGTCATGGTTAGGTGACTTAAAAAATTTAAAATATAGATTTTGTGGATTCTTGATATATTACTACAAAAGGTGGAATTATGTTGTGGCATGCCCTACTACTCGATAGAGTTCACATAATTATATCTTAGATTTTAAATAATCATTTCTGTAGTGTCCTTATTTTCTACACTCTATACACCATAGATTCAATTTAGGCTTATCTGCCTCATGGTATTGATCCAAATTTTTCATGAAATCCTATAGTGTATTTTTAAAATTTTAATTAGTGAAAGGGATTTTCCATAATCTTCAATCTATTCTATGTGTAGTACAATAACTCAAGTATTTGTTTTTGTATCATATTGAGTCTACACAATGGAAAATTGAATCCTAGTTCATAGTCCTTCAAAAAACCATGTTTCTTTATGTTTATCTATTAAAGTAAATTCTACCTTATTCATTACATCAAAGAATCTATGGTCATAGTCATAGATTGATTCTCTATACTTTTGCCTTATCTCCTTTAGGTCATGTATAATCTAACTGGTGCATTTATTAATCTTAAATTTTGTGATGAGCCAATCCTAAATGTCTCTTCGACTTTCATACTAAATCCCTCTTTTGTATATGAACTTTAGTGCTCTCCCATCTAAGGACCTTACTAATTTTCACTTTTGAAAAATTTCATCAGTGATGCCCTTGGATTTCCATTTCATTTTATAAGTTAATAAGTACTATTTATGATCCATAGACCCATCATAGATGGCTAAGTTTAGGAATCCTCTTAGATGAGTCATCATACTGACTGGTGTATGTATTCTTCTATGTATCCATTATCAAAGGGGTCTATATTCTAAGTAATCCTACTTGTATACTACTCTGCACACCAAAAGAATTGTCATGTGCACTTTTCTTGTTTGCACTTCCTTTATGTTGTTATTTAGTTCCAACTAATATTATGGCCTTAAAATCCTTCTTAATAAATATTTTATGAATTTTTAACCTCAATAGTTCACATGATCTAAAAATATCTTTCCCAACTATTATCCTCCTACTTGCCTGGTTGAAAACTTCTATTAGAATATAAAATATTAGGCGATGGGGATGCATACACTACCGATGGATATTTATTTCCAATAAATTCTTCTACTATAATTGAACCTATGATTAACCTATGAATTTTATCTATTTGTTTGATTAATTTTTCTTCTTCTAATAATACCCTTTTTGTAGTTGTGTACTATTTCTATCTTCTATCTATTCTACTTCTAAACTACTCTCATCTTCCTCTTCACACATCTCATTCTCATCTCTTCCTCCATCACTTTACCTCTATCTATTTTCATTTATCATCCTCTATCTTCATCCTTCATTTATCATATTGATCTTCTCATCCTCTTGATCATTCAACATATTACCTACTACTACTTTTACCTCTATTCAAAGCTACTTGAGTATCTTTTTGCCTATTCCATCAATTCTATTAGCACAGTTCCCATTTTGAATATAGACTTTTCTTCTGAATCTTCTTCCCTCACATTTCCATTATGGATTCAAGTTCAAGATTCACTTATTCATCTATCCATAATTCACCATCATGAACACACATTCCCATAATCCCAAAGTGACTACTCTATATTGACTAGATTAGGCACCATGGCCTTATCCAAAACCAACATATTTAATAAGAGAGGTAGTCATTGTAAACATTCTCCTTTAATTCCTTAGATAAAATGGTATTATATAACTTTAAACACTATTTATACTTTTACTAAAAACTTAGTGATGTATCCATCTATGTTGTTGGTGACCCAGTAGTCTATCGCTCTCTTCCAGTTAGTTTCTAGTTTCAACTAGTCTATTTTATCTTCATTTTAATTGATTATTTCTTTCACTATGGTATTTAAGAAATAATATTCTAGTCTTTTTAATGAGTTAGTTATCAATTCAAGTAGTTCACACCAAAAAATTTCATATATTTCTCTTTAGGCATGCTCTTGAATAATTTCATTCATGGCAAGACAAGTCCTTTTAGATTCTTCTTCTCTAAAGTTATTTACTTTTTTGATCTAACCATGCTTCAATGTCTCACTACCTCAGTAACCATCTTAGTGTAGTTTACTTCAGGAGTGTTTTAATGCTTGCCACACCATTGTTAGTAGAGGTTTCTAATACAATAGAACATGCTAAGGATGTGGTATCTAAGATTTATTATACTATGCAGGATAATGCAGATAATTCATATTTAACGTAATCATATCAGACATGAATTATCATATGATATATAAGAATTAAGATTAACCAAAGTTTTCTTAGGGTATGTAGAATGTTCATATTAATTTAAATAAGATTAAACAAAACATTAAACATATTAATGCATACAAATAATAACATAAGAAATATAAAAATTAACCATAACTAGAAAGTCTATATTGATCTCAACAAAGGTTCATCATCTTCTTCATACAAGCATACATATTTATAGTCATTTTTAGTTCCTGACTATTCACATTATTCTCATACATTATCTCTAAAAAGAGGGGAATGTTCATCTTCTATCCTTTTACAAGTCATAGAGGATAGGACAAAATACATATAGCTAACAATTTCATATATAACACATGAATATCTAAAGAATATCATGTGCATCTTTACTTATCCTTTTTCTTCTCCCAATATAAGTTGGCAATCACACACTTGTTTAAATTTTATGCATGTAAAATTATGACATGCTAAAACTTAGAATGATAATATATTATACATTAAACATGCATAAAATAGATGCCTTCATAGCTCTATGGGGCATATTCCATTCTAGACATGTCTTGGGTTTTAACCTTGAACACATCTAGATATTTCCCACTACACACTAGCCAATACTGAGTCACACACACAATAACGAGAATCAAACAAACCTAATAAGTTAATATGCCATAAATAATATATTTATCAATAGGTTTAGTATATTATCTCTCATAATTAATCAAAACATAAAGATCACCATGATACATATCTCACACCTCACACATTCTGAGTTGGTGATAAACTTTGGATGCACCTTTAGAAGGATCACTTCAATGGTCCACATAAGAAGATCAAGCCTCTAAATTATGTTCCTTGCACCATTCTATTTACAGTTGGTGAACATTCTTTCATTCATAATTTGAATCCATATTTGGGAATGCATCTAGTATTCAATGTGGAACTTCTCAAGTCTTACACTTTGCCATTTATTGAGCCCATAATGATACTATATCCTTCTAACATGGATTCCAAAAAAATTTACCCTATAGGGAAGGCCTATATCATAGAAGTGATAGAAATATTCAGCTGTTAAGCACACATAAAATTTTCCAAGTGTTCAAGGTTTTAACATATGTTGATCAAGCTAAGTGGTACAACTCTTAGCAACTTCAAATGTGGTTTCCTCAGCTACATGTCAACATAATGGAGACTATTGATCTTAAAGGAAGGGAAATTTATCTTTATTTAGATCCTATTCTATACAATAAGATACTAATTTTGTTTATCTACATGAATCTTTTTTATGCTCTTGTGTATTAGTTTCATGATTTTTCATAGAATTTCATGCACATATTTCCTTTGATTAAAACCTGCATAGTTCATTACACATAACTCATCAAAAAAAATTCACACCTCACTAGAACTTACTCACAAACTCATGTTCCTAGACATATCCACACTCTAGTGAATCCATATGTCAACATGCCTCTACTACATGGTTTTCTAAGTGGAAATATTTAATGAGGAATATTTTTTAGTTGGACAGTTAGTTGCCACTAACCAAGAAGCTTGATCATCACCCTACAAGGAAGATGAAATAACTTGTAACCATCTTCTTTGTAACTAAAAATAATTGTATATACTCACATAAAATTCTTGTATAAATATGTAACATATGCATCTATCCTAAGGTATACTCCATACACAGTAATAACACAAATATCATGCTCTTCCTATATATTCTATAATACAAGAATTATAGCATACTATACCATTGTTTCCTATTATTTACTACTAAATAGATGATATATTTCCCATAAATAATGCCTCCAATCTATTGAATGTGTTTTTTATTTTTTTTCTAAGTATATATTTACACATTAATTCTTCATGACCAAACTCAATTATTCCCTACACACTTGGTCCTATTCCCTATGGTGTAAATCAGTTAATTTAGAGGCCTAAAAGTCGAAGGGATGAAAAAAACAATTGTTTTATGTGGCATCTAGTATCAATAGGCAAAAATTCAAGGTAACATGTAATAATAAACATCATAGGTGGTTTATTATGAGGCTCTTGGGTTGATGAGTTTTATTTTTCTATTAAATGATGCATCTATGGAAATATATGCAACTTAAAAAATTTACATATTATATGAAAACAACATGTAAATGAAACTATTGAACTTTAAATTAAGAAATGATAAATATCTTTAGTTATTATGATCATGATGAGTTTAAAAGTATAAAAATATTAAATCTTAAACCCTAATGGATGTTCTAAAAATAGAAGGAAACCCTAATGAAAAGCTAGGATTTTCGGTAATGCTCAACCATAAGGAGGTTCATCAATATGTTTTATCAAATTTTGGATAATTATAAACTAATTAACTAAATTAAATAAACTTATGTGTAAAATAATAATGCTAAATATATGAGATAAATGATACATTTATTTGTAAGTTATTACAGTTGGAAAGATGTTAAAAGGGGAAATAACAAAGACAAAGATCTTAACTAGAAATTTGACAATGCAGGAATGAGATAGAAAAAAGAAAATTGATAGTGTGACTATGTTGGATAAATTTTAATCAAAAATATGGATTTTATTGATATTTATAAAAGGATATTTAAATTATATAGGGTTATGATTTTATGTTGTCCTTATGGTGTATTGTATTCATGTAGATTTTTAGTTCTCTATAAAAATTTGGGTTTATGTGTTGTCTTATGATGGTGTCATGTATGTATTTAGTGATGCACAAAGCTATTGTGAAATCCATTATGTACATTTTTCTTGAATTTTAACCCTATCTCAATTTATCATGAATGATAAATAGAATAAAATAGAAAAAGGGGTTAGTGGTTGAAGTTGTGATAGTCCTCAACACCCCCTATGTTGAGTGTTTCATGCATATCAATACTTTGAATGGGATAAAACTCCATGTAGTTATCCCATGCTACTATGTTGTATCTAAAATAATGGTTTATTTATATATTATTATATAATTTTAGTTTGATTAAGTGTTTCATTCATGACTTATGACCTTGGAGGTGTATTCAAATTTTATCTTAGGGCTAAGAGGGTTGTATGTATTCATAGTTGGGATAAATGGATAATTTTCTCTCAATGTGAAATTATAATAATGGTGTTTTTCAATGTGTGAGCCTCTTGTGTGAAAAATGGATTGAAAGTGTGGTTTTATAGTGATCAATTAAGAATTCCTTCAGATAGGGATTGATAAATATGTAGTATGACTTGTTACATGTGTTTGAATTTGAGAAACTAACCATTATTTTTGGGGAGTATGTGACTGGTAGAACTAGATAGGACTAAGGAGTGGGATAATCTAAATGGTGTAGCCTTGTGTAAGGAGAAAAGATAGCTAAGATAGGAGTATGGATCAGTCAAGGATTAATCTTAAGTATATTTGAATTAGTAATAGGGACATTTTAAGGTCATTAGTTACTTTTTGTAATGGTTCATCCATATAAAATCTAAGAAAAGGCATTCAAAAGACCATATAATGAGGCATGAGCTAAGTGCATATAGGGAGTGGTCACAAGTAAAATATTTTAGCTTAAATTTTAATTCATTTGTCTACAAAACACACTTTAATACATACACATGGGCATATGAAAAATAGTTAAAATAAAAATTTACAGGTTGAAAATATAATTACAATTGACCATATAGATGCATGGATCATTTTACAAATTTTCAAAGGTCAAAAGGTCATGATGTTTTTCATACGCATTTTCAAAATTCAAAGTTACAAGTTACAAGTTACAAGTTTAAAGGAAATGTATTAATTTCAATTAAAATTTATTAAAATTGAGCTCATGATGAAGGCATGAGTATTATTCATTTTATTTTTATCATGCAAATAGAATATATATTTATTTCTAGGGGTCTAATTCATATTTATTGTGTGTAATGTATCTTGAGGTTCATCAACACTCAATGGCATTGGAATTAATTCTATCAAACCCATTGTGTGGTTTTATATTCTATTGTGGGTGATTTACATTCAAATATGGTGACACTCAATGGCTTTAACATCACTTATAGTGAATTCATTTTAGTTCCACTTTTTTGGATTAGTACATTGATTTCTAGTCCCTATTCATGAAAGTTGGAATAATTCATATTTACAACTGAAGAGATTACTTAGTTATTAAAAATTGGGACATGATCACTCTCAATTAAATATTATTTCAAATTCTCCAAAGTGATTCAATAAGGAGGCAAGGTTCTCTGGCATCAATTATAGGTTATAGGGGAAAAAAATTTCACCTACATACAAGTATACTCCTTCCTTTCTCTCTTTCAAAAATTTTAAATTTTAAATTTATAGAGTTTATATTTTTCAAAATTTAAAGTGTAAAAATGACTACTTCATGTGTTTTTTTTGGGTTCACTAAATTTTATTACCCTACACAATTTAATAATACTCTCAAAGAAAAAAAAATTCACACACACTTAGGTTCAATTCATTCTCCTTTATTTTATCAATTTCATTACTTGAATAAAGAGGTAGGGGGTGTAGTAGACATGTAATTTTAGTCAAAGGCACTAGGTACTTGACAATGTTAATTCTTGACACATCTTAAACCACACCAATTACACCCAAGTACTTAACTCTTATTCTCCATTCCTTTAAACCTTTTATCCACATGCAGTCTCAACCTTTTATTTTCCATTCATATTGAACATAAATTTCAATTTTAAATGATAAATCTACTTAAAATCACCCTTATCCCATATCGATTTCAATACAAGTGTCCCTAATCTTTCAGGACAATTATGTCCTAATCATATAGGAGCGCTACCATGCTCATGTCTAGTTAGGCTAGTTGCATCTCCCACTAAATAATAGTTAGTTTCTAAAATTAAAAACATTATTTTAGGTTTCCACACATGTTTCATAAGATCAAATAAAATAAATTGTAAAAACTTTTACCTATAAATATGCATCAAATGATGTTCATTATGCCCACTTTCAATTAACTTGTATAAATCTTACACACTATTGAATATTGAGCATATATACCTTAATATTTATAAATGCAATATCCCTCACAAGGAGTATCCTTAAGGAAAATCAAGATAATTACAAAGTATGTAAATATTTATCATTATCAAGTATCAAAACCATTTATAACTACATACACATCATCAAGGAGAAAATTGGACAATCAGTCACAGTGTGAGAATTATATAGGCTTGATTTCCCTCCTCAGAGTATTAGACACGTAGCTAATGATCAATCATCAAGGGGGTGATTAAGGTCAAATCATTCCATTGAACTCCCCACTTTTATTTATGTTTTTAATATATCATAGTAAATTTAGGGTTTTATTGATAAATTAATAAAAATAATGATTTTTACATGGCATAATCTGAATTGTGATATCTCATCTTTCCCAATAGACCCAGGTACAGAAGGCACATCCCTAGTTGTTTTTATCATAATTAAATGGGATAAGTCCAAGATAACCATACTTAATTTGGATATATATTTTTTGAATTACAATAGTGGGTAGATTCAGGATAATAGGGGGCAAAAAGTGGGGTATAAAGTGACACTTTTTTTCTAAAAATAACAATATTTGAACTTGGAATAATGTTATAGACACTTCAAAAAAGAATTTGACAATGACATAAAAACATGAATTTTGGCATGTTGAATGTAATTTATAAATATATAATTTTTTCAAATACCTATATGATAAAAGTGTGTGAAATAGATGCATTTATGATAATAGTTTGGTAATTTTTTTGTAAAAAGATAAGGAGTGCATGTGTATGAAGACACTTTTTTTGAGAAAATAATTAAATTTTTATATGAAATTTCATAAATAGTTAGGTGAAATATCTAATATTTTTGATAATATTTTTTATTAGTTTTTTTATTATATATAATTTTTAAATAATTTTAGAAGTCAAGATAGCTATAAAATTGAAATTGAAGTGTACGAACATAACTTTTTTACCTTAACTTCATGAAAATCATTTTTTTAAAAACATAGTTAACAATGTGTAGATTGTTAAGATATAAGTTTTATAAGAATTTGATTAATATTCAAAAATTTATAAGGTAATTTATGATGGTATGTATATACTATAATGAGGTATGTTATGTATAAATTAAGTAATAATTATAAATAATATTCTAACATTAAAAAAAAATCATATATTCAAAAACTACACTTTCCCCTCTACAAACCCATATTTTTTTAAATAATAAAATATGCATGATCAGATGTGTTGATAAAAAGAAAAAAAAAACCCTAAATTTCTTATAAATTCCCTTAGTCAATGATAGAGTTTGGCTAGGTTTGGGACCCCTAGTTCTAAAACCAAAGAAAAATTGGAGGGAAAGTGAGAAGAAAATTTAAATATGAAAAGGGAGTACGCCCTTTGCATAACTACTAATAAGATATTAAATGTGTTTTCCCATTATTTCATGGATCCCAAAGGGCATGTGTGCTTTTAAAAGTACGCAGACCCTTTGTTATTCATGAATTCCTTTTGCATTTCCCACAAAAATGAGTCATTTATTTTTTTCTTTCCAAATTACAAATTTGTTTTTATACTACAACTATGCAAATTTGGTGAGTTATTTATTTATTTTATTTTAATCACTATGAATTCTTCAATTTTAAATCTAAAATTATATTATTTTTTAAAAGATAAAAAATGGAGTTGGGAATTCATCACAAAATACCAATCAAAGAGCTAACAAATGAGAAAATTAAATAGAAAAAAGAAAAAGAGAGAAAAAAGATAAGCATATAGGAGAGCATCCATAAGGGCTTCTAAGGAAGCTGAAGGTTCTTATTCTACACTAGGTAATACTTCTAATGAAAATAACATGCCCAATTCTACAGAATTTAGTTTACATATATCTTAAAATGAGATAAGATAATTGAGACAATTTTTGTTGCAAGATGAAATTCAAAATGTAGATCATGTAAGTAATGAATTTGTAATGAATGATGAAACATATGGACAAACATAATATAATAAAACATTAATTTATAATGAAATTTTTGAGTATGATGATAATAAACATCAAATAATGACCCCAAATCATGAATCTCCTAATGAAGAAAAATTTAATTTGCCGATAGGGTATAATGTAGATAGTCAACCCTCTAATGTCCCTACCATGGTTAAAGTGTTAACACCACCTAATTTAATTTAAAAATATAGCTCCTTCACCCACACCTCCAAGAGTAATAATCTAAACACCAAATTATTTAGTTGATATAGATGAAAAAATAATAGAACTTGTGGAAGGTAAAATGTCAAAAAGATTAGTTCAACGTCATGCTCAATGTTTATAGAACTATGCATTTAAGAATAAAAGCCATACAGAATGATTCCAACTATTTTTTAAATTAATGAAATGTCAAAAAATGTGCGTTGTGATTCATAATTTGGGGTTAATAACATTAAACATGTAGGGAAAAAATAGTACAATAGTAAAGAATCTATTTAATGCATTTAAGGAAATAGGCAATAAAAGTCAAAATAATTATAGTAATGTTGAAAGATGAGTCTCAAGATTGAATTATAACTCTAATTAATTCTATAAAAATAATAACAAGGCTTGATGACCCTTCACTCACAGATTGTTGGGCATTTAGTGGTAGACTCCCATGAAAAGTTAAGGTATTACTTGAAGGAACAAAAAAATCGATTGAAAATTTTTGGCATGATAACACAAGGGTCTTATCTAATGTAAAATATGTTGTTAAAAGAATAAAAGGCTCAAAAAATCAAACAATATACAAAACATTTTTTAGACATGATGCAAATAGAATTTTATAAGAAGTTTACTAAAAAATTTAGTGGCCAATTGATAATTAGACAAAGGTCATTTGAGATGTGCAATCCTTCTTATGTTAAAATCAACCAAGCACACACCACATGTTATTATAAGGTACATGTTTAATTTTCTATGAATTTTAATATTTCTCATCATATGCATTGTACTTTACGTACTAACAATATTTATGGTGTCTTCCCCACCTAAAACATCAAGATAATTTATCTAAAGTATTTTCTATCAATGACCTAAGGGACAATTTTTTTCCAAACAATGTTTAAGTAGAACATGTAACAATTATGGTGGTTTGTCAAATTTGACGAGTTATTTAAATGAAGATATTTCACGTGAACTTGGAAAGAAACTAGTTGATTATAAGAAGTACAAATATACTAAGTATGTGTTAAAATATGGAAAAGAGTCATCAAAATGTGAATTGGTTATGACTAATTTTTTTTTACGTGATTTCATGTTTGAATTAAAAAATAATATTATCTACCAATATGCAAGACCCACACAAATCAAAATGGTTAGATAATCAATTCAAAGTATGCAAATACAACTTCCTAGTTGGCACCATTATCTCGGTTGTGGATTTTGATGAGAAATACACACTACAATCATAGAATAAGGTTCAATCCCAATATTATAATTCAATTCAAGTTGGAATTTTTTTTTTTATTATATTCATGCATGCACCTGATAGCATAGATGATAACAAAAATATTTTAAAGGAGTACCATTTTTATATGAGAGATGACACATTACATTCTCCAAATTTTATCTAGGGTTGTTTTGAGATATTTTATATGAATATGAATGTAATATAAATCATGTTGGATACACACTACATTTGGTCAGATAATTATGCAGGGCAATTTAAGAATTCTTGAATCTTTTACTAGTTAAGTAGAATGCATAAGAAAAATGGCATTCAATATTTTTTAATATTGTTTGAGGTTGGGAATGAAAAATGGTAACATGATGGTGCTAGCTCATGTGTAAAAAGAGCCCTTAAAAGAGATTAGGCAAAGCACAAGGATGGTGCTAATTTGATCGATGTTACAAGTATTGTGACTTGGTGTAATGAAAATATTTGTCATGGATCAGATAAACATTTTCATGTACAAATATTATTTTGGTTAATAGAGTAATAAAATAAGGTAATGTATGAATATTACATTATAGTACTTGTATTGAGTGTTTTACACTCCATTCAAAGCTCAAAATCAAGTTTATGGACTATTTATACTAAAACTATGACATGTTTGTGTTCCTCATGTATGAAATTTAATTGGAAATAATATGAGTCAAAATAATGGTTAACGAATAGTATTGTAGACCCATATCACCTGTAGAGAGTATCCATTCACTCTAATAATTAACAGATCATGAAATGGCATGATGAGTTGACTTTGACAACATCTCAAATATTATGAAATTATGTAAAATTTATTATTCAATAAAATATAAAACCTTAGATATTAGTGATATTTTAAATTTTTCCTAGATGTGCTTACAATTTGATTATAATTTAAATGTAGGGCATGTTTTTTCAGTCATTTCACCCGAGAACAATGATGAGGGAATAGAATACTACTTATGTTGTTTAGAGGTAAAAAAAATTAACCACAAATGTTATGGATGGAGAAGAAATAATTTATCCCACTATATCTATAGTGGTTATTGGAACCTGACTTCATAGGTACTATCATAAAAAAATTAAAACAATTATTATTTGAGGATTTTGAAACACACAAGATGGTTCTTCATTATTTAAACTTTGTTATTGCTAAAAATATTCAAATGATCAAATATCATGGAAAGCCTTAAAATAAAAATTTATTGAAAGTTTGTGAATCTGACCATGAAGTGATTCTTGAAACACTTGCAAATAGAGCTGATCCTAAAAGTACATTAGATTGAATTAGTAAGTTTATCTAGTGTTTCAAATTAATATATTAAAATTATTTTATTTAATGTATTTTAATTTTTAAATATTTTATGATTATGTCTTTATTTCTATTTAAATTTTTTACTAACAATTTAAATGTAGGTTAATGTCACTAGATGAGATTCCACCTTCACATGTTTGGTGTTGTGATTAGAGAAGATTATCTTCTTGAAATGAAGGGAAGCCAAAATAATCTATATTAATTTCATCTACCTTAAGCAAATATTTTTTCACCTTTTCTCTATTTATCTTTTTAAGAAAATATGAAAAGTCTTATCTATGCTCTCCTATAAGACTCATCCTTTCACATGTAGGAGATGACAGTTCATCTCTATCCCTCATAGTTCTCCTATAATGCATGATAGAAGTCTGCTCTTTTTGCATGCTTGGGGATGAGTCGATTATCTTAAGGGATTCCTTTAATAAATATAAAGTTAATTATCAAGGCCCAACCAAGACCTAATAATGGTCATTGTAGCCTAAAAATTTGTATCCTAACATGTCCACATAGATGGTTCATCGATTGGGTTAATGAGTCAGATTTCATGGCCCCCGCTAACCAATTTTTACCCCATTATGAGAGATTTGGATATGATAAAAACCTTGTTTTCATGTTTCATCCATCATTAGTTAGATAAAATCCTCTTAATTTTTTTTATAAGACTCATTCTTTCATGTTTAGGAGCTGATGATTCATATCTATCCCTCATGGTTCTCCTACAACACGTGATGTAAGTTCATTATTTTTTCACATTCAAGGATGGGTGGATTCTCTGAAGGATTGCTTCCAATCAATTGTAAATTTTATTTCTAGGGGCCAACCAAAATTGGACAATGTTCATTGTAGCCTAAAAATGCCTATCCTAATGTGTTCATAGAGAATGTTCATCGACTGGATTGATAAGTTAGAATATAATCCCTCAGTGACTAACTTTTGGCATATTTTGAGAGATTTGGCTATGATAGAAACCTCATTGATGCATCTCATTCATCATGAGTTAGATAAAATAATCCTAGACTTTCTTAGAGGACTTAACCTTGCATGTGTAAGGGCTAATGGTTTAACTCTATCCCTCATGGTTATCCTACAATGCGTGACAGAAGTTCACTTTATTTCTATCTAATTTTTGCTTTTTCTTAAGTGTGAAAAGAAGAAACTAGTTACGAAGGGTGATTATAAGAATACATATTGAATACGCACATGTTGAATCCAAAATTTATGAGAACTCATCCTTGGCTATGGAATAATTAATTACAATAATAAATCACTACCACAAAACATGCTAGTTAGACAAGTAGTTGGGTGGATTTTCTAGTGTGAGCTAGATCCTAGAAGTGAAATATATATAGGAGGATGTCAATCCAGCTTTTTTAAAACACATAAGTGGAAATTATAAAATAAATATATTTTCCTTAAATGACTATAAAAATAAAATAAAATACATCAAATGACAACCAATTTATTGATAAATTTAGATGTTTTTCTAAGTTAACCAAAATGAAGCAACTATTTTGATTATACTAATGTTGAAAATTTATTAAGGCAAGGTTTTGGTTTTGGGTTTAGTAATTTGATAAGGGTCAAAATAATTGTTTAGTTGGGGTTGATTGAGATAATAAAATGAGAGGGATGTATGGTTTAAAAATATAAAACAACAAGTAACTAGGGTATCAAAAGGATGAGGGGGTAAATAGGGTGAAGGTGGCAAAGGTGAAAAGAGGGAAAAGGAGGTATATAGAATTACAATGGAAAAGGTGTTAAAGGAGGTCAATGGATTAATATTTCAAGTGGATTAAGGGGTAAGGTCAAGGTAATAAAAGGAATAACTTAGGTAAATAACTATAAAAAAATAAGGTTACCTTGAGGCTTGTTGATGTGGTCGATATTGTTGATGATGTGATGAAGGAATCCCATGGAAATTTCATGAGAGCTTTATTTTTTTGAATTATTTTCCTCCAAGATTTGTATGACCTCCAAAATGATAACCTCCTTCAAACACCTTCAACAAGATGTCAATAACCAAATACTAACTTCCCACTAACCTTGGGTAAGGAGAGGGGGGGTATTTATAGCATTTGTTGTCAAGAACCATGCCAAAAAAGGGAATAGTAGAAGTATGGAACCATTTCCCATGTGGTGCATGAATGATTCAAAGATGAGGTTGGTGGGGATTCCCATTTTGGTTGGTGAGTCTCCCACCTTGCCCATGAGTCCAATTTTGAATGATAATCATGCACATGGGTCTAATTGAGGATAAAGACTTTTCACCACCATTTCTTTTATTTATTTAATCCCTTAAAGAGATGACACACAAAATGTGGTGTAATTTTCCATGTGGTACATGAATGAGTCAAATATGAGGTTGGTGGGGGTTCCAATTTGGGTTGGTGAGTCTCCCATTTGGGTTAAAAAGTCAAAAATAGGTGCCCTTTGTCTTTCCCAAAGCACTAAAGAGGTAGATATCTCATTTTGAATACTATTTTCATGTGTGAAGGAAAAATACATGTTGAATGATGTCCCCTTAAGGAGAAATTTTCCATATTTCAAGGGGGAGGCTTGTGATGCTTAAATGAGGTCATTAAGCATCTTAAAAAGTTTCCAAGGTGGGGTATGATGTCCCACATCAAACCACCTCACTTTTAAGACATGTCACTTTCCATATCACCTTCCATGTCACTTACCATGTGACTTGCCATGTCGCATGACATGTCATCATGAATAGTGATAGTGGCTCCCATAGTGAATAGTACTTTCAAATAGTAATTTTGAATAGTGTTATGTGACTAGGATAATAGTGATTTGGTTAGGTTAAGATGTTTTGGTTAATTATTAAGAAGTTTTATGGGGTATTTAGTGGGTCTCAAGGCATTTAGTCATCAAAAACTGTAAGTGTGTAGTTTTCTAGTGTATACATTTTGCCCCTTTTTATTATAGGGCTTTGAGTTAACAAGCTACCAAAAAAAAATTAATTATTTGTTTAAAGGTATAGCTACCACAATTATGGGTGGAGGTGTTCCCCCTCAAACTAATATTTTATGAGGAAAGACCAAATTGGGTTTAGGTTTGATAAGCAGTTGGTGGGGAGGCACTAGGTGGTGTCACAAGGTAGTTGGGCATGTCAAATGCCAATGGGTGCACAAAATATAAATAAGAATTATATTCAAGATCATAAAAAGAAATTTTTTTCCAATGTTGATAATAATAAGGTTAGGTTTTAGGATAAATGATAAGGTAACCCATCCCTAGCATTGGTCATAGCTGATCGAGTTAGTCTTATCAAGTCTCCTAGATAGGGTTAGTGTTTACATAGGTATCTAGGGTAGAAAGTGCTCTCAATAAAAAAATAAATGGTTTGGTTTTGTATGATGTGGTGCAAATTCAAATGTTTAACATGTCAAAATTGGTCTGTATGGTCAAAAGGAGCAAGGTAAGGTCATCACAAACTATGCGATATGTTGGGTCAAAAGGGGCCAACATCAAGATGGACATGGTTGAATGGCTGGGAAATTTGGTAGAGAAGGTTAATATCCAAAATTTAAGGGATAAGGTTAATCCCAAATAGGTTATTGGAGAAGGGTAAGCTCTATAGGTGGAAAATATGGGTATCAAATAGGTTTCTAATTATTTTGGTAGAAATGGTGGATGAGATTACCTAGGATGCAATTAGATGATTGCTTAAACTATGAAAAAGGAATATAAAAACATGGATAAGCAAGTTCAAGCATGAAATTTATACCACCATATTAAATAAAATAAAAGGGAGAAATATGCTTTACTAGGCTTTAGAAAATTTGGCACTACTTAAATTATCATGATGATCTAACAAGTTCTTTCATCACAATCTAAATAAGCTAACATTGTGCACACTCCACAAAAATTTCATTAATAGGATATGTAAGGGTATTATTCAATTATTTATGGAAGTAAAATAGTTTAGTGGGTAAATGAGAAGTGGTGAAGATTCAAACCCTTGACCCGTGAGCTAGTGGGGCCCTAAAATATGTAAGCATTGAGTTTTGAGGGAATTCAAAGGAAAAATATAAGGGGTTTTGGAATATAGATCAAGGTGAATAATAATAATAATTAAATGAGGGAGAAGGTTGAAATATAAAGGAAAATAAATGGTACAAATCAAAAATTAAGAGGTAAAATATAAGAAGAATATACAAAGATAGATAGAGTGGGGAGTTGAAAAGGAATGTGGGATAAATAGGTATAAAAGAGACCAAGGAGTAAAATAATTTGGTGGAAGAGTGGACTCCTATAATGTGATTAAATATTAGGGGTATTATAGTGCATATAAATAATTAGGCAAGGTAAGGAGAATCAAGGGAAATTACTAGTTGGGAGGTAGGTCACATGAGAGGGTATAACTAGCATCCACACATGGGTACCCCAAATCTTAAAGTTTAAGGTGGTTTTATTTTGGATTATAACATCTTATAAGGGTGGAGTAAATGGTTTTTTAAATAGGCAAGACTAAAGGGGAAGTAATATTCATCCTGATGGCTTATTAGTGTTCATGCTTGCTTGTTGTTCATATATGCCTATAGGCATGACCAATTATGTTATATAGCCATAGGATTGGTGTATATATCATAGTAAACCAAATTCAAAAGGAATACCTTCAAGGATAAAACATGATATATGTTGTGATCATATAAGAGCAAAATGGATAGAGGGTTTAAAATGGAAAAAATTGATAGGTAGGGTGAAGGGAGTAACTGGAGAGGGACAAAAAAGAGGATCTAGGCTCAACATGCAAAGTCATTAAAGGAAGAAAGGGATGTACTTGAAGTAATGAATTTTACCAAATTTTTTGTATTAAATTAAGGGAATGGAAGACATGAGGAATAAAATAAGGAGGTGTACATAGAAGTGGTACAATTGGTGACCACACTCTAAATATATGGAGGTTGAATGGGAGAAAATAAGCAAGATCCAACAAGGGATGAGGTGAAGGTGGACCAAGAGATGGATGAAGAGATAGTTAGAGAAAAAAACAAGGTCATAGATAAATATGAAGGTGGAGAAGGATGGAAGGATCCAGACATGGACATATAGGAGGAAGAAAAAAAGAAGGGTGGGAAGAACAAATAATGTCATCAAGGGAGATGAAAAAAATGAAATGAAATAGAGAAAATAGAAGTAAAAAATGTATAATATGGGGGGATTCACTAAAGAATGACATATTGGATAATTTAAAATGATGGGGAGAGAAGTGTAACAATTGTGAAGGGTAAGGGGAGGATGAGAAATATGGGTGGCCATGAAAGGTTTGAAAATAAGTATAAAAAAATACCAAGGAGAAAATAGTTTGGTGATAAAAATGAAAAATAAGGAAATAATGAAAGAAAAGGAAATAGGAGGAAAAAAGAGTGAAATGAGGACACAAAAAGGATGGTAGGAGAGTGAAAAAGTAGGTGGTATCTTGACCAAGTAAGTATGGATGGTCATAGGTAAAGAGAGGAATAACAAAGCAAAGTAGATGGTGGTTTTGGAGATGAAAATGGGATGAAAAATGGGAAAGGGGTTAAGAACAATGAGGGGAAGTAAAGGAAGGGTGAACAAGAAGGTGAAGAGATAAGGTAGGAATCAATCAACTTGTTAGAAGAGATTGATAAGTTGAAAAGGTGATGAGGTGGTGAAGAAATAAGGGAACACAATGGAAGGGAATAAGATGAAAATAAGGGATGAAGCTCAAGGATGATAAGAAGAAAAAAGAAGAATTGAAGTAGGGATACAAAGCATAGATACTCACATAGATGCAAAAGATAAGTGAGTACTGAGATGGAAAGAAGAAAAGGAGAATGCAAAAGGTAAAAGGCAAGAACTGAGAAGAAGAAGAGAGGAAATTATGGAAGGCTTCTCAAAATATAAATACCAAGGTAGAAACTAGTTGTGGACGAAAAAAGAAGACAAAAAGGATGAAAGGAAAAAAGAAAAAGAAAATAAGAAGAATGGAAAATGGGTATAGTGGGAAGAGGGGTGAAATGACCATAGAATGGAGGTAAATGTAAATAAAAAGTGCAACTATAGAAAAAACAAAAATCTTACAAGAGGCACAATATGATGTGGAATTAGTGAGGAAATGAGAGTGATGAAGAGGGTGTGATAAATCTCCAAGAAAAAGGAGAAATGATGAAGATTGGAAAATAAGACAAAGGAGATAGGGGAAAGGTTGGTAAAAAGTGGAGAGAGATGGGAAAAATTCAAAATGTGGGTGGGGAAGCACATCATGAAGCATGCACAAGGAAAGGTGTCAGGGAGGCCAATGAAGAAAAGTAGGTGGTGGTTTTATTGGAGATAAGAGGGGCTAATGATGAAGGTTGTCAATCCTTGTGTTAAAAGATATTGACAAGATGGAAAAGTAGTTAAAAGAGATTGACAAGGTAAAGGGATGGAGGTGTTGAAGAGATAGGTGGAGGGGTAGAGGAAAATATATTAGGTGAGAAGGGAAAATAAAGTAAAGGATGTGGTCGAGTTAACCTCAATAAATGAGTTTTTCCTACATAGTCCAAAAAGACCTTAGGCCAATGTAGTTCTCCCAGTAATGGGGGAAAACCTTAAGAGGAAGTATTAGATGGTGTTAAAACATAAGGATGATTAAGAAAGAAATCAAAGCTTCCTTAATGTAGGATGCCCTAAGCAAGAGGGAACCGTTAGTGATGGAAATGAGTGAGAAGAAAAAAAGGATGGGAATTATTTGTTAGTGGTTGAGCTACTTGTAAAAGTGAATCATCACCTACATAGTCCATGGACATCAAGCTAATGCTTTTTTAATTAGGGTTGGAAAATGGTGCTCAAATTGGCTTCCCCAATTTTATGGACCACATGGGTTGGTTTGGGTCGATGGATAAGGTTTTGTAAAATAGAGGTTTTGGGTTTTGGTGACGGTGAAAGTGCATGGTGTAGATTGGTGAATAGTTACCATAATGATTCCACATTTAGTAGGATGACATACACGGATGGGTATGGTGGGATAAATAATAAGGGAACATAATTCTAAGCACCAAAAATGACCTTCAATGGAGCTAATCTAAAGAAGAAGTGCCTTTGTAAGGAGTTTCACATCCTAAAATTATGTGAGGGTATAAGTACAGTGCTAGAATCGATCACTACAAGTCTAGTTTTAAGAGGTGGGTGTCTATCTAGATTTGTACAATCATGTTGGTGAAAGGTCATCATTGTTATGAGAAAAGTTTAAGGGAAACCATGAAGTGATGACCCATAAAGAATTTATTTGATGGTCAAGTAAATTATATAAGGTATAAAATTAGGAGGGTGGTGAATGATAGAGGATGGATTGTGCTTGACCTAAGAATTACATGGGTAGGCTAGATGAAAGGCATCTATGTCTAGATCCTCTATCCTAGTTCCTTAGAATTGATGACTTAGGGTTTCACTATGTTGATCCTAACCAAAAAGAAGTTATGTGTCTTAAGAAATTGGTTACACAATTAAAGATGGTGATCATTCCCTAGCTATAGATAAACTTTCAAATAGCACAATAGAAAAGACTACCATATTCAAGTAGGTATTGCCAATGATTGAGGTCTGACATTCAGAGCCTATGATAATGGGTTGGTAGATAAAAGGAGGGTAGACGGGATAAGAAGGTGAATGAATTTTTGTGAATTCATGATGGCCTACCTCTAATGGAAGAGTTATTATAGAGGCAAGGATTTAAAAGCTACCATTACCAACAATAATGGCATTTTTGGAGGTATGACCATTGTGGTGGCATATGGATAAAAGCCAATTTATGTCAAATAAGGTAAAGGTGATAATTATTAGGCCCACAAGGATTACAAGATGTAAAAAAATAAAATACATCTAATGTAGATTGGATGACAAGGGTGACAAATGGAAATAATGATGGCATGTGATAACTTTATTGAAATGGCTAGGTGGACTGAGGGGTATGTGTCTACACAAAAGGAAAGTAGACATTACTGTTTCAAGTGGGAAGACTATTCAAGGGGATTAATAACATCATATGACATTACTCATTAGTGGAATGGATAATCTTGTCAATGAGGAAGAATGGTCAAGTATTCTATTTAAAAAATCATGATAAGGATGAATGTCTATCATATTATTATTTTTTTATAGGTTATAGAGAGTGTAGATAACTACATAAGGTTGAATATGGAAAAAAATTAGAATAATGATGGAGAGAATTAGCAACTCCTACAACCTAAAATAATTAATATGGTGAATGTGTGGATCTATCAGATACAACATGTAATGGAGATAATATAAGTACTACTAGATCAACAATAAGAAGAAAGGCACCCACAACTCAAGCTTGAGCCTGAACTCTTACCTTTGTATAAATTAAGAAGGAAAGAATTTCACTATGCAAGATGTAGGGCTAGAGAACATGACCATTAACCTATCTATGGAAGGAACCCTCACTATCTAAGGGGATGTGTACTAAGGTAATAGGTGGTGGTACCTATGTGAGTAGAATAGCTAGAGTAGAGGGATGAAATCATTGTGATAGGTGAGTAGGGTGAAATACCTAGAGTGGAATATTATTCTCATCTTATGGGAATGAATGTGGAAGAGGAGAACAAAGTACACCCTTTAGCAACTGCTAAGACAGGGAATGTTACATATGTTAGCTTAGGGAACAATCAAGTATAAAGATGGATGAACATAAATCTAGAGTCACAAAATAATCATTCTAGTGCTTAGATAGGAAAATAATGTATGTAGGGGCCTTAGGTGAAGTGTGGATAGTCTAATAAATTTGTATGTGCTATACGACTCCTCTCACCCTAAATAAAATATTGCATATTTTGCTGTAAACATGTACGAAATGTGTTGGATGTCATTGGTCAAATTTTATCATGCTTAAGGTTGTGTGGATAATTATGAATGTTATGGTTATGGTTATGATTAGTATGGTTATGTTTTTTGTAATCTTTCTTAATGTAAAAAGAATTATTATTATTGTTACAATACTGGATGGTAAAAGTTGTGATGAAAACATCAACCAAGGACATTAGGATAAGAATAGGGCATGATGATTTATTTTTGACAAGGACTAAAAATAGACATGAAGTGGGATTGACTTAATGAATATAATCCCTTCAAACATTGCACATGAGTATTTATGAGTTGATAAAAAAGGTTTCTTGATCACAGGGTGTCAAGTAATCTCTAAATCCCCTGATTTATAGATAGTCTAAAGGGAAGATGGGTGATAGGTGGTGTGAAGGGTAATGGGTGATATGTATGATAACCTCATGTGAATTAGGTTTCCCCTTCTATAGGTGACCTAAGAATGGTAGTAGATAATTCCATGCGGTATGCTAGATGTAGACTGATCAATGTGGGAAGATTAGATGTGAAAGCTAATTACTGATTCCAACTTATTATGATGCTTGAGAGCCAATTGTGGCTTTAGATTTTATTTTTATAGTGGGTCTTTTGATTTATTTTTGTATATGGGAAGCTGATCAATGTAGGAAGATTCTCATAAATTGCTCTGCTTTTGACAAAGTTAACTTAGAC
Source organism: Torreya grandis (assembly GCA_037957365.1). NCBI lineage: Eukaryota > Viridiplantae > Streptophyta > Pinopsida > Cupressales > Taxaceae > Torreya > Torreya grandis. The sequence goes on from JARHVA010000903.1 coordinate 2,370,200, forward strand.
ATCCTTCAAAAAAGTGGTCTAAGCTTATTGTATTTGTTTGATGCTCTTGATAGTTGTCCTTCTAGGGAGCAGTTTACCTTATATTTGATAATTTTTATTTTATTTTTTGGTACCTATCCTTTAAGGGAATAGTTTAAAATGTTTAATATATTGATCCAAGTAGTATTTTGGTATCCAAATTTTTTCTAAATGCAATGTTTTTAGACCATGGAAAAGTCTAATTAGGTTTAGAGGTTTATGTTTATGAGGGAAAAACTTTAACACAAGAATTTTAATGATATGAAAAGGTGTGGTTTTTAAGAGACAACGACCATGGGATTCCATCTTGTTATAGATGAAAAGTATCCATGAGAATCATGTTATGGGTAGAACCATGGTACCCATATTTAGGATTAGGCTATGACTATGATAGTTAATCATATGGTTCTATGTTGCAATCAATTTTCCTTAAAAGGAGAGGATAAAGATGGGTGAAGGTTAAAATATTGTAATCAAGGGATGAGCTTAAGCTAGACAAAAAGAGTGAGCTTGATCCTTCTTTAACATAAAAATGGATGTAGATATGAAGCGTTGAATGGCTCAAGTTCTAGTCTACCTTTGAGAGAGGACAAAAAATAAGCTCCTGATCTATACGTCTAGGTAATGATGTAGGTTCCAATCCAATTGAAATTAAACTTACCTCATTTACTTTCCTCCATGTTGGTCACATGTCAATTTTCCTCTAGGATGAGGTCTCTAATATTGAAGTCATGAGGTTTGATGTAAGGCTAGTTAAGTCTGATGGAGAAGGGTAATCTCCAATGGTTTGATGGGATAATTTGAATCCTAAAAAGGTTAGGTTATGTCCAAATGGTTTTCCCCAATTTGATATACCACTTGGTTCAAGTTGGGTTGATGGATAGGTTTGGTTGATAGGTTGAGGTAAAAAATCTAAGGGTTAGTTTAGTTAATGGTTAAGGTATTGTTGAAGTTAATAAATGGTTAAATCCTTATGAAAGGAAACTTCCCCTAGTTTATTCTTTGCATGGGTGGGAAAAAATTCCAAAGTTAAGGTGTTTGTCATTGGGTCTATTATAATGTTGAGGGTCTGAAGGGTATGTCCATGGAATGGGAACTTTAGCCTTTACATTATCCTTTTATTGGACCTAAGAGTGGGTAACCCTATGGATGGTGTGAATAAAAAGAAGTGTTGGTTTAACTTGTTGCTTTGGTTCCTCCTCACTCTTAGGTAAGAATGGGGGAATAGGTAAGTGTTGGGTAGGTTTGGTTGATGGTTGGGTTGGTAATGAGCTCAAAGGAGGTTCATTTGATAACATATTATATGTGTCATAAATCCATTGGATAATAGTTTTAAGATCCTTACAATGCATTGTATCAAGGCCAAGTATCCTATGGTAAGAGCACACATGGTGGTCATTATACCATGATGGTTTTGGGCATGAAGGGTCAAAATTTTTGATAGGGTCAAAAGGTTTGATAGATGGTAAGGTTAAGGAAGAGGTTTGAAACAACCTTTGTAAAATGGTTGAATAGGATTCATGTAAAGGTGTTGGAGGCGATAGGTTTTTACTTTTAATAACCTTCCTAAAATTACTTTTTACTGTGAAATTTATGGGTGGTGGGGTAGTTTTGGTTTATCGGTTAGGTTGAGATGTTTTGGTTAAGGGAGGTTCATCTAATAAAAAACCATGCTCGTATAAGTTTTGGATTAGTGCTTGGAGATATTTTGAATTCTCTTTGTCATTTCCACGTGTCATATGGTATGCATAGACTAAGATGACACTAAACCATTTTAGTTGAGGACGTGAAGGGTCAAAAATTTTGATAGGTTGTAAATTTTTGAGAGGTGGTAAGTCTAAGGAGGAGGTTTGCAACAAAATTTGTAAAATGGTTGAATATGATTCAAGTAAAGGAATTGGGGGGTGATGAATTTTTGGGCTTTGGAGTGGGAGCCTTATAATGAGTATGCTTCACCATAGAATTTGTTGGTTGTGGAATGGTTTTAATAGATTGGTTAGGTTGGGGTTGTTTGGTTGGTTTGGAAGTAAAATATTTAAGAGAAGGAGGGGACATGGGTCTATTTCAAGATGGTTTAAGAGATTCCACCCTTTTAATAAGTTTAGTCAAAGTTTTCTTTGATGGACTTGATGGAGTTAGGTCTAATTTCAAAGATTGGTGAGCTATGCTAGGAATAGGAAGTATTCCTAGATTATTGATGATTTTGGCCAAAGAGGTGTAAGTAATTTTTAAAAATTTAGATTGAATTGGGTTGGATGGTTCCCTTATGGTTTTTGAGGATGGAGTATATGAAGATGGGGTTGAGGTAGTGATAGGTTTGAGGGTGGATTAAATTAAATATAAGGGTTCTTGTTTATTATGATAGGGGAGGCCAATATAATGCTAGAAAGTGGCTCTATCAAGATTGGGTTGATAAGTGAACTCTAGGATTTGTACTAGCCTAGAAAAGGGCTTATAGATAGGTTTGGTTCCTTGATCATTGATTTCAAAGATTAAAACCCTAGGTAGAGAAAATGGAATGGTTTCCCCATCTAAGTTTTTGGTGGAAGGTTCAAAATTTAGAAAATATGATTCTTCCATGGATGGAGTGGATAAGGTGACCTCTTCTAAAGGAATGATTTCCAACTTAAGAGTAGTTGAATCTGTGGTGTGGGAGGGAGTTCTAATGGTGTCAAGTGAAAGGAAAGAAGTGGTTGCTTCTTTTGTTTGGTCATCCAAAGGAATGGGAAGTGATTTCCCTAGTTTAATGAGTAGGGTGGAAGAAATGTAGTAATAGGTTTATTAATAACAACATCGATCATGTGTACCTCATAAGTGTGAGATGATTCTGGTTGGCTTTGATTAATTAAAAGGGGAAGTAGAAAAGACTATTTGGTTTCCTTAATTTTGGTTTGTAAGGAAATTTATAAATTTTATACTTGGTCAACAAGTGGATTGATTAAGTTTGGTGTTATTATAGTTTTTTTAGTTGTATGTTTAATAAGGGCCAAAAGAGGGCATGTCAATGTCTCAGTTATCACATTAGGATGTGAAACTATTTGTAAGTTATTTGGCTAGCTTTAAGAGGTTAGTTAGTTTGATAGGTTAACAAGTTGGCTGGGTTGATAGGTTGATTGATAGGTTGGTTAATCAGTTAAGGGTGATGAAATTGATTGGGTTAACAAGGTGGGTTGAGGTTGATATGATGGTTGGGGTAAATGGCCTAAGGTTTGACAAGGTTGGGGTGATTGAGATGATAGATGTTGATAGCTTATTGGTTGGGAATGATAATAATTAAATGGATGATTATAGGCTATTGGTTGGTTATAAGTGAGGTTTGATTGATCATGATACTATAAATATATGGCCTAAGTTTTGACTATAATCTAGCTATCTAGTTTTTTATCACTACAACAACCTCAGGTGGTAGTTTGGGTGAAGGTTGATAGTTTGTGGGTTGGTTGAAGTTAGAGTTTGATGAGTTATAGGTAAGGTAAGGTTGATCATAGATAGGGTTGGATTGGTTATTGAAAAGTTTAGGTTGGTTTTAGATAGGGTTGGGTTGGTTATAGATAAGGTTGGGTTAGTTGTAGATAGGATTGGGTTGGTTGTAGACAAGGTTGGGTTGATTGTTGGTAAGGAAAGGATAATAAGTGGCTTGCAATACAAGGTACCACTTTAAGGTGAAAGCATTGTTCTCCAAGATCCTATAACAGTTAGGATCTCTAGGAGAGAAAATAGGAAAGAACTCCATTAAACAAGGTAGTGGAGATGAGGTATAGGAAAATAGGCTCTTGCTTGGTTTTATTCTTCAATTTGTAGTCTGGTAAAGACTATGTGAATAATGGAGAGAAATGAAGCTCATGGATAAAAAAAGAAGTAAATAGAAGAAATGATTTAGGTCAATCAAATCATACATTAATATAAATTAAATTATAGAGTTTTAATTATCTCTCTTTTGTCTAATGCCTTAGAAATTGTGAAGAAGAAATCTGGTTTGTAGAATAGGTCCTAAACAAGGTAGTTTATGTTTGGTTTCAGGTTATGTTTAAGTTCTTAATAGAAGTCTATATTGGATTTTATTACGTGTCTTGGTACTTGGGGCTTGATCCCCTCACTTCATGTTCTCATAACTAGTGTGGAAACTTATCCAATATATACCAATTTCCAAGGCTTATACTTAGCTAGAGAACTAAGTTGGTTATCCCCTTGATCAAATCCAAGTACGATAATTGAGAAGTGGTAAGGTGATCCACTAGGTGATGAAATCCTAGTTTGGCCTTGTCTCAAGTATGTTTGATATTTATTTTTGAAATTAGTTTGGTTTTTGTAACATTTATGAACTACGATTAATTCATAATGCTTTTAATTAAACTAGGTGAGCTAAATCAAGAAAGTAATCAATGGATGCACTCAATTTTAACCAAAAGAAATTTTTTTATTTAAATGAAGAAAATAAAAAATAAAATGAACCTAAATTCAAGATGAAAATTCAACCCTAATCCTAGGATGAGTGCTCTTTTTATATTTTATAAATGCAAGAAATTGAGTGAAAACTTTTACTTTTTTATTTTTTGATTTTTTGAAGCAAAAGAAACTAAAACTGACATTTTGAAAGAAAGGAATGCTTAATTTTAAGAAATTAAATTAAATATAAATGAAATTTAACTAATTCAACCAAATTTCCTAAAACAACTAATGAACCCAACAAAACTCAAGGGTCCCACTGGGTGTGCCAAAATGTTTTTATCTAATTTTCACTTTTTCTTAAGTGTGAAAAGAAGAAACTAGTTAAGAAGGGTGTGTAGAAGAATACCTATTGAATACATAAATGTTTAGTACAAAATTTGTGATAAATCCTATTTTTATAGGTAATAATGAACTAAAATAATAAATCGCTGCCACAAAACTTGTTGGTTAGACAAGTAGTTGGGTGGATTACCTAGTGTGAGCTAGATCCTAGAAGCAAAAGCTTTCTAGGAGGCTATCAATCCACTTTATTTAAAACAATTAAGTGGAAATGATAAAATAAATACATTTGAATTAAATTATTGTAAAACTAAAATAAAATATAGTAAATAATAGATAATTAATTGAGAAACTTATATGCTTTACTAAGTTAACCAAAATGAAGCAACTAGTTTGATTATACTAATGTTGAAAATTGGTTAAGGCAAGGTTGTGGTTTTGGGTTTGGTAATTTGATAAGGGTAAAAATAATGGTTTGGTTGGGTTTGATTGAGATAATAAAATGAGAAGAATGGATGGTTGAAAAAGATAACACAAGTAACTAGGGTAACAAAAGGATGAGGGGGAAAAGAGGGTGAAGGTGGCAAAGGAGGTAAATGGAATTACAATGGCCAAGGTGGTAAAGGAGGTAAATGGATTAAGATGGAAATTGGATTAATGGGTAGAGGTAAAGGTAATAAAAGGAATAACTTAAGTAAATATCTAAAAAAAAAATAAGGTTACCTTGAGGCTTGTTGATGTGGTTGGTATTGTTGATGATGTGATGAAGGAATCCCATGGAAATTTCAGCAAAGCTTCATTTGTTTGAATTATTTTTCTAGAAGATGTGGATGACCTCCAAAATTATGACCTCCTTCAAATATCTTAAAAAATATTCTAATAGCCAAATACTAACTTCCCACTTAACCTTGGGTGAAGGAGAGGGGGGTATTTATAGCATTTGTTGTCAAGAACCATGCTAAAAGAGGGAATAGTAGAAGTATGGTGTCATTTCCCATGTGTTTCATAAATGAGTCAAAGATGAGGTTTGTTATGATTCCTATTTGGGTTGGTGAGTCTTCCACCTTGCATATGAGTCTAGTTTGGAATGGGAATCATGCACATGGGTCTATTTGAGGCTAAAGACTTTTCACCACCCTTTCTTGTCTTCATCCAAGAACTTAAATAAATGGCACAAAAAATGTGGTGCTATTTTTCATGTGGTGCATGAATGAGTCAAAGATGAGGTTGGTGGGGATTTCCATTTGGGTTGGTGAGTCTTCCATTTTGGTTAAAAATTCAATAATGGGTGACCTTTGTCTTTCCAAAATCACTAAAGAGGTAGGTATCTCATTTTGAAGACAAATTTCATATGTGAAGGTAAAATACATGTTGAATGATGGCCCCTTAATGGTAAATTTGACATATTTCAAGGGGGGATTGTGATGCTTAAATGAGGTCATTAAGCATCTTGGGAAAGGGTCCCAGGTGGGGTATGATGTCCCACATCAAGTCACCTCATTTATAAGCCATGGCACTTGCCATATCACCTTCCATGTCACTTTCCATATCACTTTTCATGTCACATGCCATGTAATCATGAATAGTGATAGTGGGTCCCAAGTGGATAGTAATTTGGAATAGTATAATGTGACTAGGATAATAGTGATTAAGTTAGGTTAAAATGGTTTGGTTAAGGGTTAAGAAGGTTTAGGGGGGTCTTTAGTGAGTCTTGAGGCATTTAGTCATCAAAAACTATAAGTGTGCAGTTTTCTAGTGTCTACACTCTCATTTTACACATTCTACGATGAATGGATTCTCTTAAGGGATGCCTCTGATCATTTGTAACTTTCAATCTTAGGGCCCAACCAATATTGGACAAAGGTTATTCTAGCCTAAATATTCCCATCTAGATGTGATCATATAGATGGTTCATCAATTGGGTTGATGACTCAAATTCTATGACCCCCACTAACTAACTTTTAGCCCATTCTAAGAGATTTAGCTATGAGAGAAACCTCATTGCGACATCTCTTCCATCATAGGTTAGATAAAATACTCCCAGGATTTCTTAAATTACTTGTCCTTTCACGTGTAAGAGTTGGCAATTCATCTCTAGCCCTCATAATTCTCCTACAATGCATGATAGAATTTTTCTCATTTTGTACATTTCAAGATGAGTAGATTATCTTTAGGTATGCCTTTGATCAACTAAAACATTCATTATTAAGGCCTAACCAAGACTAGGCAAAGGTCATTATAGTCTAAAAATCCTTATCTCAATGTGTCTGCATAGATGGTTTATTAATTGGGTTAATGAGTCAGATTTTATGACCCCCATTGACCAACTTTTACCCTAGTCTAAGAGATTTATATATCATAAAAACATATTTTCCATCTTTTCCATCATAATTTAGATAAAATATTCCCAATATTTCTTAGAGGATTTGTCCTTGCATGTACAATAGATGGTGATTCATCTATATCCCTCATGGTTCTCCTACAACATGTGATGGAAGTTCACTCTTTTTTCACACTCAAGGATGAGTGGATTATCTTAAGGGATGCCTCTAACCAACTACAACTTTCATTTTTGAAGGCCAATCAAGACCAAATAATGGTTTTTTTAGCTTAAAAATGCATCTATTGATGTGTTTGTGTAGATCATTCATCAATTGGGCTAACATGTTAGAATATACAGCCCTTGGTGACCAAATTTTGGCATGTTCTAAGAGATTTGGCTATGAGATAAACCTCATTTCTACATATCATCCATCATGATTTAGATAGAATCCTCCTATAATTTCTTAAAGGACTCATCCTTACATGTGTAGGAGCTTATGGTTCATCTCTATCCCTCATAGTTCTCTTGAAACATGTGATGTAAGTTCACTTATTTTAGACATTTAGGGACAAGTGGATTCTCTTAAGAGATGCCTCTGATCAACTATAAATTTCACTCTTAGGTCCTAACCAAGACTATATAAAGGTTATTTTAGCATTAAAAATTCCAATCTACATGTGTTTATGTAAAAAGTTTGTTAGTTAGGATAGGGAGTAAAATTTTACATCCACCATTGACCAAATTTTATCTCATTCTAAGAGAATTGGCTACAAGAGAAAACTCATTACCATATCTCATCCATCACGAGTTAGATAAAATCCTCCTGAGATTTATTAGAGGATTCATCCTTGCATGTGTAGAAGTTGATGACTCATCTTTATCCCTCATAATTATCCTACAACGTGTAATGGAAGTTTTCTCATTTTACATATTTGGGGATGAGTGGATTATCTTAAGGGATGCCTATGATCAACTAAAACTTTCATTGTGTTAGTGACCAAAATTGACCTAAAGCAATTGGGCCCTTATCAAATGCAAATACCTAAATCCTTGGCCTAACTTTCATCTCCAAGTGTTCTTTTTGAAGGTCAAGTTCATGTGAAAATTGGTTAAGTCTAAAGTTGGTCTTTACTTGGAAAATGTGTCTTTCCCTTAGGTTTTTTGATCTTTTTTCATGAACACAATATCTGATGGAAATATGTCTTTGGGTTGTTTATCTCAGACAAAAAATTGAAAGACTTATTTCCATCAGGCATTTTTCCCACTACAAAAGGTTAGAAGGAATTTAATGTCTTGGCCAAGTCCCATTTGCATCAGGCTAAGTGTTTCAAAAAAAATTCAAAGGGTCATTTCTTTTAGACATTTTATCTACAATAAAAATTCCAAAGGGTACTTGCCCTTTGGGAATGTTTCTAGCATAAAAGGCTTGACATAAATTAAAAGTCTTATCTTGTTTTGGCTAAAATGTTTATGTAAAAAATCTAAATGGAACTTACCCTTCAAAAAAAGTGCAAAGGTCTAATTTTTTTGGCAAAGGAGCTAAGTCCAATTCCTTTGGGAAAAGTGTGAGGTCCCTTTATTTTGGGCTTTTTGTCTATGGAAAAAAGTCTAAAGGGTACTTGTCCTTCTGGCATTTTTCCCATGGAAAAAAGGCCTAGAAGAAAAGTTTGAATTCTTTTATAAAATATGTAAAGTCCTTATTTATTTAAGATAGTTTGTCCATGGAAAAAATTATGGAGGGAACTTGTCCTTTAGGCATTTTCCCTACACAAAAAAGCCCAACAAAATTTTTGTTCTTCAGCAACAATGTTCACTCAAATTATCCAAAGGCCATATTCTTTCAAGCATTTTATCCACACTAAAAGCCTAAAGGTATATTTCCTTTGGGAATTTTGTCCACATAAAAATACTGAAGGAATTATTATAAAAAAATACCCAAAAGGATTATTCCTAAATAAAAATGTTGAAGGAATGATTGCTCGAATATAAAAGACCCAAAAATAGTAGTATGATTGTCTTGTAGACATTATTAATAGTAACATGAACATGTTTGATGGTTTTAAGGATGTCAAAATTAATCCCAAGATAAAAAACCATAGGGGTTTAAAAACCATATGGATGTCATTGATGATCACAAAGATGTTAGAAATACGCCAGATAGATATCAATGGTTTGCATTTGATCCTAGGTTCAAGGGATCAATGGAGGTGGGAATCCAAGTTGTATCATATAAAAGACACAAGAGTGAAAGTGTTCCTATCCATAAAAAGGAGACATTGAATGGAAGCAACCAAATTTCAAGGTTCTATAACAGATTAAATGATTTCCATTTGATCCTAGAGGTAGGATCTTTTTTGAAGTAGTGTAGGGATATGGTTTCTTTCCTTTTTGTTCATCCTTTCCTATCCCTTGTTTATATATAGCACCCATATATTATTTGTTTGACTTATCTTGTGTTTTTATTTGATCTCAATAAGTCTATTCAAGTTAGTCTTTGGCTTGGGTTTCATCCAGTCACTCAAAAAATGGACTTCTCAAGTTGGGAGTGCAGGTGTAAAGGGACTATGGGTCTAAAATGTGAGCTTGATGTTTTTTAATTTTAGGAAAATTGGTAAAGACAAATGAATAAATTTATCATTCCCTAGAATCTTAAACTTTGTTTTATTCTAAGCTTGATTTTGATAAGGTTTGCATATTCAAGATGAAAGTTTAAATTATTAAAGTATAGTCATGTTTGCACTTTAAAAACATTCATTGCCTAGGGTAATGTTTGTAACCAAGGATGATTTCCTAAAGATCAAACACTTGACCAAATCCCAAAACCTAGCTAACTTGGTTCCTAACATTTTCTATAAATCTGAAATTGGTCTATTAAAAGCAAAAAATACAAAAATAAGAGATCATTAAAAATTTTAAAAGGAAAATTTTAAAGCAAAGGTGATTCAAGTAATCTTCACTACGGCTATGGATGACTGGATGGTAATGGAATAAGGCCTTGAATGGATCCAAAGGCATCTCTGTTAGGTATATGGATTCCTATCTAGTATCAGAGCAAAGCCCAAGTCTTCCCTAAGCTAAAAGCATGGTTCTTAATGAATATTCAAACATGTTGCAAGTCAATGTCAATGTTTAAAGACATAAAGTCTAAAAATTTCTCTCTAAATCTCATGGAAAACAATAAATGAAATCAAATAACACACACAACATGACTAGGTTTTGATATTTGATCCTAATTTTACATGTGTGAGGATTTTTTTAAGCATGACTAGGTTTTAACAATGGTACTTGATCAAGCGAAATGAATAGTCCAGATGTAAGTATAAACCATAATCTCTAAATTTTAAAACATATTTCTATGGAAATTCGCTTGATCAATGTGTTACCATTATGTTTTCATATTGTCTTTATTTGAAGATCATTCACACCTAGTTTGGTTGGCATATTTATGCATGATTCTAATTTAGATCATATCTTAATTTTCTAACATAGGATTTTATAGTTTCAAATTTGTAGGTTTAATGGAGCCCTTATTGAAAATGGATTATGTCTAGGTTTCATGATTTACTGTCAATGTTGGTCTTTTACTAGCCTTTGGTTTGTCAAGGGCTAAGTTGAGTTCATTTTGATCACACTAAAACCCTGATTCTAATTACCTTAGCCCAAGTTTTTTAATTTGAATTCAAAATTTGTGGAAACATTTTTATGCGAGAGCATTTTAAAATGCCATGGACTTAGTTAAATTTTTATACTAAGGCTAGGTATTTTTTATTTACATAACCAAAACCTAGTTTAAAAATCCATGCTTGGTCCTTTTTAGGTCCTGAGATCCCTTAGCCTATGTTCCTTATGGTCTGAACTAGTGCATGGTCCTTTTTATTTAGTAGATTCCATTTTATTTCAATCTTAGTCTAAAATTTAGCCTAAAGTCTTAATTCATATTAATTAATATGAATCAAAACCTTAGTCTAAGATTGTAGCCTAAGTCTTATATTATTTTTGAGCTCTGACTTAGTTATATTTTGCAATGTCCACAAACACCAATCATGCTTTGACCTAATGGATTGAAATCGATGGCCCATGTTTGATTGAGAAATAAAGATAAGATGGTGCAATTTCAAAGTAAAAAGGTCAAGATTACAGTGCATGATAAGTCTCAAGCATGTTCCCATTGATAGATGGTATACAATTAAACATGCACCTTCAAATTGATGGGGTGCATTAAGTCAATGTTTGAAATTGAGCCTAACGTGAACATAGTTATGACATATATCATAAACATGTTACATAGATTATTAAACAACCAATGACATTTGATCCTTTGGATTAAAATCCAACATCATGCATTGATCTAACCTAGTAAGATCTAATGGCACGAGATCAAAGGGTCCCCTTTATTTATGTTTTAACTTGGTCTAGGGATTTACCCTAAAGTTTCATTATATTTATTAATATAATGAAACCTTAGGTTAAAACCTTATTCTATGTCTCTTTTTATTATGCATGGGGCCCCCTTTTATTATGTCTTGATCTTAGTCTAAACATTAGCCTAAATTTTTATTCATGTTCATTAACATAAATAATATCTTAGTCCAAAGACTTTAAATTAAAGCTTTATATTATTCCTTGGTTTTTAAAATTAGACATTTTATTATTTGTAGGAATAAATCATGCTCAATATTATGCATTAGAATATGAAAATGTGCATTTGATCAGTTGAAGAGATCTAACAGTGTGAGGGCATGGTTTAAAACTCAATGTATGGTCCCAAGATAAGCTTGAACATGTTCCCAGAGATCAAAGATACGTGTTCAAGTGTACACTTCCTAATCTATGGTATGTTTTAAGTCAAGACTTATTAACAAAACCTAGAATGAATGCAAGACCACCACTTAACAAGAGCACATTAGCCTAATAGGACTGACAAAGTAAGATGTAGAAAACTTATAAATCTACCAAGTGGAACCATTTTGGTATAAGACCCATAGATATATAATGGAATTCAATCCTTAAGATCAAGATTGATGACACCTATTTGCTCAGGCAATCAAATCCAATACTGTGAGCTAAGATGGACTTTTCAAAGGGCTCAGGACCAATAAACAAGTAGTATGTGGCTAGATTACATCCAATTAAGTAACCTAGTTATTTTTAAAACCTCATAAATGCATAATTAGGTCTAATGTGGTGTTTTTAGTGTCAATATTGGTTAGGAATCCAAATATTAAGTGTTCTTCCATGGATGGGCAATGATTTGAAGCACTAAAGGATGTCTATAGGCCATTCCAAAGCATATTTTTCAATCATAACCTAGATCATTTTCTATTTACACCATAAGTAGATCATTCACATGCCATCATTTTAAAATTATGTTATTTCATGGTGTGCATTAAGTAAAAGGTAGCTATCTAGGAGATTATAACTGTGTGGACAAGTGATCAAGAGCTTTTCCAGATGGTTGTACATGAGGAAAAAGTTTGTTTGGCCCTTAACCATAAATCTTCTCCATCCAACTTGAATGAAGATATTTCCAACCATTAAATTGAAGAGTTTGTTTTAAATCTCCATCATTTATCATAGAGGTAGTTATAGCAATGATTATTTTCTTGAAAATGGATGAAGATCTTAGGCATAGCATGGAATATTTTCTAGCTAGGAGCATCTTGGTGGGAGTTGAAAGTTTGTTTTTAAATTATAAAAATTAAAACCTACATGTCCAAATTTGAGAAGAATTTAAAATTTTATAAATAGGGGGATTATTCTCTATTCAAGATTGTTGGTAATTGTTATTAGTCTTTGATTTCTCTAAGTGTAGGTTATACAAAGTTTATGGGATCAATTATTATGTGTAGATCTTATCTCTCTTACTAAATTGGTTAAAGTTATACAACCATTAGAAAGATTTGAGAACATGTATTTATGTCTCCATTTTAAAAATAGCAAACTCACCATTCTTGTCCCCTTGGCAGCATTTTGAATAATTGATGTGTGTAAAGTTTCTTTTCAATATTAATGAAAATGCTTATTGTTCTTTGCTCTTTCTTGTTGATGAAGTGAAATAATATGTCTTACAAGTCCTATTAATTGGATATTTGGGTTTATGTTCATTACTGGTTTTCATCTTGAGCATAGATCTTGGATGTAAATCCCTTTATATAGTTTAACTTTGAAATTGTGTTATTGAATGACCTTTTAGGGCACCCTGGGTCTATAGATTTGACAGGAAAAAGTTTCATGAAAGTTTAGCCTCTTTGTATGAGCTAAATTTTTAGGGACCATTTGGTATTTCTAATTATCTTATATGAGTCTTTTATACATATTTTGTGAAGGATAATATTATGAACATTGTAAGAGACCTTGCTATTTGAATAGGCCACTAGCACACCACCTTCTATTTTATATAATCATATAATTGTCCTACCTTGTCCCACCCTACAAATAATGCACCCTTTGCATAATATAAGTGTTATTTACCTTATAAATTCATGAGATATTACATACTTTAAATGTGTTTATTGTTTGTGTTTTAAAGTTTAGTGCTACAATTTTCCATTCAACAGTGGGGTTTTCATCATTGTTTTCCATTTTCTTCAACTTTCCAAGGCCAGATTAGAGAGGTATACAACTAGGAATCAACACATTGTTAGGGCCCAACTAAGACTGGACAAAGGTCATTGTATCCTAAAAATTCATATCCTAATGTCTTTGCATAGATGGATCATTGATTTGGTTGACGAGTCAAATTCTACAGCCCCTATTGACCAACCTTTACCTTAGTTTGAGAGATTTGGCTATGATAGAAACCTCATTTTCATGTCTTTTCCATCACAAGTTAGATAAAATCATTTTTATATTTATTAGAGTACTCATATTTTCATGTGTAGAATCTGATGGTTTAACTCTAACCTTCATGGTTCTCATGCAATGTGCTGTGGAATTTTGCTCATTTTGCACACTCAGGGATGAGTGAATTATATTAAAGGATACCTTTGAACAAATATAAATTTCACTCTTAAGTCCTGATTAAGACTTGATAATGGTTATTCTAGCCTAGAAATTCCCATCTAGATGTGTCTGTGTAGACGGTTCATCGATTGGGTTGATGAGTTAGATTATACAACCCTATTGACCAAGTTTTACCCTATTTTAAGATATTTTTCCATGAGATAAACATCATTAACACATCACATCTAGCATTATTTAGATAAAATTATCCCAAGATTTCTTATAAGATTTATCTTTACACATGTAGTATCTAATAGTTCATCTCTAGACCTCACGATTCTCATGTAATGCATGATAGAAGTTTGCTCATTTTGCATACTCAGGGATGAGTGAATTATTTTAAATCATGCCTCTAACAAACTAAAAATTTCACTCATAGGGATTGAATAAGACCAAGAAAAGGTAAATCCTAAAAATTCCCATCCATATTTGTCTATATAAATAGTTCATCAATTGGGCTGATGAGTCAAATTCTATGACCCTTATTGGCCAACTTTTACCACATTCTAAGAGACTTATCCATGAGATAAACCTCATTACCATAACTTATCCATCATGAGTTAGATAAAATACTCTTGATATTTATTATAGGACTCATTCTTACATGTGTAGGGGCTAATGGTTTATCTCTATCCATCATAGTTCTCATGTAATGTACGACTAAAGTTCATTCATTTTGCACACTCAATGATAGGTAAATTATCTTTAGGTATGCCTCTAACCAACTATGAATTTCACTCTTAGGGGTTGAATTAGATTATAAAAAGGTTTTTATAGCCTAAAAACACCCATTCATATGTGTCCACATAGATGGTTCATTGATTAGGCTGATGAGTTAGATTCTACAACCCCCATTGACCAACTTTTACCCCATTATAAGAGATTTGGATGTAAGAGAAACCTTTTTGACACATCTCATCTATCATGAGTTAGATAAAATCCCCTTCAGATTTATTATAGGACTCATCCTTGCATGTTTAATAGCTAATGTTTTGTCTCTATCCCTCATGGTTCTCATTCAATATGTGATCAAAGTTTACTTATTTTTCACACTCAAAGATGAGTGAATTATTTTAAAGGATGCCTCTAACCAACTACAAATTTTCACACTTGATGTCCAACTAAGACTAGACAAAGGTTTTTTTAGCCTAAAAATTCCCATCTAGATGTGTTTATATAGATGGTTCATTTATTAGGTTGATGACTCATATTTTATGGCTCCTGTTGACCAACTTTAACCACATTTTGAGAGATTTGGCTATGAAAAAAAC
The DNA here is from genome assembly GCA_037957365.1 of Torreya grandis. Lineage (NCBI taxonomy): Eukaryota > Viridiplantae > Streptophyta > Pinopsida > Cupressales > Taxaceae > Torreya > Torreya grandis. The sequence continues at coordinate 2,385,542 of JARHVA010000903.1, forward strand.
CTCATTGCCACATCTCATTAATCATGATTTAGATAAAATGCTCTTAGGATTTATTATAAGACTCATCTTTGCACATGTAGGATCTAAAAGTTCATCTCTAGACCTCATGGTTCTCATCAAATACATGATAGAAGTTTTCTCATTTTATACACTTAGGGATGAGTGAATTATCTTAAACGATGCCTCTAAAAAATTGTAGAGTTTACTCCTAGGGCCAAATTAAGACCAAAAAAAGGTTTTTATATCCTAAAAACAACCATTTGGATGTTTCTACATAGACGGTTATTTAATTGGCTTGATGAGTCAGATTCTACAGCCCCTGTTGACCAAGTCTTACCCTATTTTAAGAGATTTAACCATGAGATAAACCTCATTTATACATATCTTCAATCATTATTTAGATAAAGTTATCTTAGGATTTCTTAGAAGACTCATCCTTACATTTCTAGGAGCTGATGGTTAATCTCTATCCCTCACAGTTCTCATGTAATACATGACCAAAGTGTTCTTATTTTACACACTCAAGGACATGTGAATTATCTTAAAAGATACATTTGACCAACTTCAAATTTCATTCTTAGGGCCCAAAAAATATTATATAAATATTTATATAGCCTAAAAATTCCCATTTAGACATGTCTTTATAGACTATTCATCAATTGGGCTGATGAGTCAGATTCTATGGCTCCCATTGATGAACTTTTACCTTATTCTAAGAAATTTGGTCATGATAGAAACCTCATTTTCATGTCTCATCCATCATTATTTATATAAAATACTCCCTAATTTTATTATAGGACTCATCACTGCATGTGTAAAAGTTGATGGTTTATCTCTATCCCTCATAGTTCTTGTGCAATGCACAATCAAAGTTTAATCCTTTTTCACACTTAGGGATGGGTGAATTCTCTTAAAATATGCCTTTGAACAGCTACAACTTTCACTCTTGGGGCTATACCAAGACCAAATAAAGATTTTTCTAGAATAAAAACTCTCATTTGCATGTGTTTTTATAGACATTTCATCAATTTTGTTGATGAGTCAGATTTTATAGCCCCTATTGATCAACTTTTACCCAATTTTGAGATATTTGGCTATGAGAGAAACCTTGTTGTTGTGTCTCATCCATGATTAGTTAGATATAATAATCCTATTCTTTCATAGAGGACTCATCCCTACACATTTAGGAGCTGACAATTCATCTCTAGCCTTTATTATTCTCATGCAATACATGATTGAAGTTCACTCATTTTGCACACTTAGGGACAAGTGAATCCTCTTAAGAAATGCCTCTGACCAACTACAATTTTCACTCTCAGGGCCTAATCAAGACTAGACAAAGGTTTTTATACCTTAAAAATACCCATATAGATGTGTTCACATATATAGTTTGTTGATTGGGTTGATAAGTCAAATTCTACAGCCCTTATTGACCAAATTTTACCCCATTCTAAGATATTTGGCCATGAGAGAAACCTCATTACTACATCTCATCTGTTAGAATTTGGATAAAATCCTCTTGGTGTTTATTAGAGGACTTGTCATTTCATGTGTAGTAGTTGATGGTTTATCACTATCCCTCACTATTTTCATGCAATGCAAAACCAAAGTTCACTCATTTTGAATTCTTAAGGATGATTGAATTATCTTAAAAGATGCCTCTGATCAATTCCAAATATCACTCCTAGGGGTTGACCAATATTTAATAAAGGTTGTTTTAGATTAAAAACATCCATCTATATGTGTTTTCATAGATAGTTCATCTATTGGACTGATGAGTTAAATTCTACGGCTCCCATTGACTAAATTTTACCTCATTCTAAGATATTTTGACATGAGAGAAACCTCATTGCCACATATTTTCCATCATGAGTTAGAAAAAAATAATCTTGATACTTCTTATAGGACTCATCCTTTTATGTGTAAGAGATGATGGTTCATCTCTAACCCTCACAATTCATGTGCAATATGCGATAGAAGTTTTATTATTTTTCACACTCAAGGATGAGTGAATTCTCTTAAAGGATGTCTCTAAACAACTATAAATTTCACTTTCAAGGCCCAACCAAGACCATAATTTTTTTTTGTAGCCTAAAAATTTTCATCTAGATGTGTTCACATAGATGGTTTATTGATTGGCTAATGAGTCAGATTCTATGACCCCTACTAACCAATTTTTACCCCATTATAAGAGATTTGGACATGAGATAAACCTTGTTACCACATCTTATACATCATAATTTAGATAAAATATTATTGTTATTTCTTAGAGGACTCATCCTTATATGTGTAAGATCTGATGATTCATCTCTAGCCCTCACAGTTCTCATGCAATGTGCAACCAAAGTTCACTCATTTTGTACATTCAAGGACATGTGAATTATCTTTAGGGATACCTCTTACCAACTATAAATTTCAATTTGGGGGCTCAACTAATATTTTAAAAAGGTTGTTCTACCCTAAAAACACCCATCTGGATATCTTTGCATAGATGGTTCATCAATTGGGCGCCTCTAACCAATCAAGTATGTGTAAGAGATGCCCTATTTTCTATGTTTATTTTATAGTGAGGAGAGATATTGGTTTATAAACTTCAAAATCAATTCTATAAAATATAAATTAAGGTTGAAACACCTTTGATACATTTGTACATACCTCATAAAAGGATCGTTTGTTGTAAGAAAACTATATCTTGAGTTTTGACCTACTAAAGGGTAATTAGGCCTAATAGACAAAACATGATTTATTAATTTTTGGGTAAAATATCAAAAGTGGAAATACAAACCTTTTATCTAAGCATTTATAATTTTTAAAACACCTAAATACATATGTCTAAGGTGTCTTTAAGTGTTAATTCAATAACAAATGGGTTTTGACATTTTATAGCAACATTAAGACTAGTGACTCTATGAGAGATTTTTTATAAAATTATTTGTATTAGACATTTTTAGGTGTTACAAAAGTTTATTCACCTAAAAAATATTTTTATAAATTATTTTAGATTGATATGTACCCCTATTTTCAAATATTTCCTATTTTGATCCTTTTGAGGCATTTAGGCTTAATTAGCTTATAGAGATCTTTGAGTCTTTTGAGTTAAAATAGACAAAACCAAAGATGGATTGGATTTCCATATTGATATAAGTATTGAATATGTCTTAAATGACCATAAGAATATAACCTCAATTTTTATAAACTAGTCAATGAATATCAAAGTTACTTAAGTCTCTTCATTTATGTTCATATTCTTTCCTTGACAAGATTGTAATTTTATGGATAGTCTAGAGAGGGATATCAATGTCAAATTAACTCATGTATAAGTAGTCCATAGTGACTATATCGACACATATAATTATATTTGTTTTTTTTATGGACAAATAAGAGATGAATACATACACAATTTCATCACTAGAGCTCCTAACATTTATGATCAAGTATAATTTATAGTATTTACATGTCCATGAAATTGATCCCAAGTCCACTTAAACATCACAATTGTAAATTGATATGTAATTAAATAAAAATAAAACAATTAAATATAAAATGTCACATATAAATTTAAAATATACATAATGATTTAAAGAACCTAACTTAGAAAATAATGTGGATTTTTAACCCCATATGAAGTGATAATTCAATCATTAACAAATAATATGTGTACACATTAAATGATAAAAATATAAAATATGCATATGTAAAGGAATCATATTATCGCATAGTATATATGTGATATATGCAAAGGTCTATGTCATAATTTAACATAAATAATATAATATATATCAATAAAAATGTATACCATAACATGTACATAGACAAAATTCACCATATAAGCATACAATGTGGGCCATATCAGCATATAAAATCGATTGTGCCTAAAAATATGTACATAGACAAAATGAACTATATAGCAATACAATGTGAGCCATATCAGCATAAAAAATAGATTGTGCCTACAACTAGATCCCTAGCATAACAACTAGCTCTCCTACTCCTCATCGCCTCCAAATAAATTACATTTTGTTACCATAGACGTAGAGCCAAGGGTTTTGGATGCGTCAATATGAGGATATACTCTCCTCTCAGCATGTGATTCATCCATTATTTCATTGATAAATGATGAAAATTTTTGTCTCTACATAACATATAAAATATAAAAATTAATGCATTAAAATTCTATATTGAAAATTTGATAAATTTTTTAAGAATGTAAAAGGATACTACACTCACCATATTCCATCTAAATGGTTTTCTAGGGATAAGAGACTACATATGCACCTACGATGAAGAATCTTATGGAGCATACATATATCGTTAAATCTAGAGTTGCATATAATTATGTAAATGTGACATAAAATCTCATTTCTTAAGGATAAAAACAATTAAACTATGCTCTCACCAGTCTCCATCCTTGAATCATAACCTATTATGGAGATAGTGGATTCTTTGATGTATCACCAACATCACATAAACTTTTTCTCATCCATGAGGGGTGTGCATAGCATCCCTCATCATCTATAAAACTAATAAATAAATAATATGTGAATCTAATGAACATGATAAAAATATATAACTATAATATATATTAAAATAGAGTTTTTTATTCAAAGGAAAATAAACATGTAAATGAATAAATATGTAATTTAAAAATTTACAAACCTATGTGTAAGTTACACGCATGCCAATTACATCCTCTAAAATATATTCAAGGCCTACTAAGGTACTTATAATATTACCAATCAACTAGATACAAATAATAAATAATAAGTTCAGTCAAATAAATTAGTCAATTAAGTAAACACATGTAATATAAAATAAACTAAATATTATTTTACAAACATAAACAAATTATAACTAAAATTAAACCTATGTATCAAATATTGATGGTGAAGTATCATATACAACAAGAGCCTGACATATCCTAATAAGAGTCATTGAAGCTACTACATCTCACATAGTGTCTGAAATGCTAGTGTCATGCACTATTGAAGCATATACATGTGGCATATGCTCTAGCATGCTGATGTTTATCATGTTAGTATATAGCAATACTAAAACACATATGTGTGTGTGTGTGTGTGTGCGAGCGCGCTCGTGTGTGTGTGTGTGTGTGTGTGTGTGTGTGTGTGTGTGTGTGTGTGTGTGTGTGTGTGATATACTCTAGCATGCTAGTCTCCATAAATTTAATCAGTGTATGTCACACCTGAAATTGAGATCCCACACACTTCTTCTCACATGATGTGCAAGGATGTACAAGAACTATAACATGATTAAAAGGAGGGCACTAACACCTATACCAACATCAACACCACCACTATTGCCACTACCATTTCCACCAATACCACTACCACCAACACCACCACTACCACTAGCACCACATATAGGCTAAGTAAAAATATTCAAAGTATGCATACCATGATCAATAATAACTTGTGTAAAACTAGTAACCACCTCAAGGGTGTCCATTTATATATTATGATGCAAAATTTTAGGAATAGATGCATGTGATATTGTTCTTCTATTTCTTGGAGCTCAATTATGATGGTTTTGGTCCTACCTAGCACTAAGTCTATGAAATGAAGACCCACCTCCCCCACCTTGGGATGATTTCATGTTGAAATTATTTGGAACTATTTAAAATACAAACTCATAATACAATTTTATCAAAAAACATAATGAAACCTCATTATTTTTTCATGGAAGATCATCAAACACCATCCACCACCTATCCTAAAAGTTATTTTAAATCTCCTCATAAACACATCAATCAATACTAATGTGTTTACAATTCATTAGTGGAGGTTGTTTGGTTCCATTTTTAATAAATAAAGTACACAAATATTCTTTTTTTATTTTTTATTCACATATTCATGTGAAAATTCAAAATAACTGTTTCATAGCATCTCTTTGATGCAACATTGCATCCAGTTGTGAAGTCACATTTCCCACTTCATTAAAATAGACTCTAATGTATTGGCAAGTAAAATTAATACACTACCAATTTAAGAGTGATGTAAACCATTGATTATTATTTATAATTATTGACATTTGGAATTGTATTGATCATACAATTCAATTTTTTCTTGTGCAAAATCAAAATCTTTAGAGTTTTGTATAACATTTTCTTCAAGAAATAGATCCATCAAACTTGTGTATCTAAATTTTTTAAAAATTAAAGTTTTTTTAATCTAATGTAAAAAATCCAATGAAAATTGAAATTCAAAACCCAATTTTAATAAATAAATATAAATAAAAATGCAAATATAACATACCTAATTTGAAGCAATCCAATGTTGAATCCCATTGGTGGGATGAAACTCCAAAATGCGTTCATCAATCTACAAATTTATTAAAATAAAAATCTCCTAAAACTCTTGTGGCCATGGTTTTTTTCCTTCAACTATGTAAAAATTGAAATAAGAGAAAAGATGTACACCCTTTATTATTTGTAAAGGGTGTACATCCTTTACAAAGGGCGTACACCTTTTGTATTGTAAAGGGCATATGCCCTTTACAAACTAAAAAGGGCGTATACCATTTGTAAAGGGTGAAAACACTTTAGAAATGGAATACATCCTTTGAAAATAATGTATGCTCTTGAGGCTCAGGGAAAATCCTAAGCCTCAGTATTTTATTAAAAAGGGTGTACGCCCTTTATAAAAAAATTATGAAGTTGGGGGACTGTCATGTTTTTTATCCTTCAACTTTGTGCATCAACCCTAATCTTATCTAAGAATATTCCTATATGTTATTATTAATATATCATTTTCTTAATTCTAATTCTTTTTTATTTTCTTATCAATCAGTAAGTATAGTCAACTGGGACAAGTTTGTAATCAATGGACATAAATAACTTATATTGTCATACACTTACATCTAACCTTTCTAGAAAAAGTTTTTGATCATGTATCCAAGGTAAATTTTAGTATCCCATATAAAAATGAACTTGGAATTTTTTGGGATAATTTATAAATAATATTCTAAAAAAATTAATGGATTATGTTTAGGGATTTAGTCAAATGGACATGTGAAATGTAACTTGCCAAAGAAGGTATGATGACATGTAACTATATGAAAAACTCATAGACATATGGTTGATATGTTGATATGAATTATAAATTTTGTCATTGAATTATTATGTATTACATATAATGGAAAATATCTCATTATTGGCTTTAGATAGAGTGGTGAATTATATTTATATGCATGAAATTTATTTTAAACAATAGATGCACTGACCTAGAAAACTAACATACACCTAGATAATTTTGGTGAATCAAAATTATTCACCACCTAATAAAATAGCCAAATGGTAATTTATAAAACCAAAATATTCATGAATTAATGAAGAATATCCACTAAAGTTTACCCTACATGTGTGAACAAGGATTGAAATAGAGGGGATGTTAGTCTTGTGTGAGTCTCATAAAATAAATGAAATAAACACACTAAAATCATAGCACCTCTAGCCTATATACTAGGGAGATATTAGGTTATAAAAATAAATTAAAGCATAAAAAAAATATTAAAAAAAACTCTTTTACCTTACTTGGATCTCCAAATGGTTTGTTGAATGGCTTTATCAGCTTGCGCATCAAGAAGTCTTTGAAAATGAAGCTTGTCTAGCTCATTCTCTCCTTAGCACCTTAGATTTGATTGCTTGGCTAAAGATTTTGGCATGGTAATAATAATTTCATGAGTCTCATGAAGCAAATCATGTGTAATAAATCTACAACATCCAAGCTTTTTAATTAAAGGTATGGCCTTGTATTTATAGCCTTAGTAATTAACTCTCACACAAGGTGAGTTAAGTTTGAGTTTAAATATGGAATGGGTTCAAACTAGCCTTAGGTGAGTTAAAACTAACTCCAATTTACTTAATAGTTATCATGTAATTATAATTTAAAATTACTAGTCATGGATCTCAAATTAGATGTTTTTGAGATATTTTCAAAGAGCTTGACAACTCATAAAGGCAATGATGAAAGGCTTGGATATTTTGATTTTTGTAATTTCCATTTTTAGATATTCATAAATTTCAAATGGATAATTCAACTAGGAATTTAATATTATTTAACTTTTTAATTTATTTTGATTATTATTTTATCTCTTTCAATATTCAATATTTGTTTAAGTGCCCCAATTAAGGGGTCCATAAGCCAAATTACTAGTTGTTATGCCATAAGGTGTTTAGGGATGAATCTATGAGAGGTTATTATTTTGTATGGGATAGTATCCAAAATATGGTTATTAAAATTATTATAAATATTAATTAATGATGCACAAAAAAAATTGGGAAATTTAATGATTCTTAGGCTTAATTTACAATGGTTGGCAGGAATTTATCAGAAGTTTGGTTGGAAGCCGGTTGTGGTTATTTTTAGGTGTCTATAGTTTGTCTCCATTTGGGAAGGCTTTGAAATTTATAGGCATAATAACTTCATCTCAAATAATTAAAAACCCATTATAAATAAAATAATATAATGATTGAATAAGAAGTTCCAAATAATGTTTGGGATGCCCATAATGATGCCCCTCAAGTGAGTGATTGACACATACAATTGATGGATGGTCCCTTGAAGAGAAGCAAGAAAAAAATTAAATTAACCCATAGGTGATATTAATCCAATAAGGATAATGCTTGCACACATTGATTTAAAAATTACTAATTTACCCAAAGGTAGTTATAATTGGTAACAAAGGTTGAGACACTAATTTGCCCAAAAGTGGTTATAATTAGTGGCACATGCACATGCCCCAGTAGAGCATATGCATCAAAATAATGATTTTATCATAGGTGGTTATAATCATTAAAATGACCTAGATTGAATGATGTTTTTTTATTGTGCCCCATTAGGGTAGATTGGCAATCATAACTTAAGGATATAACATGTTGCATAGATTAAAGATGAGCAGGTGAAAATATAGATGCAATGGTCTAATGACTGAAGAATCCAAAAATAACCAAGCACACAAGGATTCATAAAGTGATGAAAGATATTATTGGAATAATAAAGGTGATTGAGCTAACCCAAGATACATCATATATCTAAGCACTGCCTACATAGTCTAAATAGACCTCAAGCCAATGTAGTTCACCCAAAAGTGAGAAAAAATGGAATAAGGAATAGAATAATAAGAGTTGATCAATGTGAATGATTTAGTTTTTCTCTCTAATGTGGATATTCCCATCCTTATTAGTATTGATATAACCATAGTGTTTAATTGGTTGATTTGATAAAAGAGAGTGGGAGGATTTTCCAAGGTTACTAAGGTTAAGTTTCTATGGTACCATTACTGGTGAGAATTCCTAAGCTAGATTTTTTATAAAGCACATGATAGTATACATCATGATATAAAACACCATGATAATGTAACTGTAATATGCATAAGGACTAACTCTTAATCTAATAAATAATTAAAATTAATTCACCAATGATTAATACCATGATGATAATGTTGACATATGAATATGGATAAACTCAATAATAATGCATAAAGAATCACCTAATAAATGCATATAGACTAAGTCAAGGTGTAACAATGAAATAAAACAAACAAATATCTAACCAAACAAACCCACACAAAAGATTGAAAGTAAAATCAATAGAAAACATCATGTCATCAACCAAGTCAATATCTACATGTGAAGGTTTAAAGGAATGATAAATGGGTGGTGCCCTAAATCAAGGATACATGTAAATGGAAGGTCACATTCCCAATGGTAGTGGAATGTATTAAAACCAAACATAGATGTACCCTAGTAGGGTAGATCAAGGGTTAATGGATAGGTTTAACCAGACAAATTTTTTTATATTTTGAAATTTTTGAATTTTTTAGAACTTTTAGGGTATCTTAACTCATGAGAGATTGACAAGATAAAAATCATAAAATGGAGAGAGTGTTGACTTAGATTGTTCAAAAAATGGTGAGAGCATATGAAAAATAGGTATTTAGATGACTTAAACATTGCATTATTTCCAATCTTCATTTGTTTCCCAATCATTATACATATGGTGGGTCATAATGTTGCTAAATTTGGATTTGACATATTATTGGTTGTGGTGGGCATAAATAGTTTTACACATGATCTCAATAGGACCATCAATTTTTTTTGTTGTTTGGGCTTGAGAGTCCAAAGAACCAATGGAACCAAGTTCAAAAGATTTAGGTAGGGCTAGTCAGGACAAATTTGGTTATGTTATATATTGAAAGTTGTACTAATTTTTTTTTGATAATGTATTCATCAAAGAGTGAAGAGATATTGTGCCTAGATATTAAAAAATTCAAAAGGATTCTTTCACCAATAAATTTTTCTTGATTTATCCCATAGTGCCTTAAATAAGGTTTCACTAATTAATGTTGACTTTTTAAGGTAAATGATAATTAATGATTATCTTCTAGCACCTCAAACAAGGTTTTACTAAAATATCTTGTGTTTCACTAAAATATGTTAAGTTTGGATTTTTATTTTCCCCTATAACCTTGAAAAAGGTTTTAATTAGGATATTATTCTTATTCCATATGAATTTTTTCTTGGTCCCACTTGGTCCCCCTAATATTCTTTAGCTGATATGTGACCATGGATGCAATTCAATAAAGTGCGATTCTGTCGATCCTAATTGACACTTGTGGGAGGTATAAGGTCAATATAATGTATAGTTTGGTTAGTGATAATGGAATTTATAATGGTAAGGGAATGGGAAGAGGAAAAAAATCCTCATATATGATATTAGGAGAACTTGTGTCAAAGTTGAATTAATCGTCCTCAAAAACCATAGAAGGATAAAAAATGTATTAAAATTGATCTTTGAGGCATGTGTAACCAATTTTGTAACATCCATGAATGTATTATAATTTTGAATCTGAGTCTAACTCAAAAGACTCTAAATCTAATGTTAATACTAATGTTGATTATGCTTTTGATGCTAAATCTGATGTCAGTTTAAGAATAGAACCTAACTTTAATTTTGATTCTTTATCTAGTGTGGATGTTACTACAATGTTATCATGTTGAATGTTTGGTATTGGATAGTTAATGGATTATGATGGCATAATGGGATATTTGAAAATAGGATCAACTAAGAAAGATTTCACAGAGACTAGCTTGTCAAAGTGAGACTCCTCGATGAGGGGAAAAAGGTCAAGAGATAACTCCATAGAGACTAACTTGTCAAATGTGGGCTCTTTAAAAATAGGATAATGGTTGAGATAATGATTTGCCTAGAGGAATTTATAATAATTAAGAAATGACTCATCAATGATTGGTTTGTAAAATTGAGACTCCTCAATAATGGGTAAAGGATCAGAAGGTGATTTATCATAGGTTGACTTGTCACAAATAGGTGTTTAAAAAAAAACATCATGGACTGGTTAGTTCTCTTGGCATTGGTTTATAATTAGTTATAAATTACTAGTCTTAAACATATCTTGGTCTTAAAATGATTGGATATATTTGGAGAGTTAATGATTAGCTCTACTGAGGCTCAACAATAGGCATGGGTTTTCTAAAGTGGGGGAAGATAGGTAATGAATTGACCAATATCTGGTCTATGATGGTAACTATGACTCATTGAGTTGTGATTTCACAACTGTGTCAGGATAATGAGCTATCATATGTGGATATGCCTATAATGATAGTGGTATGGCATTATGAGTCTTGCTGGCTATCACGATCCAAAGGACAAGGTCCTAGAATGGTAATGGCAGGGCATTACAAATCTTGGTTGCTATCACGATCCCAAAGACATGGTCCTAAAATGGTAATGTAGGGCATTGTGAAGTTTGGTTGTTATTTTGATCCAAAGGATGAGGTCCAAAAATGGTAATGGTAGGGCATTGTATAGTTTGGCTACTATCATGAGCTAAAGGATGAGGTCCTATAATGGTAGTCCTTAGACATTGTGGATTTGGGTTGCTCACACATTCTAAAGGAAGGTTAATGGTATAAGTGGGTGATTATGTACTATTATCCATGAAAGGGAAAACTTGGTATGTTAATCATCCCAAAGAAAGTATCACCACATATTGTGCTTGAGTATCTTGGCTTTGTTCCCTAGATTGAGTTTTGTAAGGGGGATATGAATCCATCTCATAAACAACATCATCATCGTATGGGTCTTGAACAAATTCATCTAGTGTGAAAACGTTATCATAACATGGGTTTTACATGGTTCCACTATAAGTGTAATGAGACATATCCAAATCATTGATGAACATTTCATAAAAAGGCCTAGAGTTATACAAACTTTGAAAAATAAGGTCCAAAGGATAAATGGTCCAAAAATAGTCTAAATTGGTCTAAAAAGTGTAGTTGTATCTCCAAAAAGGTCTATGATAAAACTTGGTACAAATAGTCTAATGTTAAATGTATTAAATAAAAAGGTTAAATGGATGAATAAAAAAGAGAATGCTAAACTTAAGTACAAAATTATTTTAAACAAGTCTAATCTAAAGAAAATAAAACTTGATAGGTCTTTCGAAGAGGGCACAAGATCTAGGCTCAAAATAGGGATTGCTAGGCCTTTAGTAAAAGGCACAATAGCTAGACTTTAAACAAAACAAGGTAAAATATTTTAATCTAAAAAATTTGAAATATTTTTGCACAAACTAGGAATTTGTATTTAAACATGATATTGGTCAATTTGGAAAAGACATAAAACTCTAGGCATGTGGAAGATAGACTACTCCCATAAATTTAGGCACAAAAATAGTTTTTAAACTGAATATGAAATTAGGCTAAGTTACACAATCTAAAAGAGAAAGATCGATGTCTAGGACAAAATTATACAAGGCATAGGAATAAATCAATCAATTTTTGGATTTTAACTTATCAAGACTAATTTTTAACTAAAATTAGATAACTAGGCTTATTTAAACAAAAAAAATCTAGACAAGAATGGACAGTATAACAGCACTAGGTATAGATCCAAAAAAGCACATGCAATTTGGTTTTGAAGTTGGAATTTGGACACAAGAAAATAAGTCTATGAAATAATTTTAGAAATGTAACAACATTATTATGCTCTAAAGGTATGAAAAACATTGATTTCAAGGATCAAAGGCACAAAACTTGGAATGAATCGGGTAACGTAATGACACCCTTTCTAATCAAGTGACATACATAAACAAGTTTGTCAAAATACTAAGGCAAAGGTATGATACCAAATGGCCATCATAATGCCTCCTCAAACAAAGGAATTAATTATAAATAAGACTCATTTTTGATGTGGTATGATAAAAAAATATCTTAGAATTTAAGACCATGCAAGAAAGGACAAAATGACATAAATAGCTAAGTGTAACATCTTAAATCCTAAAACTAACAAGGTTGCATAGTACTGTCAAATTATATTAATATGCTTTCTCTTGAGAGGATTTTAATTGTTAATCCAAAAATTAAAAGTGAATGAAAATTAAGGTTTTTAGGCCCCCTCTTCTCTCAATAGTTTTTACTATAACATGGAACTTTGGGCTACTCACCCTGCATCAATAGTATATCCATGACAAGTGGTGTTGTTATAAACTATGAATTTTCACTCATTTTTAGATGGTCTCAAGTGTGGATAACACTATATATGAAATCATATCATTTGGATCCATGTCAACTAGATTTTTGTGAAAAAATCTTATCCTTTTCATAACCATTACATCCTTCACTTGCTTAGTATAGTGTGATGTCTGAGTTACCCTATGTTTTGAGGTTGAATACCTCTAACAGAGATTTTTTTAACCACTCAAAATAAGCATCCTAGTGGGTCACCCTCAATTTATATACCCCACCATGGAGTGGGGTTGAAATGATGCCAGGAGATTAATTTTTGTGTTAAATATTCCCTAGATAATGTATGAGGAGGCGATGAACTCTCGCTCATAAGTTAAAATGTACAAAAATAAAGATAAGTGAAAAGACTTTATGTTCATTTTGAGGTCACCTAAATCATGCATATTTGGGGTGGGCCTTAGTGAATTTATTTTCATGATTTTTTACCAAAGTGACAAAGTCAAATAATGAGAATTTTGATCACTTTATTTACCTAAAGGGGGTGGGGGGAGAGCATACACACATCACTTATCTTGATTTAAACAAACACCTTCAATCAAACAAGTATAAAAATAAAACTCTTATGAATATTTAACTAATGTGAGAGTTCATTTTAATCACCAAAATGACATGTGTTATGAAATTTAATCCCCTTGTCTTTAAATGTTGATAAACTTTAAAAAAAACTTCATAAATAGCTAAGTCATGAAAAGAACTAAGTTCATTTTAAGAACTAAATACAAAGTGTGTAATATTTAACCATGGCTAAACTTTGTTTTTTCCACCTTAGGACCTACAAATTGTTAAAGGGTGTGCCCATTTAGAATCTCAAAAGTGAATGAGAAAACAACATTTAGAATTTCACTCTTGAGTTTTTAGATTTTTGTCTTAGATATGGATCATCATTGATCCACATAGGGATCAATGTTGATCTAGAAAGATCAACATCAATTTGGAAGATCATCAATTTTTCCTATAGAAACATAGAAAAACATATCTTTTTTTAATAGAAAAATGGTTAATAAAATGAGCTCAAAACCAAAATATCTAACTGGATCATGCAAGAAATGAGTCAAAAAAATAACATGTAAGTTCTTAGACATAAAATGAAGAAAAAAAAATCAAGAAAAACTCAAGTTAGTTATGTCTCTATCATGATCTATTTTTCACACAAAGATAGTGGTAAATTCTAATAATTGATGTCAATATAGAAAATTGACATCGATCCTTGTCTATTTTTAAATAAAATGTCATCAATCCCTACAACTTGTGAGTTACTAAAAATAAGAAGATATAAAAATGAACTAAAACCTTGAAACTTTAAGATTTTTAAGCATCCATTAGAAAATTAAAAGTATCATATTAATCTCCTTGGTTATATGGGATGCTTGAGGTCCCATTGGGCATGTCAACATGTGTAAAAGGATTGAAATAGAGGGGAGGTTAGTCTTGTGTTAGTCTCATTAAAAAAATTAAATAAACACATTAAAATCCTAACACATATATCCTAGATACTGGGGAGATCTTAGGTAACAAAACTAAATGAAAGCATAATAAAATCATAAAATAAAAAACTCTTTTACCTTCCTTGGAGCTCTAAATGGTTTGTTTAATGGCTTGCTCAACTTGTGCATCAAGAATTCTTTGAAAATGAAGCTTGTTTGGCTCCTCCCTTGGTACCTTGGATTTGATTTCTTGGATTAAGATTTGGGAATGGTAATACTACTTACATGAGTCTCATGGAGCAAATCCTACATTATAACTCTATAATATTCGAGATTTTTTAATGAAGTGTTATGGCCTTGTATTTATATCCTTAGGAATCAACTCTCACCCAACGTGAGTTAAGGTTGTGTTTAAACATAGAATGGGTTCAAACTAAACCTATATGAGTTACAACTAACTCTAGTTGAATTAATAGTTGTCATGTAATTATGATTTTCAATTATTAGGCATGGCTCTCAAATTAGATATTTTTGAAATATTTTCAAAGAGCTTGACAACTCATAAAGGTAATGATGAAAGCCATGGATATTTTGATTTTTGGAATTTTCATTTTAGATATTAATTAATTTTATAAGGATAATTCAACTAGGCATTTAATCTTGTTTAAATTTTTAATTGATTTTGATTAGTATTTTAGCTCTTTCAAGATTTGATATTTGTTCAAGTGCCCCACTTAATGGGTTTATAGGCTAAATTATTAGTTGTTATGTCACAAGGTGATTGGGGATGAATATGTGAGAATTTATTATTTCATATGAGATATTATCCCAAATAGAGATGCCTCAACATGATTCTGAACATTAATGAATGATGCATGAATAAATTTGGGATATTCAATGACTCTTAGGCTTAATTTACAATGGTTTGTAGGAATCAATCAGAAGTCTAGTCATAAGTTAGTTATGATTGATTTTAGGTGTCTATAGCATGTATATTATCTCTAGCTTGAATAATTATCTCTTTCACTAATTTTCATTATTAGACATCTAGAATACTCAATAGAAATACATGTTTTTCAGCTAGTTTTTTTTCTTCCTAGTTTTTTATAAAAATAGTAGTTTTTGATATTTAGAAAATTATCAAAAAAAAACTATGGACTATTATACATTTTACATTTTTAGATAATTTTTTTTCTTCCTAATGTTATTAACAATTAGGATTATAGTAAGTTAGGTTTCAAATAAAACTAAAGTCATGAAAATCATTGAAACACTTACAAAATATATACCTAAATTATGCATTGGAAGCAGGGATGGAAAATTCACTTGAGAAGAATTAAAAATGCTCATTCAAGATGTCAAAATTTTAATTATAGTCCAAAAATTATTAGATATTAAATCAAACATAATTCTCATAAAAACATGTATTTTTCATTGTTTGTCATATCATTATGGAAAAAGGTAGATGATGTGAATCAAAAGAAATCAACATGATTGTTATGTTAATTTATTGATAAAAAATGTTATGTACTATGCTATTAATTAAATTATAAATAATAAAATACAATAATCAATGCATAATCAAATAAGTAAAACCATAATAAATTGTTATAATATAATTTTGCCCCACTATATTTAATGACTTAGATGTGATACATCAGACATTTAAATTATTCACATATGTTGGCTCGGGTATTAAAAATTTTATAACAAAGCCTTTAGGTCAAATCAAGATTTTTAATTATTATTCTATCCAAACAAGGAAAAAAAAATATATTTTTATTCCTAATTAAAATTACACTATAGCAAAAGCTTATAATAACCAACCTTTTTCTTTAAGACCCTTACCACAATAGAAACATAAAATTATAGTAAAAAATGATACATATGCATATAATATAGAGAAAATGAACAATTTGACTATAATATAAAATAATACATAATATCAACCAACTTATAAGCATAGAACTTATCCTCAAATAAATACTAATGTTGGACTTACAATATTATCAATGGTTTAACTGGTACTAATTTTTTTTATTTAGTTCAAGTTGTTATTCAACTTTAAAATATTAAAAAAGATATCAAAAATATCAATCTTAAGAATATTTTATGTTTACAATAATAAAATGATTATGAAAAATATTAATATAAGTTTTCTCAATATAATGAACCACCTAATGAATATATTCCTCTATTATTGTGTGTCTATTAGAATTGTTGATAATATTATTCATAATTTCAATATTATTCATTATTTCATCCTAAACATAGGATCATCTAAAAATATTATGCCTAAGTTCATTGCCAATCAAATAGGCATTTCATATAAATAATATAATCAAAAACTTACCAATTTGGACTCTTGTGAAACATAAAGTTATGGTAAAATTTAAGATCCTTTGACTATATTTATATGTTTTTGTGTGTCTATTAGAATTATTGATTATAGGTTTCATAATTTCATTCTTAACACATGAACATTATAAAATATTATGTCTAAGTTCATTGTCAATAAACTATCCATATGAATGGGACAATTAGAAACTTATGGTTATGACTCTCATGAAACAAAATGTTTTGGTTCCAAGATACAATTATTAATATGTCACAAGATGAAATAATTAAATTAATTAACAACATTTAATTTTTAGACATTGTTTCTAATTATGAAATGTTAACAGGAATGGATTGGTATAAAATTATTGGTACTTATGTCAGTGAATATATGACTTGTGTTCCTATATGTAATGAAATATACTTTATGCATAGGTAATATATGGATGGTGAACCTATTGAACCTATTTTAAATAATATTACCTTTATATAAATAGAAATATAGCATATGTAATTCTAACTTTAGCTGAACTAGATCAATAATATGTAATAATTATTTCAAAGGAAATAATTTAGTCTTTGTATTTTGATGATTATTCCTAACATGGTAGTTGTGTTGGTGTTATTATTAGTTATCCCATAATTAATATATTTATATATTCATATCAATTATATTTTGAAAACACTAATAATAAAACAAAGTTTGAATTCTTTTGCCTTGGTCTTGAAAAAGCTATTGAATTAAACATCTAATATGTAGATATTTTTAGTGATTCAAAATTATTTATTAGGAAAGTCATAAAAATAATTAGACTAATAGATCACATTTGCATAAGTATATGGGAAAAAATGGTCATTAATAGAAAATTTTGAAGCATTTAACCTTTCACACATCCTTAGGTATTTCAATATATTTGGTCATTCAATTTATTTTTATGTTTCTAATCCAACTTTAAAATGAATATATTTGCATATTTAATATACTTTCTCCAAGATATTCAGATCTAAAATACTTGATTTCAAAAATAATTGACCTAAATTTGATTGTGATGAACATGTAGATAGTTTCATATAAGGTAATTACTTTGACCATAATGATTATGTCATGAACTACACTAAACACTTTCATCTTAGTGGTAATAAAGTACCTCATGGTTTAGTAAACCTTGTATTAATGTTTTCTCCTCAATATTATCCTAAGTATATAAAACTAAATATACTTTAAGAATATCATAGGAGAAACTATTACAATTAATTTGATAACTAATGAAGATCCAAAATAGGTTTATCTAGGTGAAAAATCTTTAGAGTTGAAAAAATGGTTGGAAAATAGTAGATCCAACAAGCTTTGATGGCCTTTTCAAAGGGTGAGGCTCCAGGGGTGTCTTCTAATTTGGACTTGTGGGAAGTGATAGGCTCAAATTCTTTGGATCAAGGCATGAAGACTTTTGACAATAATCTTTTCACACCAAAATTAGGGTTTCATGGTGTGGATGCACCTAATCATGCACAGATCCCTAAGGTTAATGGCTATCTTGAGTGCTTCAAGGAGAGGCCCAAGCTAGTCAATCTACTTGAGATGATTGCCTAATAAATTATATATTATTCAAATCATTCCTTGTATTGCAAATTTTTGGGGATGAGGACTTTGCTACAATTTTTGGAATCTTGGGCCTAGAGGATGTGGGAACCAGAAGGTGAAATGGACATCATGCTACTAGAAAATAGTTATTTTATGGTCACTTTTAAGTGTTTAGTTGATAATAATAAATTATTTGTTGGAGGCCCTTATTTCCATAACCAGGTGGGGTTTCTTATCAAGCCATGGCATGCAAGATTCATCCCCTCAGAGGAGTTGCCAAATCATGTTCTGGTGTGGGTCTGTTTACCCTAGTGTCTAGTAGAATGTTGTTAGGAAGATACTTTGTAGTTTCTTACATCACTGTTGGGGAAGCCAGTCAGTTCTTCAATGTCAAACTTAGGGAAAAAGGTTATGACTTATGTTATATTTATGTTGAAATTGATCTTAACAAGCCCTTGCCTGACGTTGTAGAAATGTGTGTAGGATCTTTCTCCTAGGTGTAGCACCTGGACTACAAGACTCTTCCTTTCCATTGCCATCTTTGTCATACTTACAATCATATGTAGTGAAGTTGTCTTAAATCAAATCCCTTAGACTTTCAACCTTCTCAACCTCCTCATAACCCCCCTAGGGTTGATAAGGGGAAAGGCCTTGTCCCTGGTGAGGTGACTGATGCTAAGGGTTTTGTTTTGGTTAAGGCTCATAACAAGAATAGGGGTCAAAAGTAGACCTTAAAGGAAAGATAGGATGAGGATTCATTTAACAAGTTTGATATTTTGGATGATCTCAATCAGTAGGAAGTGAACCTGGGGTTGATGATTTTGGATTAGGTGGTTGAGGGTCCAGTCCAGGAGGCCAATGTTTTTAGTGCTTCAATAGAACCACAAGATGATGATGCTTTACACATGGATACAGATCAGTAGATGGTGGTTTCAAGGGTTTTAGTTCCTTTTGTTGAAGCCTCAAAAGTTGGTGGGGATTCTTCTCTTTTTGGGAGGCTTGGGGGTTCAAGTGCAGCTAAGAGTAGTAAATCTTCTCCTCATTTAGGTCTTATGCAAAGGGATCTTAAGAAGGGTGGGGAAGAGAAATATATCAAACCTGATAGAAAGAAGGATCTAGAAAAGATAAAACTAATGGGTGAGACTTTGGTGGAGTCAGGGTTAGTAAAGACTCTAGATTCTCACTTTTTGAGCCCCTTAAAATGATTGTGTCATCATGGAATGTAAGGGGCTTGAACAGCAGCCCTAAACAAAAAGATGTTCATGATTTGGTTAGAAATCAAGGTCTTGATGTTATTTTTCTATAGGAGACCAAGCTTATAGTTGATTCTATGTTTAGTCTGGCACCTAAGTTGTGGAGGAACGGGGATTGCCAATGCACTAGGGCCCTTAGATCTTCAGGGGGTTTAGCTTACTTTTGGAACCCACAAAAGATATATCCTCTTTGGTGGTTGTCTTCTAAGTTTGTTATGACTATGATTGCTTCTATTTTTGAGATAGGGGAAGTCTTATTCCTATATAATATCTATGTTCTTACTAACTAGTGTGGTAAACACTATCTATGGGCCCATATCAATTTTGCCCACAGTTTGGCTCCTCTCCATCCTTGGATTTTGGCTAGAGATTTTAATGTTATTTTAGAGTTGGCTAAAAAGTGAGGTGGTATGGCAAGGCTAGACCCCTCTATGTTGCTTATGTGCAATTACATTGATTCTTTGAATTTAGTTGATATTAAGCCTAGTAATGGTCAGATTACTTAGAAACAATTGTAGGGTTGGGGAGAATTGTATTACCAAGAGATAGGATCATTTTTTGGTTTCCTATTAATAGGTTGGTTGTATTTGGTCTTCATGTTCTAAAATATTTGAGTAGAGAGGATCTAATCACTAGCCTATCAAGCTCAATAGTGTGTCAACTTATGTGCCTCATTCTCATTCCTTTAGATTTTAACTCATGTGGTTGTAAGACTAGTCTATATTTGATTATGTGGCCAAATGGTAGAGGTGGGGTAGACCTACTTATGGTATGGTGATGTATACCTTTACTAAATTATTATATCATGTGAAATATAAGCTCAAGAAGTGGAATCATCAATGCATTGGGAATGTTTTTCATGTTAAGGTAGCTTCTCAAGCTAATTTAGATGGTATCATGAGATTGATAAGGGAGGATGGGGTGACTAAAGAATTACTTCAAGATAAAGCTCAGGCTTTGAAAGCTCTAGAGGAGTGTGAGCTTTGGGAGGAACTATTCTAAGAGTAAAAGGCCTGGATAGAATGGCTTTAGGAATGGGTTAAAAATACTACCTCTTTCTTCAATTTTGTGAAATCCAAAAGGCATGGAAATTTTATCTCAATTCTAGTTAATAATAGGGTTGAGTAGATTTCCTCCTATCCTAAAATGCCAGGTGAGGTGATGCAGTACTTCTCAATTTTTAGGGAAGCATCACATGGGGGCTCGCCTAAAGAAGCCCAAGTTATCTCTTATATTCCACCTCTGGTGAAAAGAGAAATGAATGAGATTTTTATGAAGGATATCACTCTTGAGGAGCTTGAGGAGACTATTTTCTAGATGAAGAAAGGGAAAGCTCCTGGTCCTGATGGATTCTCGATTGAGTTTTACCAAGAATTTTGGGACATTATCAAGTTGGACCTTTTAGCGATTGTCCAAGAATCTCAATGGAATAAGCAAATGCTTAGGGTTTCAAATGTGACCTTTCTCGACCTCATACACAAGTGTGAAAGGGCTGATAGGCTAAGTCATTTCCACCCCATTTATCTTTGCAATGTTATTTATAAAATTATTTCTAAGATTATTGCTAATAGGTTAAAAAGAGGGCTAAAAGCACTGATTTTTGAGGAGCAGAGTGGCTTTGTGGAGGGAAAGCAAATTTTTGATGGTATTGTTATTATTGTTAAGTCTATTCACTCTATGGCTGGCTCAAAAGATAAGGTGATGTTTATTAAGTTGGATATGGCTAAGGCCTATGATAGGGTCAGGTGGTCCTTCATATGGAAGACTCTCAGTGTCTTTAGTTTTGGGGAAGAATGGATTTAGTGGGTCATGAGCTGCATTACTTTAGTTTCCTTCTTAGTGCTTATTAATGGGGAACACACAGAGTTATTTGGTACTTCTAGGGGGCTTCATCAGGGAGATACTTTTTCTTTGTATTTTTTTCTTCTCCTTACTAAAGGTTTGGGGAGGTTGATTAGAATAAACTGGTAGGATGGTCTTATTTAGGGTTGGTGGTGGGGTGGTGATTCGTCGTTGTAGTCTCACCTATAGTTTGTGGATGACACTACTCTGATGGGCATGGCTATAATGAGTGAAGTTTTTAATTTTCATAGGGTGTTGGATGTTTACCTAATTACTTTAGGTCAATTTATTAATGAAGACAAGTATTCCATATTCTTCTTCAATACTCTAGGCCCCATCTAGTTGAGGATTACTCAGACTTTGCACTTTTAGATTGGGACTCTCCCTTTGGTCTATCTAGGTATTCCTATCTCAGTTGGTCATTTACCCAGGGAGTCTTGGTAGAATATTTTGGATAAATTTTGGGTGAAATTTAATAACTAGACTCATCAGTAGTTATCTTTTGTTGGGCATGTTTAGTTAATTAAGTCAGTGGTGAAGGCTTTGCCCATTTACATATGTATGCTCTAGGTTGCCCTGATGGGAATTGTTAAGGAGTTAGATTTGGTTGCTAGACAATTTTTATGGGTTGGTAGTTTGGTGTCTTCCAAATGGAGTTTGGTTAGATATGATGTAGTTTGTATCCCCAAAAAGTATGGGGGTCTTGGTTTATAGTATTCAGACTTAACTAGAGTTGCTCTGGCTATGAAGCTATATTAGCATTGGTACACTAAACAAGATAAGTCTTAGGCTAGGATTCTTTCTCAGAAGTACTTCCTGGGGATCCCTTAGTTTGATATTCCTTGCTACCCCCTTATGTGGAAAGGCTCAGTGATTTGGGGTACTCTCAAAAGAGGGGTTTCTCTTATTAAGGAAGGCTTATTCTGGATTTTTAAGCAAGGGTTTAAGGCTCTTTTGTGGACCAATTCTTAAGATGGTTATCCTCCCATTATCTCTCAGTCTCCTAATTTGTTGAATCTTTGCTAGATATTTCTTGAGGTAGGTTGGTTTCAAGTGAGTGACTTTAAATCCTATCCTTCTTATGAATAACTGGAGGTGGCAAGATGGAAGTCTCTTGAGGCTTGGTCAGTTGTTGGTTCACATGAGGAGCATGTCGAGTTGCTCAGTATCCTATCTAGTTAGTGGTGTAGTTCCCTCTATGAGGATGATGTGCTTTCTTGGTCTCCCAATCCTAAGGGATTATATATTATTACCTTTGGATATCAAGTTTTATTATCTCATAGAATGGAAGGGGAGGAAGTTTAGTGGTGGAGGAAGGTCTAGAACAAGTTCTCCTAGCCCAAGTATAACTACTTTGTTTATATCATGGATTGGAATAGGTGTTTTACCTAGGAAAATATCTAGAGGAGAGGCTTCCAAGGCCATTCTATTTGTGTTATGTGTGGGGTAGTCGAGGAAGACTCTGCTCACTTATTTTTCCATTTTCCTTTTACTACTCAGATTTGGCATTTTTGGTGGGATGTCTAGTAGAGTCCTTGTGTTCACGCTTCCTCTTTGATTGATTTTTGGAATGGTGTGGGTAAATCCCCTTCTATGTATTCTTTCTTGTAGGAAGTGTGGTTTCGGGGGCCTATCTTCATGTTGTGGCAACTTTGGCTTGAGAGGAATTGATAGATTTTTCATGGTGAGAAGAAAATAGTGCAACAAGTCTGGTAGAAAATATTGGGAATGATTTAGGAGATGGTGGAGGCTAAGAGTGAGGTGATTTTTCCATTAATTAATTAATTAATTAAGACATTGAAGTGATGGTGAGACTGGGGTTCTAGGGGTTATTTATGACTTCAACTTATGTCAGGAGAGGTCGAAAGGATAATAAGAGAATTCATAGGATTAGTTAGTGGTAGTTTCCTCCCAATGGGATTATTAAGATTAATACTGATGGTTCCTCCAGGGGAAATCTTGAGCCCACTGGTATTGGGGGGATAGGCAAGGATTCTATAGGCTCGGTGATATTCTTCTTTTTGGTCCCTGAGGGGATGTAAACCATCAACATGATGGAAGGGTAGGCTATTCTCTATGATTTTGATAAGGCTCATGCTTTGGGCTGGAGATGGATTATTTGTCAATTTGATTCCCAAGTTTTGATCAATTTACTCATTAAGTGGAAAGTGTTAGATGTTATTTGGCATTTGGCTTTGATTGTGCTATAGATTTTGTAGGTTAGTTTGTTAATAGATATGGTTACCTTTGTTCATATTCAGTGTGAATGGAACAGGGATGAAAATTGCTTAGCAAAATGGGCATCTAAACATTTAGATGGAGGTAGAACTAAGGAATTGGATTCTATTCCTTTAGTGTTTCACCTTGATTTGGAGAGAATTCTAAATGAGGATAGGGAGGGTTATGGTGATGGTTAACATTGGTCTTGTTTAGTTCTTCTATTTTTGTTGTTTCTTGGGCTTTTAGTCCCCTACTTTCTTTGTATTTCTCCTCTTTGATTTTTAATAAAGATTTTACCCCTTGTTTTAAAAAAAAATAGGTTTATCTAGGCATCCAATGTAATACCTAAGAAAAAAATAATTTTAATCAAGTTATTTAAATAATTTATTGATAATTTTTCCTAGTCATATAAATATTTGAAGGGTTATGATACTGATAAAATTTGTCATGATATACCTATTAAACATAGTATAAAATCCATTAGGAAAACAACTTGTAGAGTTATCCCCTTGTTGGAAGACAACATCAACAATGAGATAAATAAAATAATGGGGATATTTATCTTTGCATTGACTTAAGAGATCTAAATCATGCTACTATTAAAGATAATTTTCCTTTACCACACATATATTAAATATTACAAGTTGTTGGATTTAAAATGATGTCATAATTATATGTATTTTTATGTTATTATTAATTGTTTATTAATCTATAAAATAGGCATAAAACTATGTATACTACACAAATGAACTTTTTCCTTTAATAGAATGTTTTTCAGACTAATAAATGCAAGTGCCACTTTTAAAATGGTAATGCATGTATCCTTTGATTATTTTATTTGTATTATTTTTTAGGTCTAATTAGATAATCTTATTGTTCATTCTAAGAAAAGAAATAAAAACCTAGATCATTTATGTGAAACAATTATTAGGTATATATAATCTGAAATGTCTTTAAATCTAATGAAATCAATTTTTGGTGTGATTGAAAGTAAACTCTTATGACACATAATATCAAAGTATGGAATTTATATATACCTTAATTTCATTAAATCTATCAAATAATTTCCTTGCTTTAAAGATAAATTTGGTCTAAGGTCTTTCTTTCGTAAGATCAATTTTGTATGAAAATTTATTTTTGATTTTTATGATAAAGTTAATACATTGAAGATTTTACTTTAAAAATATTAAAAATACTATTGGGATGTAGGATTGTACATATCCTTTGTTTAAATAAAAAATAAACTATAATGTGCTCTTGTACCTACAAAATCAAACATGAATACTCATTTCATCATGTACATTAATATGAACAATAAGGCCATAGGTGTTATCATTACTGAATATGATCACAAGTATGACAAAAGACCCATTAGATATATAAGATAAGTGATCAAAATTGTTGAAATCATATACCCATTAACAAAAAAAGTTTTTTTCTTTCATTATTTTCAATATTAAGTAAATTTTAATATCTTTTGATGGGAAATGAAGTAATCATATGCTCAAATGTACCTATTTTATCTTTTTTATTAAATCAACACATAATAAATGGTAGACTAGCTAAGTGGATTTTTAGAATTTGAGAATATGAACTTAAATTTTAAACTTCTAGAACAATCAAAGATTGTGCACAAAATCTTTATAAAAATTCAACTTTTGATGTTATTTTCTTAATTATCACTATTAATGATAGTTTGTATGTTAAACCACATTTTCAAACTATTAAGGTTCTTTATATTGTTCAAATTTTTAGAATTGGAATTGAAATGAAATAATAAAATTTCTTACTTTCATAATATGATTGGTATTATTATCTCATTTATATTTTTATAATAAAAATTGTCCTAACTTATTAAATAAATGTCATAGAATATCTCTCAAGTTACAATACTTAGAGTTTTTTACTTGAAAAAATATATAAAATTTGAGATGGAGTTTTCTTACATTGTATAACACATGATAAAACTCAAAATATTCTTATAAGTTGTCTAAAAGGTAGTTTTGCAAGACATTTATCTAAAAATAATAATAACACGTAAAGTAATATGTGTTGGTTATTATTAGACAAATCTCTTCAAAGATATTTTTTGTCTAGTTAGATAATGTATGTCTTGTCAATTATTATCAATAAGAGATAAATTTACTTTTAATGACTTTGGATTTAATTATTCTTTAGAATCCTTTTACAAAATTGGACATAGACTTTTATCTCTGTTATACATTATTTATCTTTAGTTGGGAATAAATATATCTTGACTACAACTGAATATTTCTTTTAATGGATTGAATCATATCTCTCAAAAAATTTGTCACTTTGGAAGTCATTTATTTATTTTAAAATCATATGTTTCACTTTTTGGAGTCCCTTAAAAAGTTATTTTATATAATGGTCCCCAATTTACTTCAAATTAATACATATAATTGTTAGGATGTTACTCTATTATTTCAAGTCGTTCATATAAATACTAACCTCAAGGGATTGGACAAGTTAAATTGAATTAAAAAAAATATGATTTCAATTGTGAAGAAGATCGTCTATGAAAACAAGATAAATCTCGATATCAAAATATATTAAGCCTTATGGGTTGATCATACTATAGTCAAATTCATTCACCTTTTATGCTTAATTTTGGATTTGAAACAACTATGCTATTTTAATTGAAAATTACTTCAACAATAACTCCTTTCTAATACACTTACAAAAATACTAATAAAATACAACATAGCTTAGAAGATCTCTTAGCTTTAGATGAAACAAAAGCTATTTCATTAAAAATTTTGAAAACGATAAATAAAAACATTAAAACTTCTTTGATAAGAGAGTGTTTAATAAAACATTAAAGATTGGTAACTTGATTTTATACTAGGATAAAGCTCATGAATAACTTTTAAAATATCATAAATTTGACTTTTATGGTTAGGACCATACAATATAGTTTTTTGGTCTTGTTCTTTTCACCTACGAGATCGTATGGTAATTGGTTATGTCATATAATTAATGGAAATCATTTAAAGCTTTATATGATTATTTCCTCTTTTTAATTTTGGTTTTATTTTCTTTATTATTATTTCTTACTTTTCTTTGTGTGTTATTTTTGTGTTTGTTTTATGTGTTTTTTTGAAAAATAAATATCTCAACTATAATTATGAAGTACTCTCTATAGAGGCCAAATTAGATAATATTGTATATGACTATAATTATTTATCAATGTTAAATAACTTTGTATTTTTTATTAATGAGTTTATAATTAAGTAACACTAGAAATAGTCTTGTTTGAAGTATTGATTACTTTCAAATTTTATGTTCTAGGTTGTTGTAATAATGTTCAACTAGACTAAAATTCCTATTCATTCATATCCCATTATTTTTGTCATGATAGTCAAATAAACTATCATTGATTTAAAATAATATTCATTAAATTCATATTTAATTACTTATGATAATATTCACCTGGGTTACCCTCCTAAGTTTTGAAATTTACATTTTTTCCAGCCCATTTTAATATATAAAATTTACCAACAAGGTCACTAGTATTATCACTAATTTGTATATCCTAATAAAAAAAATTCAAATGTTTATTGTACCAAATTCAAAAAAGTACATATGGTTAGGGATATCTTACTTTATAATGTACTTTGTTCATTGTACATGTTGGATTATGTGTTTATTGTTGTACTTGATTATTTTTAACATAATTATCAACTAATTTCATTGCATGTTTGATTATAAGGTATACATAATAGTGGATTTGATTTAATTCAATGTAATTTTTGTATTTCTCATTTTTCATACTCTACCTCATTTAATAATGATGATTTGAAAAATATAAAAACAAATATGGTAAGTTATTTGATAAATTTTTGATAAAAAAGAACATTCGATTCATATGAATGTTCAATTTCAATCCTCGCACATGATTTTTCCATCTTTTTAATTGTATTTTGAGGTCAAATAATTTCATTTTTGACACTTCAATGCATTATATTTGCCTTTAATGCATAACTTGAACATAAGTTATGTGGGTTTTTCTTGGTTTCTAATGGTTTAAATATCTATTTACACCCTAGTGACTAAGGTTATAATTACTAATTTTATAATCTTGAGAATATAAACCTACCATAAATAAATAATAACTATCTATGTTATGGTCTAAGTGGTTTTTGATATCAACTATAATCATGTTGGCATTTTCATATTAGCATATTATCTCAATAAAGATAATCATAATAAACTATGATTATTTATATGTCAAAGTATTAACTTTCAAAGTATTAGAATCCATCTAAAAGTACTTTTAATGCATATATTTCTTAGCACATTCAATCTTTATTAAATCATTTTGATATGTATTTAAATTTCAAAGGATCATTGATAGTATCGATGAGATAATTTGATCATGTCAATTAAATTATTAAGTTGGAAATATATTTAGTTTATGGTAGACATTTTGGGTAGTGTGACTAGTGATATAAAAAAATTGGTAGTAATCTTGGAGATGGTTAAAATCAATAGTAATGGATTTGGTAATGTTGCTAAAAATATTAGATAGTTGGTGGAGGTTGGTAATTTAGTTTTTTAATTAAAAGGGATGTTCACTATCATTTTTTCATAGCACATAGATACCAAACATTAAATTATCCACCTAGCCTCTATGCCCATATTTAATGCAACTTAAAAAATGGGATATAGGTAGTCATTTTCATTAGCACTTGGTCGTTTATTTTTTCCAAGCTTTGCTATGGAATCCTAACACTGCCATTTGTTCTTCTCACAACTCACATACTTTTTTTTAATTATACATATTCATTATGATATCCTCTATAGTTTTAAAATAATTTTTGGGGACTTGAGAGATATTAAACATATTTCTTGGTAGTTATTCTGGTTTATTGAAGAATTTAAACCCATATTCACACTCAAAATTGAAATAGGTTTGAACTCATTTATTTTCAAATTTTTTTTTGGTTCCAAGAAAAGAAATTGAAATGAAAGTTATAAATATTAAATTTTTTTGAATAGAGTATGTTTTATTTTTATTCAGTATATGCATCTTGATGTGGTATTTATTTTATGCAATCTTGCTATTTTCAAACATTAAAATAAGTTTCATTGGTTTTCAATTAATAGATATCTTTGAAAGTGTGTGTTATTATGATTTCCTTGTCCTATTGAGTTTTTAATTTGATATTTCATTATTTAAATTTATGCATTGTATACAATAAAATTTAATCATTAAGTTCTTTACAATGTTTAATGTTTACATCTTTACCTTGCTTGGTATATTTTCCATTTTTTTAACTTGAAAAATCTATGAGAGCCTCCAGTATTTCACATACTAGCTTGAAAATACTGGAAACATAATTCTAACATCCCTATTTTTATTAAAAACTCCTATCATCTAGATTCAATTTGTCATTATCCTTCTAGGACAAGACTGCACTAGGTAGATAGGGAGCAATGCTTTGTTGTCCACTAATAAGACTTGTCCCCCATTCTCCAATGGTAACATTTCAAATTAGATATGTTTAATATTATCCAGCTCACACTTTTATCAAGGTAACATTCCAAATATTCCATAAATATTTAAATTAAAGCCTCTCAAATCATCACCTAGTGATCACTTTGAAATTCTAATACACCTTAAGCAAAAGAGCACTAATCTTTCCAATTTCTATTCTAAATTATTATAACACGCAAGACCAAGTATGAAGCTATTTTATTTTAGGTGAAGGGAATTCATTATCAAGAATTGAAGTCAATATATGTAGTTTAATTCATATAGTAAATATCAATATTTGAACACTCAATCTAGGAGGGAGAAATACATCAAACTCGAGACATTTTGGGATATGTAGGAAACACTCATATTATAAGGGGTTATTTGATGATATCTTAGTTATTCCCCTTTCTTGATTCCCCCCTTTTATTTGATCATAATTTGATTTATTATGTAGGAGATAGGGTGTTAATTTTTCATGTTTTTTGTTCATCAAATTTACACCTTCAAGTTATCAATAGAACCTCTCAAATAGTTGTGTGTTCTCTCATATAAAAACTAGTCATCTAGGATGTGATTCTAGTTAATAGACAAGGCCAAATGCAACCCTGTACTCCTAATGTGGCCTATCCTAGTATAGTTTAAAATTGTGACTTTAGTTACAAAATAATTTAGGGATCATTATAGTCAATTTTCATCAACAGTCAGATTTCATAGTCATCATAAATTCAATTTTAGATAGGTTTTCATATCATATTATAAATTTACTGTTTATAGTTCATTTCATTTTCTATAAATTACTATATTTCACATTTAATGTTTACTAGTTTGTAATCTAAATTATTTCTCATTAATTTAATGTTTATAAGCATTTAAATGTTATATCAAAATAAATAAACTAAACATGCACATGTAAGTTTGATAGTTTAAACCCCAAATGCAATTTTATGCTCTTACTCTTGATAATTTTTAGTTCAATTTTCATAGTCAACTTGAAGTTTTATAAGCTATTTATGGGTTTCTTTGGTTATCCTTCGATATTTATGGTTATTTTTATACAAGATAATTTAATTTTATATTTGAAGCTCAGTTGTGCATGAATATTACATAGATATACTCATTTTCATGAGTTTGAACCTTAAATGTATATTCAAGTTTTTTTTTTGTAAAAAAATATTTGATATACCTTTTATATTAGAAGCTCAATTTTTGTATCTAAAAATTTAATACATTCATATTTTTTTACTACATACAAACTCATTATATCTAAAACACCTACATAAAAATATGAAATAGTATAATCTTTGTAGGCCTTTGATTTATTTGATGGAAATAATATTATTTTTTTATTCATTATTTTTTTAATTTTTGAAATATTATTGGTTTTTCTCAAATTTGAAAATGGTTTATGGTTTTTTCCTTGACATTTTATCTATAAATATAAACATATTTTTGAAAATCTTCAAGTTTGATATAGTAAAAACCTTGCATGAAGATATAATAAAGTGAGGATCTCATATAGGTAAAATATATCTTAATATAGTCATTTAACATGTGAAATTTGGTTAGTTGAATATGGATAGAGACACCTAATCCATAGGTCCTCCTACTTACTTGCACAGCTCTTTTAGGATTTTCTTTCACTGATTACCAATCATCTATAGCCTTTTGGTCTATTAGGGTGTTTTATTTTTGGTGATATTATCCAAGTGTACTTTTGGTCTTAATGGTCATATTTTTATAAATCCTTATCCTAATTCATGTTAGCCTAATGTAAATTCATTTAACCCATGATCATTAATTTACCTATAAAAGGCCATTCAAATTCAATTTATAAGGGTTGACACTCATTTACAAGAGAGTATCAAGTAAATTCAAGAACTTTTCCCTATTCTCTACATATAAGCTTCCAATAATTAATTATCGACCATTAAATGCTATAACTGAACCATTTCCATATTCCATTCCAGATAAAAGCTATCTATTAGAGAAAGTTGCAGCATGCAGATACTTCTCTCAGTTCGACTGTAAATCAAGCTTTTATCAGATATGAGTCAAAGAAGAAGACAGAGCCAAGACAGCATTTAGTTTCCCTTTCAGCCACTACCAATGGACTGTCATGCCTTTTGGCCTCATGAATGCGCCAGCCTACTACCAGGCGCATATGGATCAAATTTTTAAGGGCACTTCTGATTTTTTATGTGTGTATATTGATGATATATTAATATTCAGTAATTCTCTAGAAGAACATGCTAGTCATCTCTCCAAGTTCTTCCAGTTGGCTTCTGATGCAGGAATAGTGCTATCTGAAACAAAGATCCAGTTATGCACTACAGAATGTAAGTTTCTTGGGATGATCATCCGAGATTCTAAGATACAGATCCAACCTCACATCAAAGAGAAAGTCATCGGTTTCCCTGAGCAACTCGACAAAGCTAAGTTGCAAGCATTTTTGGGATTACTAAATTATTTGAATAGTTTTTACCCTAACGCTGGTGAAGACAGGTTCTTGTTGCAAGAGCTTCTCTAGAAGAAGAAGACTTTCCGTTGGGAAAAACAACACACAGAGGCAGTCCGGAAGATCAAATCCAAAGTTACTGCCCTGCCAGAACTCCATATCCCAAAATCCAAAGATATGAAAGTATACACCGATGCCTCAGATCTATCATGGGGAGGAATACTTGTTTCAGTTGTAAATAATGTAGAATTTGTATGTGAGTTTGCTAGTGGAGTTTTTAGTAGTGATGTACTGAAATGGATTTCTTCAGATAAAGAAATCTACGCTGTAAAAAAGTGCTTAGAGAAGTTTATGCTTAAACTTCTGCACCTGCCACAATTTGTTGTTGTAACTGACTGCACCTGATTCCTTACCTTCAGAGAAAAAGATCATGGAAGGAAGGACGGTCGCGGAAAGTATGTTAGGTGGCAAGCTTTCTTTAATCAGTTTAAGTTTTCAGTACAACATATAGAAGGTAAGCATAATATAGTAGCAGATTGGCTTAGTCGAAATCCTCCAGCCAGTTTAATGCATCAGCCTGCACCTGCACCTGGATTCAACTTAACCAGGATTCTGAATCAAGCATTTGAATCTTTGAGTGCTATGATTCAAGAACAAATTTTAAGAGAAGGCATGCACCCTCGGTATACTAGGATTTCCCATGCAGCCTCGTTAGATCTACAGATGTCTGCTGCAGCAACAATCCAAGCAGATCACAGACACAATACTGGAACCATCACCATTAAAAGGCTGAACAGTGAATACTTGTATAATCAATTCACTGATCTGTTGAAAAGACCACTCTGGACGTGGCATATCAAGATAAGATCAGCACACAACAAACATCTATACTGTTGGATTGCAAGATATGGCCCGCACCGCATTCACGAAGATCAGAATCACAGTCAAGACACAGTGGTGCATACAATTATTCGGTGACAACTTGAGTGGGAATCTCATTTCCACTGTACGCCACGACATCTGCCATGTGATAGGGGTCCATGCCGACATTGGTACCTGCAAAGCACATTCTAAATAAGATGCCTTTTTTAGCCTATATCTGAAGATGATTTATTTGACGAAGCAGAAGACATGTTGGGCCCACAACCCATGGTCCTGTCATCATCATCATCCGCACATCAATCAAGTGGTGGGTCTAATAGCATCTCACTGTAGCATGCACTGTAAAGCATGAAGAGACAGACACCGCCTTGCCAGCGAGCAGGCAGGACCTCTCTAATTGCTATAAATAAGCCTCTCCGCCTTAGTATTTGCATCGGGAAAATTTTCATCAAAAAATTTTCATTGAGAAAATCTAGTAGTCTTGTAAAAAGAGTATGCTCTTCACTTGCCCTTTTCGAAGGATCCTGTGAATCAAAAATTTCTACAAGGATATTGTAAAGTGTGTACTATTTTGTTTGAGTGAAATATTGAAGCCGTAGCCATTCGGCCCCTGCCTCCTATCGCAGGTTTCTACTAAAGATCTCTCTATTTCTACTGTCAAGGAGCCCGTCTACTGACGCGATAAAAAAATTGGTATCAGAGCCATATTTCAAGTGTATACTGTAAGTTGTGATTATTTTCCTATTTCGTGGATCAGATCTTTTGAGTTCTTTCCTTTGTAAATTTCTTTGGGAAGTCATTGCATCGAGTCACAGGCCGTTCACCCATATTGTCATAGGCCGCTTTATCTCTACATATCCTTTTCCCTGACCAAAAATTTCTCGCACTCCAGAACCCAAATCTCCCCACAATGGAATTTGGAAAAGTACCTTCCACAGCTACCGTAGAACTTGTTAATGAATCTGAACTAGAAGGAATGTATGAGTTGCCTCCTATCGTAGGTTTCTGCTAAAGATCTCTCTATTTCCGCTGTTAAGGAGCCTGTCTACTGACGCGATATAAAAAATTGGTATGGCTGAATATTAAACCAGTATTGTATTTAGCACTGTGTGACCGTCGCCAAGTCAATTTTTAGCATTCCTGCCAATTATCCAGTCTTGGACGACTTAATGATGGTACAATTTGTTTTGAGTTTTGTCCCAACCTTTCAGTTGCAGTCCGCGACAAAGGTTGTAAAGAAGTTAAGCATAGATCATTAGATTGTTGGGGTCTATTTTCCTCTTTGTATGGTCTAGACATGTTTGGAGAATTCCAATACGCATCTATAAATATTTCTATCTTGTATAGTATGACCAATACAAACAACCCCAAAATCCTTGAAAATTTGCCTTTTGCCAGAAGACTAAGTGGTACAGTCCAATTGCAGAAAGGACATATTGAGACAGTCGAAGTTCCATCTGAATGGAAACTTGATTGGCTAAAGCATGTTTCTCCTAAGCTTAAAGGCCAAGCCACTATGCACAAAAGTGATGGTAGATCTGTCAATATATTGCCTAGATCCTTATCCATGCAGTCTCGTCTTTCCCCTTCTTGACCATCTACGTCCTCATCCCGTAGATCTGTAAAAACCGGTCATATTCTCATAGAGGATGAAGAAGTAAATCTTGGACAAGATTTACCACATACACTAATGAGTCTTCCCCGAGAAGACACTCTTGATTTTTTCACAGAGGATACAGTAACTCTCTACAGAGGTGGACGATGGCTGCCACCCAAAGGAGTCCATAGACAAGCTGCTGGAGTTGTATAGTATTTCTCAGCCGCTTATGACAATCCTTCAAATGAGTTCAAGCAGAGAAATTATATCTCAAGGTTCAATGCTCATTTCTTTGAGAATTTTGATGATCTATGTAGAGATGTGTTGTCTATTAAAGCCTCTGTTGCTAACATATAGAAGAAAGTTGATTCTTTAGATTCTAAGTTAGATAGCCTAGATGATAGTCTTAGCTGGCTATCGAAAGAAGACCAGAAAGCTGAAACGTCATCAAAACCTCTTTGTTCAGTATCCTTTGGCCCTTCTTTCAAAACTGTAAAAAAGTCATCTAGTCATTCCCTAATGCAGCGTACCCATATACATCTGCAGCCTTGGTATCTCAATATAGATGATCTTTTGGACCCATTGAATGAAATAGCCACCTGGTGTAATTCCATGCGTGTTCTTGCCGTCCAGTCTCATCTAGACCAAGCTGGCACTACTAGTTTTGCTGTCAAATATTTATGGGGAATTACTAACCTCTGGTGGGATTCGATCCCAGAAGCAGAGCAGCATGCTCGTGTTCATAACCAACCAGATTCTTTGAATGCTCTGTATAGACTACTAATTGATGAGTTTGCTCCCCCTGTCGGGAACCGACAGTTAGAGTCCAAGAAGTGGTTGATGAAAATGGAACTGTGTGATCTCAAACAGTTTGAGGCTTTTGCTAAGCAATTTCGCAAGCTTGCCTATGAATGTAAATCTTCTGCATCCACTGAAGTAAAGCTTAAATTTCTGCATGCCATGCCCTATAATCTTATAGATCGTGTGTTGTCATACATCGATCTTAAAGGCCTTGCTATTGAAGACCTTGCTTTATCTAACGTTATTGATTTTATGCATCAGAATATCATGATGTTAGTCCCTGAGACTAAATCTATGCAGAAACTCAGCAAGCACCAAGCAGCCTCCATTGCTCCCATTTTCCCTGAAACAGCCCCTTATGGCTGTAGACCTTATGTCCAACCACGACGTCATCAGAAGCAGCGCCGCCGGAAATTATCCTATAAGCGCCGCTCCTTCCCTAAGCGACACTCCTATGCACCTCCTCACCATTTTTTGAAGAAACGCTGAACAGCTCGCCCACCGTCTCATAAGCCTATTTGCTACATTTGCCATAAGCCTAGCCACATTGCTCCTAACTGCTCCTGTAAGAACCCTGCAGTTAAAGCTATATTTTCCTCCAATGCAGCAGCATGGTGGGATGTCATAGATGCCGATGAAGATCTGTACTTACAAGAAGACATTTATGAACCTGTTCTCGAAGATCTTCCAGATGAAGCATCAGATGATGAAGATGCAGCAGAGCTTGATTCTCTAGCAGATGATCTTGAACAACCAATGACCAACATGCAGAGAGGATCACGACCTTACAGGTCTAGAGGCTTTAATCCTTCATATGAAGCTTATGGTCCCTGGTCTAGAGCTCATCAAGAAGTTCCAGAAAGACCAGAACGCCCTAGAGGATGAGGCAATCAGAGAGGAGAATCATCTAGAGGGAGATAACCCTCTCAGCCACGACAGCCACTAATGATGCACAGAATACAGCATCCTCCTGTGCATTTTCCAAGCCAATTCAAGCCAAGCGACTCCTGGATCAAGAACAAATTCACCAGCAGAGAGCCGCCAAAAGAAATCAGAGAACCAATCTGGGAACAGATAATGCCTACAGAAGAACCAGTCCTTGCAGCAGACCCCAGATGGGATGATGGCTACGAAGAAGAGGATGAAGTCGGTAGTATTTTCTACTCTGACCAGGATTACTGCCCCGGTGAATGCAGTAAAGAAGAAGAAGAAGAAGCAGAACCGGAAGAAGAAGTCTACTCAGTGCCAATAATTGTGCAAGATCCAAGAAGACAAAAGCTGGTATGTACTAGCATCCCTCCCTTAGAATTACCACAGCTTGCCTATCTAAACCATTTGATTAATGGTCGATTTGCCCAATTCTTTACCTTAGAAATTAATGGCAGATATGTAGATGCACAAGTAGACACAGGTGCTTCTCTGTCTTTTGCAAAGCCACAACTCATTAGTGATTGGGAGACACTAGATGAGCGCTTAGCTTATAAGAGCATAGATATCTAGGGGAACAGTTTCACCTGCAATAAATACAAACATCAGCAACCCCTGAGAATCCAAAATAAAATCTTCCATTGTGACTTTTTTGCCTTAGAGAAGATGCCTATAGACATCCTGTTAAGAGGATCCTTTATAGATAGGTACACGCCCTATGGTGCTACTGCTAAAAGCATCATGTTTACCATTGAGAATGAAAGGCTCAGAATTCCTCGGCTCATTTACGCCACAGAGCAATTTACCAGCACTATGACTCAAAGCCCTGAAGTAATCCCTGCTGAGATTCAAGAAATTGGTAATAGGATCAAGTCCTCTATCTGTTCGGACAATCCGCAACAGTTTTGGTCCAAGACAATGCCTGAAATGGAAATCAAAATCCTGGAAGGCAAACATATGAAGATGGGAAAAAGAATTCCCATTCCAGCACAAGATTACAGTGATATGGAAACACAGATCAAAGATCTGGAAGTGAATAGGTTCATCGAGAAATCAACTTCTTCTTACTGCTGTTATGCTTTCATGGTAAATAAACATTCAGAGCAGAAGAGAGGGAAAAAGAGAATGGTCATTAATTATCGACCATTAAATGCTATAACTGAACCATTTCCATATCCCATTCTAGATAAAAGCTATCTATTAGAGAAAGTTGCAGCATGCAGATACTTCTCTCAGTTCGACTGTAAATCAGGCTTTTATCAGATACGAGTCAAAGAAGAAGACAGAGCCAAGATAGCATTTAGTTGCCCTTTCGGCCACTACCAATGGACTGTCATGCCTTTTGGCCTCATGAATGCGCCAGCCTACTACCAGGCGCATATGGATCAAATTTTTAAGGGCACTTCTGATTTTTTATGTGTGTATATTAATGATATATTAATATTCAGTAATTCTCTAGAAGAACATGCTATTCATCTCTCCAAGTTCTTCAAGTTGGCTTCTGATGCAGGAATAGTGCTATCTGAAACAAAGACCCAGTTATGCACTACAGAATGTAAGTTTCTTGGGATGATCATCCGAGATTCTAAGATACAGATCCAACCTCACATTAAAGAGAAAGTCATCGGTTTCCCTGAGCAACTCGACAAAGCTAAGTTGCAAGCATTTTTGGGATTACTAAATTATTTGAATAGTTTTTACCCTAACGCTGGTGAAGACAGGTTCTTGTTGCAAGAGCTTCTCCAGAAGAAGAAGACTTTCCGTTGGGAAAAACAACACATAGAGGCAGTCCGAAAGATCAAATCCAAAGTTGCTGCCCTACCAGAACTCCATATCCCAAAATCCAAAGATATGAAAGTATACACCGATGCCTCAGATCTATCATGGGGAGGAATTCTTTATTTAGTTGTAAATAATGTATAATTTGTATGTGAGTTTGCTAGTGGAGTTTTTAGTAGTGATGTACTGAAATGGATTTTTTCAGATAAAGAAATCTACGCTGTAAAAAAGTGCTTAGAGAAGTTTATGCTTAAACTTCTGCACCTGCCACAATTTGTTATTGTAACTGACTGCACCCGATTCCTTACCTTCAGAGAAAAAGATCATGGAAGGAAGGACGGTCATGGAAAGTATGTTAGGTGGCAAGCTTTCTTTAATCAGTTTAAGTTTTCAGTACAACATATAGAAGGTAAGCATAATATAGTAGCAGATTGGCTTAGTCAAAATCCTCCAGCCAGTTTAATGCATCAGCCTGCACCTACACCTGGATTCAACTTAACCAGGATTCTGAATCAAGCATTTGAATCTTTGAGTGCTATGATTCAAGAACAAATTTTAAGAGAAGGCATGCACCCTCAGTATACTAGGATTTCCCATGCAGCCTCATTAGATCTATAGATGTCTGCTGCAGCAACAATCCAAGCAGATCACAGACACAATATTGGAACCATCACCATTGAAAGGCTGAATAGTGAATACTTGTATAATCAATTCACTGATCTGTTGAAAAGACCACTCTAGACGTGGCATATCAAGATAAGATCGGCACACAATGAACATCTATACCATTGGATTGCAAGATATGGCCCACACCGCATTCATGAAGATCAGAATCACAGTCAAGACACAGTGGTGCATACAATTATTCGGTGACAACTTGAGTGGGAATCTCATTTCCACTGTACGCCATGACATCTGCCATGTGATAGGGGTCCATGCTGACATTGGTACCTGCAAAGCACGTTCCAAATAAGATGCCTTTTTCATCCTATATCTGAAGATGATTTATTTGACGAAGCAGAAGACATGCTGGGCCCACAACCCATGGTCCCGTCATCATCATCATCCGCACATCAATCAAGTGGTGGGTCTAACAGCATCTCACTGTAGCATGCACTGTAAAGCATGAAGAGATAGACACCGCCTTGCCAGCGAGCACGCAGGACCTCTCTAATTGCTATAAATAAGCCTCTCCACCTTAGTATTTGCATCGGGAAAAATTTCATCGAAAAATTTTCATTGAGAAAATCTAGTAGTCTTGTAAAAAGAGTATGCTCTTCACTTGCCCTTTTCGAAGGATCCTGTGAATCAAAAATTTCTACAAGGATATTGTAAAGTGTGTACTATTTTGTTTGAGTGAAATATTGAAGCCGTAGCCATTCGGCCCCTGCCTCCTATCGCAAGTTTCTGCTAAAGATCTCTCTATTTCCGCTGTTAAGGAGCCCGTCTACTGACGCGATAAAAAAATACAATTTTTTATATTGCATCAGTAGACGGGCTCCTTAACAGCGGAAATAGAGAGATCTTTAACAGAAACCTGCGATAGGAGGTAGGGGTCGAATGGCTACGGCTTCAATATTTCACTCAAACAAAATAGTACACACTTTACAATATCCTTGTAGAAATTTCTGATTCACAGGATCCTTCGTAAAGGGCAAGTGAAGAGCATACTCTTTTTACAAGACTACTAGATTTTCTCAATGAAAATTTTTCGATGAAATTTTTCCCGATGCAAATACTAAGGCAAAGAGGCTTATTTATAGCAATTAAAGAGGTCATGCCTGCTCACTGGCAAGGTGGTGTCTGTCTCTTCATGCTTTACAGTGCATGCTACAGTGAGATGCTGTTAGACCCACCACTTGATTGATGTGCGGATGATGATGATGACGGGACCATGGGTTGTGGGCCCAACATGTCTTCCGCTTCGTCAAATAAATCATCTTCAGATATAGGCTGAAAAAGGCATCTTATTTGGAACGTGCTTTGCAGGTACCAATGTCGGCATGGACCCCTATCACATGGCAGATGTCGTGGCGTACAGTGGAAATGAGATTCCCACTCAAGTTGTCACCGAATAATTGTATGCACCACTGTGTCTTGACTGTGATTCTGATCTTCATGAATGCGGTGCGGGCCATATCTTGCAATCCAACGGTATAGATGTTTGTTGTGTGCCGATCTTATCTTGATATGCCACATCCAGAGTGGTCTTTTCAATAGATCAGTGAATTGATTATACAAGTATTCACTGTTCAGCCTTTCAATGGTGATGGTTCCAGTATTGTGTCTGCGATCTGCTTGGATTGTTGCTGCAGCAGACATCTGTAGATCTAACGAGGCTGCATGGGAAATCCTAGTATACCGAGGGTGCATGCCTTCTCTTAAAATCTATTCTTGAATCATAGCACTCAAAGATTCAAATGCTTGATTCAGAATCCTGGTTAAGTTGAATCCAGGTGCAGGTGCAGGCTGATGCATTAAACTGGCTGGAGGATTTCGACTAAGCCAATCTGCTACTATATTATGCTTACCTTCTATATGTTGTACTGAAAACTTAAACTGATTAAAGAAAGCTTGCCACCTAACATAATTTCTGTGACCGTCCTTCCTTCCATGATCCTTTTCTCTGAAGGTAAGGAATCAGGTGCAGTCAGTTACAACAACAAATTGTGGCAGGTGCAGAAGTTTAAGCATAAACTTCTCTAAGCACTTTTTTACAGCATAGATTTCTTTATCTGAAGAAATCCATTTCAGTACATCACTACTAAAAACTCCACTAGCAAACTCACATACAAATTCTACATTATTTACAACTAAAACAAGTATTCCTCCCCATGATAGATCTGAGGCATCGGTGTATACTTTCATATCTTTGGATTTTGGGATATGGAGTTCTGGCAGGGCAGCAACTTTGGATTTGATCTTCCGGACTGCCTCTGTGTGTTGTTTTTCCCAATGGAAAGTCTTCTTCTTCTGGAGAAGCTCTTGCAACAAGAACCTGTCTTCACCAGCGTTAGGGTAAAAACTATTCAAATAATTTAGTAATCCCAAAAATGCTTGCAACTTAGCTTTGTCGAGTTGCTCAGGGAAACCGATGACTTTCTCTTTGATGTGAGGTTGGATCTGTATCTTAGAATCTCGGATGATCATCCCAAGAAACTTAAATTCTATAGTGCATAACTGGATCTTTGTTTCAGATAGCACTATTCCTGCATCAGAAGCCAACTGGAAGAACTTGGAGAGATGAATAGCATGTTCTTCTAGAGAATTACTGAATATTAATATATCATCAATATACACACATAAAAAATTAGAAGTGCCCTTAAAAATTTGATCCATATGCGCCTGGTAGTAGGCTGGCGCATTCATGAGGCCAAAAGGCATGACAGTCCATTGGTAGTGGCTGAAAGGGCAACTAAATGCTGTCTTGGCTCTGTCTTCTTCTTTGACTCATATCTGATAAAAGCTTGATTTACAGTCAAACTGAGAGAAGTATCTGCATGCTGCAACTTTCTCTAATAGATAGCTTTTATCTAGAATGGGATATGGAAATGGTTCAGTTATAGCATTTAATGGTCGATAATTAATGACCATTCTCTTTTTCCCTCTCTTCTGCTCTAAATGTTTATTTACCATGAAAGCATAACAGCAGTAAGAAGAAGTTGATTTCTCGATGAACCTATTGGCTTCCAGATCTTTGATCTGTGTTTCCATATCACTGTAATCTTGTGCTGGAATGGGAATTCTTTTTCCCATCTTCATATGTTTGCCTTCCAGGATTTTGATTTCCATTTCAGGCATTGTCTTGGAACAAAACTATTGTGGATTGTCCAAACAGATAGAGGACTTGATCCTATTACCAATTTCTTGAATCTCAGCAGGGATTACTTCAGGGCTTTGAGTCATAGTGCTGGGAAATTGCTCTGTGGCATAAATGAGCCAAGGAATTTTGAGCCTTTCATTCTCAATGGTAAACATGATGCTTTTAGCAGTAGCACCATAGGGCGTGTACCTATCTATAAAGGATCCTCCTAACAGGATGTCTATAGGCATCTTCTCTAAGGCAAAAAAGTCGCAATGGAAGATTTTATTTTGGATTCTCAGGGGTTGCTGATGTTTGTATTTATTGCAGGTGAAACTGTTCCCCTGGATATCTATGCTCTTATAAGCTAAGCGCTCATCTAGTGTATCCCAATCACTAATGAGTTGTGGCTTTGCAAAAGATAGAGAAGCACTTGTGTCTACTTGTGCATCTACATATCTGCCATTAATTTCTAAGGTCAAGAATTGGGCAAATCAACCATTAATCAAATGGTTCAGATAGGCAGGCTGTGGTAATTCTAAGGAAGGGATGCTAGTACATACCAGCTTTTGTCTTCTTGGATCTTGCACAATTATTGGCGCTGAGTAGACTTCTTCTTACGGTTCTGCTTCTTCTTCTTCTTCTTCTTTACTGCATTCACTAGGGCAGTAATCCTGGTCGGAGTAGAAAATACTACCGACTTCATCCTCTTCTTCGTAGCCATCGTCCCATCTGGGGTCTGCTGCAAGGACTGGTTCTTCTGCAGGCATTATCTGTTCCCAGATTGGTTCTCTGATTTCTTTTGGCGGCTCTCTGCTGGTGAAT
This sequence comes from Torreya grandis, assembly GCA_037957365.1. Lineage (NCBI taxonomy): Eukaryota > Viridiplantae > Streptophyta > Pinopsida > Cupressales > Taxaceae > Torreya > Torreya grandis. The sequence continues at coordinate 2,428,332 of JARHVA010000903.1, forward strand.
TTGTTCTTGATCCAGGAGTCGCTTGGCTTGAATTGGCTTGGAAAATGCACAGGAGGATGCTGTATTCTATGCATCGTTGGTGGCTGTCGTGGCTGAGAGGGCTGTCTCCCTCTGGATGATTCTCCTCTCTGATTGCCTCATCCTCTAGGGCGTTCTGGTCTTTCTGGAACTTCTTGATGGGCTCTAGACTAGGGACCATAAGCTTCATATGAAGGATTGGATCCTTGAGACCTGTAGGGTCGTGATCCTCGCTGCATGTTAGTCATTGGTTGTTCAAGATCATTTGCAAGAGAATCAAGCTCTGCTGCATCTTCATCATCTGATGCTTCATCTGGAAGATCTTTGAGAATAGGTTCATAAATGTCTTCTTGTAAGTATAGATCTTCATCAGCATCTATGACATCCCACCACGCTGCTGCGTTGGAGGAAAATATAGCTTTAACTGCAAGGTTCTTACAGGAGCAGTTAGGAGCAATGTGGCCAGGCTTACGGCAAATGTAGCAAATAGGCTTATGAGACGGCGGGCGAGCTGTTCGGCATTTCTTCAGAAAACGGTGAGGAGGTGCATAGGAGTGTCGCTTAGGGAAGGAGTGGCGCTTATAGGATAATTGTCAATGGCGCTGCTTCTGATGACGTCGTGGTTGGACATAAGGTCTACAGCCATAAGGGGCTGTTTCAGGGAAAATGGGAGCAATGGAGGCTGCTTGGTGCTTGCTGAGTTTTTGCATAGATTTAGTCTCAGAGACTAACATCATGATATTCTGCTGCGTAAAATCAATAACGTCAGATAAAGCAAGGTCTTCAATAGCAAGGCCTTTAAGATCGATGTATGACAACACACAATCTATAAGATTATAGGGCATGGCATGCAGAAATTTAAGCTTTACTTCAGTGGATGCAGAAGATTTACATTCATAAGCAAGCTTGCGAAATTGCTTAGCAAAAGCCTCAAACTGTTTGAGATCACACAGTTCCATTTTCATCAACCACTTCTTGGACTCTAACTGTCGGTTCTCGATAGGGGGAGCAAACTCATCAATTAGTAGTCTATACAGAGCATTCAAAGAATCTGGTTGGTTATGAACACGAGCATGCTGCTCTGCTTCTGGGATCGAATCCCACCAGAGGTTAGTAATTCCCCATAAATATTTGACAGCAAAACTAGTAGTGCCAGCTTGGTCTAGATGAGACTGGATGGCAAGAACACGCATGGTATTACACCAGGTGGCTATTTCATTCAATGGGTCCAAAAGATCATCTATATTGAGATACCAAGGCTGCAGATGTATATGGGTACGCTGCATTAGGGAATGACTGGATGACTTTTTTACAGTTTTGAAAGAAGGGCCAAAGGATACTGAACAAAGAGGTTTTGATGACGTTTCAGCTTTTTGGTCTTCTTTCGATAGCCAGCTAAGACTATCATCTAGGCTATCTAACTTAGAATCTAAAGAATCAACTTTCTTCTGTATGTTAGCAACAGAGGCTTTAATAGACAACACATCTCTACATAGATCATCAAAATTCTCAGAGAAATGAGCATTGAACCTTGAGATATAATTTCTCTGCTTGAACTCATTTGAAGGATTGTCATAAGCGGCTGAGAAATACTGTACAACTCCAGCAGCTTGTCTATGGACTCCTTTGGGTGGCGGCCATCGTCCACCTCTATAGAGAGTTACTGTATCCTCTGTGAAAAAATCAAGAGTGTCTTCTCGGGGAAGACTCATTAGTGTATGTGGTAAATCTTGTCCAAGATTTACTTCTTCATCCTCTATGAGAATATGACCGGTTTTTACAGATCTACGGGATGAGGACGTAGATGGTCGAGAAGGGGAAAGACGAGACTGCATGGATAAGGATCTAGGCAATATATTGACAGATCTACCATCACTTTTGTGCACAGTGGCTTGGCCTTTAAGCTTAGGAGAAACATGCTTTAGCCAATCGAGTTTCCATTCAGATGGAACTTCGACTGTCTCAATATGTCCTTTCTGCAATTGGAATGTACCACTTAGTCTTCTGGCAAAAGGCAGATTTTCAAGGATTTTGGGGTTGTTTGTATTGGTCATACTATACAAGACAGAAATATTTATAGATGCGTATTGGAATTCTCCAAACATGTCTAGACCATACAAAGAGGAAAATAGACCCCAACAATCTAATGATCCATGCTTAACTTCTTTACAACCTTTGTCACGGACTGCAACTGAAAGGTTGGGACAAAACTCAAAACAAATTGTACCATCATTAAGTCGTCCAAGACTGGATAATTGGCAGGAATGCTGAAAACTGACTTGGCGACGGTCACACAGTGCTAAAATGGGAGAATGACATTAGCTTGATCCCTCCTCGAAGTATTGGTATATAGGCAGCGTACCCACACACAAGGTGTGAAGTGCATCCAATGTATCCTTTACACACTAAACCCTTCTCTCTCTTTCCCAAGTTTCCATCCAATTTCAAGCACAAATAGCTCCTATAGATTTAAAGATTAAAATATATTCATAATGATATTTACAAACTTCTAGGCTTTGATATTTCACTGACAAAGTAACACAAACCTATCGAGCAGAACCCAAAAAATTTAGATCACCTAGACAAAAGCACTAGAAAAGGATTATAGCACTAAATAGTAAGGTGTCCCACTTTTGGTTCTCTTGTCCAATCTAGAAACAAACTCCAAGATCCTATTTACAATAGTATCCCAAGCTTGCATAGAAATTTCTAGACCCTACAGCATCTATCTCAGTCAGTTTCCAACTTTGTTTGATTTTCTCTCTATTATTACTATTTTAGAAAAGGTAAAAATACAATTTGTTTACACAAATTAGTGGATTAATTATTGCATTACTAATTTAACATACTGAGACTCATTTATTTAATTAGGAATAAAACTCCATTATTCATAAAAATAATAAAATATTTGGTGAACCTGACTTACTTCAAATTTTGCATAAAAACCCTAGAAACCCTAGGGTAAATTCCTCACTAATTTTTCCATTAGTTTATGAATTTTTTTTCGAATATTAAAATTAAAAATTACTCTCAAATTCTAAATTTTTTAGTAAATTTTAAAATAAATTTATTTCAAACCCTAGTTGCATACACTAGGTTCCAGTAATTTTCCTATAAATTTCCAATTATTTTTTGAATTTTTAGTTACATATTAAAATCAAAAAATCACTTCAAATTTCAAAAATTCATAGTAATTTTAAAAAATTTACTTTCCTCAAAATCTTAGTTGCATCTACTAGGTCCCATTATATCAATAATTTTCCCATCAATTTTTGAATTTTTTCTTGAATACTTAACTCAAAAATTCATTTTCAATTTCAAAATTTCATAGTATTTTGTAAAAATATTTTTGAAAACTCCCTAGTTACATGTACTAGAACTTGTTGGCTTCTTAAGGTATCACCTTACATCCATAATCAAATTGAAAAAATGATGCTCATTTATTTACAAACTTTTCTTACATTTCTTGTAAATAATAAGGAAACCATAATGGGCCCTATCATGTACATGAATGATGAAGTCTATCATATATTAGTACAAAGTTTCATTCTTTGAATTTCATGCCTATATTTCATTATATGGGATGATGTTAAAAAAATTATTTTTAAACATGTTAATCTATCCCTTGTATCACCTCCCTTGGAGCCCCTCTCCTATATTGAGTCATGTTTCATGGTCAATTTCTCCCTTCCCTAACTCACTACCCATTGCCAGAGAGCTTAGTTGACACGTTTTGTCCCTCCACCTCCTCAACCCATTGATTATCTTCACTCTCCTCTCATATCTACTACTACTCCTATATGTATAGTAGATAATTTAGTTATAGCTATTACTCGATGTGCCACTAGGCCTCCTCTACCTACCTAGGAGCCTAGTCACCCTACTATTCCAACCCATCTTAAGCCTAACCCACCTACACAGGAAGATTTACACAAGACATATGACATTGTTGATTAGTTGAGAAACACTCCAGATAAAATTTTCATGTTATAACTACTTTAGAAATCTAATGTATTCAAGAACATTCTTTATCAGGCACTCACTCAGACTTCTATTCTTATTGATTCAAAACCTTCTTATTTTGCATCAGTAGTCAACACTTTAAAAAATATAGAAGATGCAATTTATTTTGATAATGAGGACATGCCTTTTTAGATATTTATTGATCAAAATTTACCACTATTTATACAAATACAATTCAAAACCATCATAATCAAGAGAGTTCTTATTGATAGTGGTTCCAAACTAAATATATGTAATATCACATTCTTACAAACCATGGGTGTAGATTTGGCACCAATGCAAAAATCATATAATAAAATTCAAGGGTTTGATGATATACCAAAATATACATTGGGCACTATTACTGTAGATATCATGGTGGGACCAAAAACCTTCTCTACACAATTCTAGGTCATGTTAGGTCCTCTCTACTATAATATTTTACTCGAATGACCCTAGATACATGCTATGGGGAAAATTCCTTCCACTCTCCATCAATGTATTAATTTTATCCACAAGGGATATCTATACACATGTCCAGTAGATAAAAAACCATTTAGATATTGTCAAACTATAGTCATTTTTTACTATTTCACCAGATGGGACACCATATCTCATAGTATATCCACCACCTCATAGCATCTCTCTTGATCAAATACATACATATGAGGTTGGAGAGACTATCACTTCTTTCAATGCTCCACTTATAGTTACACCATCAACACTAGTTATTATTCTAGTCATAATAGCTTTAGCCATTCTCGCTACTTCATCAGTCATAGTTTTGACACCTATTACACATCCACCATCACTGACAATAGTACTAGTAGTTCTAGTTGATTCCATAGTTACTCCACTAGTTATATATACCTTTATAGTAGGATCATCTTCTACTACTATAGATTATGAGACTCCTATACCATAATTATCCCTTGTGGTAAATTTTGAGTTACCATATGTACATGATGTTGATACAGATTCACAGGCTTCTTTAGATGATGATACGACACCCACACTCATAGATAACTATTTGTGTGGATTGAGATTTACACTAGTCAGCCTTGGAGAGTACATATATGACTCTAGAGCTCTCATACCACATCTTAAAACACTTTTAGACACACGCATTACACTCTCAAGATATACTCCACACTCATGACCACAGTCAAATCACTTGACACATATAGTTCACATGATTAACTCTATGAATATAGGGCTAGTTATTCAACTTTAGGTAGGTAGGACACAACATTAGCCATAGTTTATGTTACAAATATTACTTGATCATGGATTGATCATATTACCTATAGTATGACATAGATCTATCAATAGATTATCACATTAGGTTGGTTGCCCATTTTGTACCTTTCATAGGATTTTAGGCCATGATACAAAATCATGTTCAATTTTATAGTAGATATTGAATAAATTACAAGATAAAGGCATTATTTATATTATACCACCACTAACAACATTGGCTCCACCACTTCCACTCAAGTCATTTACTAGCAGGGTTAAATGTCCCAAAGCAAAGACAACATCTCCACCACCAGAGCAACCTTCAATTTGCCTTCGACATGATGACACCATGAACACATCATCTATAGCATATGATGATACTTATGATGATTATATTAAGGCATTTGATGATGGTTATGACTCTTTCCTCCATTTTCATCCCCAGTGGGCTCTATGATTGGATCCCTTCCCCCCACCAGCCTAGTCTTTTATATTATCATGTACATATCACTTTCTCTACATGCTTGTACATATTTTTTTCTCAGCTTTACTTGTACATAATCTCTTCTTCTTTATTTTACATATCTTATAAAAAAATATAAAAAACATTAAAAAAAATTATGTCAAAACACCAAAAACATTGTGATCATATGCATCATCCATGTTTTATATTAATACTACTATGTTAGACTTACATTTGTTATTTCATGCTATTATATGTCAATTTATCTATATTACCATGCTTCACTTGATATTTTTTGAGTGTGTACAATTATTTATAGATCCTTCACTCTACCCATTAAGGGGGCATCCTACTTCTACATTTAAGACACACATCGACATACATCTTCCCACTAGGTGCATCTTCTATATTACTACACCATCCAGGTTATGTCATTCTTACACCACACACTATAGTTATCATGTTGACACACATTACTTACTAGATTACATACATTACCCCATCAACACTCACTAGTATCTTACACTTATGCATTTTTTAGCATATGCCTAGTCTTGTACTAAACATGTCTCTCATACTTTCACTCTTACTTTGACTAGTTAGATGTAATTTTACCTTTCAATTTTTTACATGCTTTCCTTTCTTTCTTTGTGTAGCTAGATGTGATTGCATTTCTATTTCTAGTTTTGTTTTTTATGTGTACCTTAGGACATTTACCAATGTCCTTTGCTTATATTCATGTGTGTGTACCTTTGGACATTTGTCAATGACCCTTGCTTTTAATATTCTATGTGCCCATGGCCCTTGTGCCACTATTTGCTTATTTCAAATTATATATGTATGTGGCATTTAAACATGCCTTGTATGTTTTCTTTATAGTTTGAGTGACATGCACCCATGTCCCTTATTTGCATGGCCCCTTGGCCAACCTTGTATGCTTCTTGATTCTTGCTTTGTATGCTTGTTTATTGATTAATTTTCCTTGTTTACAATGTCATGATCTATATCATGCATTTACCTTGCTTTCTTAGATGTCATTATGGACATCATGCTCCATCCCTCCAACTAAAAACTAATTTATAACATTTCCAATTATAGTTTAGTACATTACACATGATTTTACATTATTATATCTATCTAGGCATACCCCTATTGATCTAATAATATCTTGATACAAAAATTGATATATATAGAGAAATATTTTCAAATAGCATTGTTATATCATGTATCTATGCAACATAACACACTTGAAGGACTATTTTATTCTAAGGTAAATCATTGTAGGTTCAATCATTCCTACCCTCAGAAGAGGAGACAATAAATATGGGTTTTTTCATAGAGATAAAATCTTCTAGAAGTTAAAAAAACAATATTTAGATCACCTAGTTCATAATCCAAAGGTCAAACTAGTCAGAACAAAATAGAAAAATAGTGACAATTCTAGATCAACAACCAATTTTAGCATAGGATAACAATGCTATAAATGGAAAATAATACCAAACACAAAGGTGTCCTCATTTTGGTGATATTGTCTAGGCAAAAAAACACCTAAGTTTTCTAGTAATAGGTAAAAAGTTTAGCTTAGCTACAATTTTTGCATATCTAAATCAGTAGTTTCAATATAGTTTTCTTAAGAAATCTAGATATAGGGGGTATCATGCTTGCCATGATGGATCTCACTTCCAATTTTAGATTAGGTAGTTGATATAACTTATAAATTAGAATCCATGTTCTAGATACTAGTGATTTGAGGCAATGTGCATGGCACATTGGTCTTCTTTTATTTTTGAGTTTAGTTTATTACCTAGGCATTCTCGGTAGTTGCATTCCTTACTCTATTTTTAGGTTTTTACCATCTTTTTCAAATTGAACTGACATACAAGTTCAATGTATTGAGTACCTAAGTTCCTTAATTGGATTTCACATAATCCTAGTGCATCATTTTTGGAGTGGCTTTCATACAAGCCTAATCTCTATCTTTTAAAATGCCTAAGAGTGGCCTAGTTTCTGGCATACATTTGGCTATCCATACCACATTTTAAAAATTTTAGAACATCCATGGACTCCATGAGCCATCTCATATAACATATATTTTATACTATTATAACTTCATAGCTTCACTTCATGGGGAAATGATGGAGCCAAAGGGTTAGCCTTTGTATTCTTGAGTCACCTATTCAAAGGGATTAGACACACAATCCAGATATAAATTATCACACACAAGATCATCTAGTTTCATTTAGTGGGAAAAAATAAAGCCAAAGGGTCAGCCTTTATATTCTTGATCCACCTATTTAGATGGATTGGATACATAGTCTAAACATTGATTATCATATACATGATCATCTATCTTCACTCAGTAGGCGATGATGGATTCAAAGGGCCAATATTTATATTTTTAATCCATTTTTTATGGAATTGATCACTCTACTCTATTCATGATATAACTTTTGGTATAACATCATCTATCACAATCTAAAATTACTCATCCTTACTCAAGATTAAAATAGGTTTTGTATTGGTTCACGTACCTAGTGAGATGTATCCATTCCTTTCTCTTATTTTTTATTTTACTCAACTTTTGTATGTTCTTGATTTATATCACATATAATAAGAATTGTTCTACTATTTTTTTCATTTCACAGATTCACACCTGCACAACATGTTCTCTATGCACTATCCACCATTACTCAACATCACACAAGCTTCATGGGCTTCACCTTTATAGGTAAGTTTAGGTATGCTTTCTATTTTTTTGCTTTATCCTAGTATTTTACTTTGTTACATGACTAGAATAAAGGAGTGGCAAATGTAGTCATTTAAAATACAAAATTTGGTTACTTGAATATGGATAAAGACACCTAATCCTTAAGTCTTCCTACTTTCTTGCACAACTCTTTTAGGCTTTTATTTCATTAATTCCCAATCATCCATACAACTTAACCTTTACAAACCTAGGTATCTCTCTCAAGCCCAGATCCATCCCCCCAGATCTCATTCCCTCTGGACAATAACACCCAAGTTGGATAGGAGAGCTAAAACTGAGGGTGTCTTATTTATGGCACTATTGTCCAAGTGTAATTTTGGTCCTAATGGTCATATTTTCCCAAATCCTTATCCTAATTCATGTTATCCTAATGAAAATTCATTTAACCCATGACCATTAATTTCCATATAAAAGGCCATTCAAAGTCCATTTATAAGGTTTGGCACTCATTTATAAGGGAGAAGCAGGAATACAAGCAAGTACATTCAAGCACTTTTACCTATTATCTGCATACAATCTTACAATATTATTACAACCTTATTCAAACCCTTACACCAGCCCCTAGCCATATAAAATACACCCAATTTTGCATCTAATTGCATTTTCATACATAATTATACCAAGCACTTCAATGGGAGAATTGCATTAGCTTGATCCCTCCTCAGAGTATTGGTATGTAGGCATCGTGCACATACACAAGGTGTGAAGTGTGTTTAGTGTATCTTTTACACACTAACTCCTTCTCTCTCTTTCCAAAGTTTCCAGCCAAGTTCAAGCATAAATATCTCTTAGGGATTTGAAGATTAAAAAAGACACACAATGAGCTTCATAAAATTTTGGGCTTCAATATTTCACTAACAGAATAACATAGATCTATTGAGAAGAACCCAAAAAACTTAGATCACCTAGAAAATAGCACCTAAAAAGGACTATAGTGTTTAATAGTAGGGTGTCCCACTTTCATTATTCCTATCTAGTCTAGAAATGAACTCCAAGATCTTATTTGTGATAGTCTCCCAATCTTGCATAAAAATTTCTAGACCCTGCAACATCCATCCCAGTCAATTTATAGCTCAGTTTGATTTTATCTCTATTATTACTATTTTACAAAAGGTAAAAATACAATATGTTTACACAAATCAGTGGATTCATTATTGCATATTATATATTAATTTAACCTACTTAGACCTATTTATTTAATTAAGAATAAAACTCCATTATTTTGAAAAACAATAAAACACTTAATTTTTTATTATACTTTCTCTTCCATCATAAATATATAAAATCAAATATTTATTATAGAAATACCAAACAACACATTCTTTAAGGTGAAGTGTCCTAATTGGTACAATTAGGTATATCTAGTTTAATTATTATTTTTATAAAATTATTTGAATGTGACCAATATTATTATTATTTTGATGATTATATAATAAAATAATCATGTTTATTGATCAAATGTGCACTTTTCCTTAATAATTAATAATACTCTATAGCATTATATGATATATTATTGATTTTTCATTATTTACAATTTTCTCTTCTAAGAATTGTAATAACTCAGTTATGAAATTCATGATTTCTCAATATTTTTTTATTACAACTCAATTTCACTCTTTATTTTATGTGTGTAGTTAGTCTATTTAGTTAATACTCACTTTTATTTTATGTTTACTAGTATTAGTTTTAGTTTAGTTGATTGACTTCATATTAGTTCTCTTTTTATACTATTGCATTCATTATCTTCTTAAAACACATATAGACTAAATAATGATGTTATTTTCTTTACGTAGACTAATTTTATTTTCATATTAGTGTTTGTTGTTTTATTTATTTTCCCTTGTTCATTATCTTATTTTGTGTCATTCTTTCTATTTTTTCTCATTGTTTGAGTGGAGTAATAAGGAAAATAATATAAAGATATTTTCCATATAAAGAGATATTTTGATCATCAATGGAACATTAGAGTAGTTAATCCTTCAAGGGATTACCTTTTAAACATGTTATCTCTTTCAAATAGGATTAATAACAATTGGTGAAACTGTAATATCAAATATTATATGTCAATTTTTTATGGAATATTTCATGTTGATTATGATAGCTTCATTGGAAAATTTTCATTTTATTAAAATGTTTGATTATTTAAAAGGAAATTTAACTGATTCCTAGATATTGGTTAAGTCTAAAACACTCTCTTAGCCATTAAAATACCTTTTAAATATTTTAGAGATAATTTTAATATGCATCTTCATATGATTAGATTGGTATGATTCTAAGTTAACCTATAAAATAGGTGAATGTTTATATTATTTTACATTAAAAATTTAATAATAAACATATTTCTATTAGTTATCTATTTGATATTTGAGAATAATGGGAAAAATTTTTATCAATGTAGAGTAGTGTATAGATGTACACCATATGAGTGATAGATGACTACTAGATGGATAAATAGATTAACCTTGATTAGTATTTATATGATTCCATTTGAGTAATTTCACATTACACGTACATGATATGTGAATGAACTAACTCATAAGATTTGAATATATTTAAAAATATTCATTATTGAGTGAGGGAAAGTAACATCAACCTCAAGATAGTTCCATCAACAAAAGTGTTTGAGCCTGACATTTATTTCCAATAGATTGGAATGTAAATACGATGTTGAAAGATATTTAACTGGTATGCCATAGACTAATAGGTTATGTTAGGTTACTAATATAAAAATGGTAAAGGTTAAACTCATAGAGAAGTATGTGGATATGAAATAAGGCAAGTAAGAGGTGTTTAAAGACATGCAAGTCATGTAGGATAAATGTAGGTCAATTTTGACATTTTCAAGTGTCTAATACCAAATTTTAGTATTTAAAATTTTACACGAAATATACATACACATATATATCTTATTTAACCTTATTTCACATATGCATGCTTTTCATGGGTATGGCCTTTTATATTTACTATCAATCACCTAAAATACTTCCCTAGTATATGTCTAGTCCATTAAAAATCATATTTAGACTATCTTTAGATTATTAGATCATTATTTCTACCTTCTGGAAGGAACCATCATACTCAGATTATTTTTAAAATGTGGTCTCATCCAAACCTAAAAAATTCATCCGACCCTATGAAATGAGTAATTTTCAAATATAATCATTCTTATAGGTCAGCCCTTATGTTTTTCATATCAGTGGCATGGTAATGTACCCAAAGAGTCCCATATAGATAAATAATAGGTCTAATCTTGTTTTCATCTATAATTTTTCAAGCAAGCCTATTATACACATCTACACATTGAAATGGGTTTCCTTATTATTTTTAATTTATCCATTAGTCACAAGGAACAAGTCCTATCCAATTCTATAGTACCTCAGGTCCAAGCCATAGTTTTCATTTTCCATGTATCAAAATATAGATCATAATTTGCATTCATTAAAGGAAAACTATTTCATGCATAAAATTAATGAGCATGGCTATATGTATCTTGGCTTCTCTATTATAATTATTATATATGTAGGAAACACTCAAACATTAATCAGGGAGTGGTTGGGTCATCTCAACCCACCTTATTTCTAATTTTGTAGACGAGAAACTAGTGTTGAAATTGGACAAAATATTTCAAAGAGGAGATAAGTTTATATAATTATGCACATAGGTTTATACTAATATATCACAAGTATGGTTTATAATTATGGGAAATGGCCTATGTGGAAACATAGAATTAAGACTCACATAAACTAAACTACCAGATTGTAGAACATAACATCAATTGATATCATCTAAAGTTAGATAGTTCTATCCAAGTACATCAAGAGACTCATATCCTGATCTGAGTGACTCAAAATATAATTTCTAGACCTTTATTATATATGTATTTATTCTTATATTTGTAAAATTAGACTTTCACAATAGAGTAAAATTATAAGTATCTTAATCCTCTTTATGCTTTCAATAAATAGCAAGTGAAATTGTCAAATCAGATCATACCTTTTACATTTAGTTTTTTAATTATTTTTATATACCATATAAGTTGAATTGGTTCAAAGTTATATATTATTATATTTTTTTATTTTATAAGGTAAATGGCCTTGATTTATAGGGATTAGGAACCATAGTTAAAAATTATGAAATAAAGTAGTAAACCCCACAAGCTAAAATAATAAAAAGTATCAACAACTAGTTAATTATCTTTATGGAAGGCAAAACAACAAACATAAAAACATAAAACTAGTTAAGGAGGTGGGGTCCCTCCATTATTTCCTTCTCATCCTTGGTATTCTTATATTATTCATCATTTTTTCTCTTGGATATTTTAGCCCTTATTATTTTTCTAGGTCCTTCAGTGTCATCTCTGGGTAGGATCATCCATGGCCTCTTATACACCTATTATTGTATGGGGTCCTCTTAATGGGAATAATGTTGAGGATATTAGAATAAGGGTTCTCTGACACTATCATGTGTTGCTTCATGTGGGTCTTAGACACATTAGTATAATGGGAAAAAGATTGGATTGTTTTTCCACTTGTTTGTTCATTGTGTTCATTCCTGTATAAGTCTCGCTAGATTCATCTTAACCTCATAAAAGCTTACTATTAAAATTTTATAGGTGTTCATTATTTTATTTTATATCCTCTATCAAGGGATATTTTCCTTTACTAACCACCTCCCTATAGGTACCCTCATTTAAAAGGATTAGTTTGGGTATCGTGATAATTAGTTTTAGAGGGGGGTCTTAAGCAAATGTTTTGGATAAAGGGATAGATTAGGGAGTAGTGATTGATGGATATTAGGACCCAAAGGTAGGGTATTCCTTTGGAGAGTACTCCTTAGTAGAGTAACCCTCTAAAGGAACCTCCAGACCCTATAGGTTTTTCGTCATGCTTAACCAAAATCAGGATGAGGCTTTGGTGCAGGATGGGGTTAGCATCATTTATTTGATGGGTGAGAGAAATGGTCTCTAGAGACATGAGAAGATAAAAGGGGAGGTTAATTTTATACCCTTGAAATTTATATAATAGTAAAAAGTGATGAGATAATATTAATTTTTTATTACCTTCAAGTGTCAAGTATGTCATAACTTTTAGCCATACTTTGGGCCATTGGCATGGGAGGTCGGTATGGGGGAAGCCCTTTTTTCCTATCTTGACAAATTCATTAGTGTAAACGAACCTATAAATCAACTCTTTATTTTTCAATTGGTATTTATACACCTTTTATCAATCACACAACATACCCATATCTTTTCCAATTAACTCCTCTGTGATCAATATTTTGACCCCTCTCAGCTCCATGACCCTCTTATTCCATCCAATAATGAAATGTCTCACTATGCCTATGTCATGTTTGGTTATCCTTAGCATAAATTTAGTAATCCCACCATTGTATGGCTTGTTACATACTTTATTTATGCTAAAACTTTTGATCAAAATGTTGTTTCCAATCGATCTCTAACACCCCCATTTCTATAGTACCTATCAATCTGATGATGAGGTTTCATAGGTCTTGGTATAGTTTTGTGCTAATTGTTTGAAAAATACTTGAAAGGAACACTTCCTCCCACCTTGTGAAAAAAATTATCCTTTTATTTTAATAATTATGATCATTGTATTTGATCCATCTCTTGATGGGAATGGTCATTGTGTGTGGCTACCCAATCACCATCCTATCTTGATGTGCATTCATTTTGAATGGTTGATGAGACACTTTCATGGATGTGGAATCCTACATGCTAGTTGTTTAAAAGAGGGATACCTAATCCTATATTTTCAATTAGATTTACCACCTTGTTCCCTTCATAGTAAGCATCAACAATGTAAAATTATGTCATCTCCCTCAAATTTTACTTAGTGTCATCAATTATGACTTGTATTGTATGAGAGGGGGTTATTTTTTCTTTAAGGTCATTTAGAATATTAAGGGATTCCCCTTCCACAATAATTATTTCCATATTAAGGCTAGAGGCAAGATGGATTCCTCATCATACTACTTTAGCTTTAGCTACATGATTAGTCTATGCTCCTATGGGGCCTACATAGGCAATAATCAACTTCCCCTCTGAATTTGTTATGGTTCCTCCCCCACCTATAGGTCTTGATTTTTCTTTTTAGGCTCCATCAAAGTTCATTTTAACACAAACTTTGGGTGGATTATTCCACCTTATGTGTTTACGAATTAAATATTTATATGGGGACCTTATCTTCTATACCACCTACTTAAAATTAGTTGTACTGAGATGGGTCCTCAATTTTTATCAGTGGGAGGGAATGTTTTCTAATTATCAGTGATGGCATGGCATATTCAAATTAAAAAAAATTCTGGTTGGTGCCTTTTATGTTAGAATAAGTTGTTCTTATGGGCTTTTCAAACACTCCATGACCAATGTGGGAGAGCTAAATTCCATAGTAATTCTAGGGATGGGATATTCTAGGGTGGTTTTCATTACTTAATGAGTTTAAACACACTATCTATTTTAACCCATTAGTAGTTTAATTTATTCATCATCTAGTCAAATAAGCTCAAACTAAACAGATAAGTCAGAAATAGATGATGAATTGAGTCCTCAGCTTTCTTGCATAATAGGCATTTACTAGGGATAATCAATATTCTTTTTTCCCTGGTCATTTATTATTAGATATCACTTAATAAAAATTAAGTTAAAACACTTTATATTACTTATAATTTTAAACTTAGATTAGTAACTTTCTTGTAAATATCACTCATTACATGGATCATAAACATGATATGACTAGTAGGTATAATGATGGTTTGCAAATATCCATTCATAGTCACCATCTATCTAAGACAGAGGTGTAAAATATTTATCACAAAATTTTATATTATTACATTTCTTAAAATCATTATTACATTCCATAGAGACAACACTGAATAATTTAGAATTATCAAAATAATTATTTTCTAGAGAAGGAATATAATTACATTATATTTCACTAGTTATTTCACTTTTATTATAAAAACATCATTTTAAGGCACAACATAATGAGACTAAACATGTAAATAACTTATCCATTACTTTAGAGTATCTTATTTCTTAATTTGAATCCTAGTAGGATCAATAAGTTTATTACTTAATTTAGTTTTAATTTCTTTTTCTACTATATGACTAGTGGATTAGTGTAAAGAAGGAGATATATAATTGACTTATTACATTTTAAGATTATTGTAATTTAATTATTATTTTTTAAAATTCCATAAATATATATCATATGAATTCTAATCATCATGGTCATAACTATCATTATCATTTCCTTCACTCACATAAGCATACTCTTCATCTACATAAGCATTTTCATTAAATATACAATCATGGTCATCTATATTTTGATTTGTACATTCATTAACATAGATATAAGGCATTAACGGGTAGATGATAAGGTATCCATATGATTAGACATATTATGGTTTTTAATATACACATTCATGTATAATTTATCAAATCCTAGGATGAAAAATTTTAAAAAAAACAATGCCTAATCCTAGTATAAGTGTGAACATATAAATGACCATCCCAAGATAACCATCAAGAATTTAAGGGAAATAATTAGTTTCAGATAAATATTAGTAATTTTGGGGCCAACATACCCCTAATTATAAAAATTAGGGCCCTTGAGATGTTTAAAACCTTATTTTTAATATTGCCTAACTCCTAGGTTTTAGTATAATTTGAAGATCATCCATTCTGATAAGACCCTAGTGTGATTAATGCTTCTAACATTTTGCCTAGTTTTGTAAACAATGCAGGTTTCAAGGAAAATACTAGTTTTTACCAAGAAATGATTCATTAGAGTCTTTCTAGTAGTGGTTTGCTAAATCTTAACCTTATTCCCTTCTCAAGAAATCTTGAGTTTAAAAACCTAGGTGTGGAACCCTCAAAATTTGAATTTAAATTTTGGAGGGAATCATTTGTTGGGAATAATCAAAAGAATATTTTAGACCTAAGATTAATTTTATATTAAGGCTTAGTTTTGTTTATTAATGTTACTAAACCTTGATGTAAAATTAATAATAAGTCCTTCAATATTATTTTAAATATCTTTGTTTTTTCCTAATCACCTCATGGAATCCCTTGACAAGACCCCCTTTTGATGTCCTAAGCTGAAAACCTTTTTTTATTTAAACAAGTTAGCCTAAGTTTATAATCCTAAGACCCATTTGTATCTATTAATATGAATGGGGCCTTACAATAAAAACTTAGCCTAGGTTTATTTATTGATGGTCTTAATGTAAACATTATGAATCTTGTAGGATCCAACCATCCATACTCGATTGAGCATTTTGATCTAATGATGCATGACTAAGGGAGTTCTAATGATTTGTGATTCATCATAGGGTCTGATTTGATGGTGGAAACCAAGGGTTGAATGGTCAAAGCTCTAGGAAGTTACCAAGTGGAAACCAATTTCACTTAACTGCATTAGTAAGGGTCCCACATATTTAATGTAGTGAATCACATGCAAAGCCTTAGATCTCAATCCAATGACTATCATTGTTTTGATCTAATGAAGTGTATTGAATCCATGACCCATGAAATCTCTACAAATATGCCATGCATATCTATTAAATTTGACCATAAAGACTTCATGAAGTTAAATTTTATTTTCATGCTTACATCATTTAGCGTCCACAAGGATGCTTATGATGCAAGTGAGACTGTAAAATTTAAGATAAATAAATATTTTTAGTTGAGAAAAGGGGGCATGTTTTGAGTTTTAACAGGTGTTGTATTTATTTTTCAAACAAAATTATGCTAAATTATTTAACTTAAGTCTTTATTGGACCCTCAAACTAACGTAATCATTATGCATCTTGTAGGATCTAATGGCCTCCATTTGCTCATACCAATTGGATCCAACGGTGTGAGATATTCAAGCCAAAATTAGAGGGCATGAGGACTCAACAAATGGAGAAATTTTAGAGAGAGGAGATCAATGGCTGATAATATGCTAGGTGGTATAATTATGGGACTAGAAGCTCATAGTGACCAATAAAATAAAAGGTCTAGGATTGTAATCAATGGTTCATGTTGAAGCCATGGATCCTGATCTGATAGTGCAAAATGAAAAGAAGAATTAAAAGGCTAATAGTTAATTCCCACACAATAAAATATAAAAATTGTTGTGAAAATAAGTTGAATGGAGGCCACATAAGATCTAGATAGGCAAAAGATGGTAGAACTTGGATTTTATCCACATGGAAATACAAATGTATAAAGGCAAGTCTCAATTAGATATTGAGACATGAGTGAGCCTTAATCCTAATCACCTCCACCATTAAATCTCCCAAAATACCTAAAACTTACATAAAAAGGGGAACTATGAGTGGTCAAATTACAATTCAAGCCTGCTAATTGATTTCAAACACAAAAGAGTAATCTAGAGGTTTCTATCGAGTCAAAGCTAAGTTTTTTAAGGGGCTTAGAAGCTATGGTAGCAAGAAGGAAACAATGGTGTGAAGAGGTTGAACTCTACCTTTTCATATATCATTTTGGCATAGTTTTCAAGGATACAGAGTTGGATACTAAGGCATTGAATAATGGGTGCTAAAATTGGTCTGAGCTCTTCTTCACCATTGATCAAATGTAACCCCTCACACAAAATGAGAGGAGAATTAAAGCAATAAACATTAGCTACAAAGACCTAGTAGTATTTTAATTAGTTGGTCTCCACCATATGACTGCCAAACCAGAGGTACTTCATTACATAGATGTTTTTTCTCCTCTTTTTATTGATTTTAGAATAGATGAGGATTGGATTATTCAGTATGGTACCTCCAAAAGAGTAGATTTATTGCCCCTATGGCCTTTGAGGGTAAATATTATCTCCCTTAGCCCCATGTGTATTTTCCTACAATTAAGGATTGGACCACCAAAAATGACATAAATACCATCCTTAGAACTTGGCTCAATTAGGGAAACTTTGTTTTTAGGGATTCCAAGGTAGAATTCCAATTTCCCAATTTAGGGAAGGGATTAGGGTTATTATGACCTTACTAAATAGAATTTTTGGAGCTACCACAACTACCTATGTCACCACTACTTGGGTTTCATATGTATACTTCCTAGTTGAACAATAACTCACCCTTCCCATTGGGGAAATCATAAGTATCCACCTTGGTAGGCAATTTGTATCCATCAAGAGAAAAACTAGTAGATAATTTTTCATGATGTTATACATACTTGATGCCTTGATAGCCTCCACAAAGTTCCCCCATATCAATGATTGGTCTCCTAATAGTGGAATCTTAATTTCTCACCATTAATATAAACTCCATATCTTCAAATATAGAAACCACATTCAAATAATTTGTGATGGCATCTATCCCTCCTTAGTTTAGGCTATCACTGGATCTCCCATACCTATGATGTACCCCTTGATCAAGAGATATCTAGACATGATGGGAGATGTATGGTAATATCTATATTACACCATGATAAGGATTAAGGGAACCATGCCCTCACCTTTTAGACTCCTTGTATATGTGCCACCCAAGCTTGTTGAGCAAGAAATCACCTTTCAGCTCATTAATGGGATTGATGGAGTTTGCAAAGAAAAGAAGAAAGGCATGCTACATCCCTTCCCTATTATAATTAGAAGGACCACATTACAATATTGGAATCAAATAGACATCATGTCTAGGTAAAGAGGAGCCTTTATCTTCCAAATAGATGAACTTAGAATGTGGGACCCTAAAGTAATAGTAAATAATCATTTGCAAGACAAGAAGATGTTCAAATAGGTATATGAGCATCAACGTAGATTTTTTGACCACATTTACATTAGGGTAAGTAGTTTTGAAGGGGTATTGGAAATATTGAGAGAGTACAATGCCAAACTAGAGCATAGATTGACACATGAGAAAAAGACATTTAGTAAATGCACCCTCTTCAATATCATTTGTTTCCTTCTACCTCAAGATGACCTCAAGGATCTTCCCAAGTAGAGGTAGTCACCATCACAAGTACCCCCTTAGATATTTCTAACACCTCCTCAAGACCCTGGTAAGTAGCCATTGTAAGAAAGACCAAGAGAGGGAGCTTCATCTTTAGTTCCTCCCCAACAACCTCCACCTCTAATGGAGCATGTAGATATGGTAGATCTTGAGACATTAAATAGTAGAGAAAGTCTTCAAGGCTTTTGAAGAAATTTATGGATCAGATAAGGAAGAAACAAAGGAAGACCCTACTCCCCAAATAGGGCAACTTGTAGAGGCCCCTACACAATTGGAAGAGGCTGAGAAAGGGAAAGGGAAGTTTCATGAACTAGCTTTAGTCACAAAACCTAGCTAAAGGAAAAGGAAGGCTAAGTTGGCCCTTATCTTCACCAATTCTAAAAGGCCAAGGCTCCCCTTTGTACACTCAGCCGAAGAAATAAATTTATTTAGTGATGAATTCCCCTTTCATGGGCCAGTCATTCTTGATTGGTTCATATATGAGAGGTTACAAAAGATTCTCATTATGGCCCATTCACGGGCATTAACTAAAAGTATTAACATTGATGAGGACCTCTAACCCTGGGTTGATTGATGATGAATATTTTAAGCAAAGAGCCACTATCAACATTTAGGAGATAAAAGGGAAGAGTCATGTCCAATCTAGTAGTGATAACCATAGAGTAATGGATCTCATCTTCAATTTAGGAGAGAGAATAAAAGAGGCCTAAAGCATCAAAGAAGCCATGTTGAGGAATGACAAAGAATTTGACAAATCAGTAGATCAAAAAATGGATGTTTGATGAAACCTATAGTAGGTTTTAAGATGATCAATGAATAACATACTAAGGTTAAGGACATCCTACAACAATGATAGCTAGGAGGCCCACCACCAACCCAATAGAAGATTCTATACATTATAATTCTGCATACATTTTTTAAAAATGGAATATTCTTTTATATAGTTATATGTTATTTTGTTAGCATATATAGTTTTAGGTCAGTCCAACATAGAAGGTCATGTGTATAATAGAATTTTCACAAAAGGACAATTATCCTTAATGTAAACATATATATCTTGAGAACTAACTAGTACACTTCCTATGTTTTCTATAAATAGGTAGTGTTACTATTTTGTAAAGGGGGAGAGTTTTTAGCAAAATTGTATACTCACACTAATTAATATAGCTAAAGGATTTTTATAAATATTGTCTATCTAGTTGTATTGATAGTTGTAACTTTTCTCTCAATTGTTTGTCTCAATTTTAAATTTAAATGGTTTATTTAATTCTTAAACTACATTAATTCATTTATAGGGTTACTAGTCTATGCTTTGCTAGGTTAGCTGGAAATATCATGAGTTGCTTCACTTTAATTTATTCTATATCAGAGATGTGCATAAACTATTTAGATATAGAAATAAAATATTAAAATTAAACTTGGTTTTTACTTGTAATTTCAATTTATCCTTAGAAATTAGCCTAGTTTATGATGGAAATTGAGATTTAGCTATTTTACATTATAAATTGGTTTAAACGTACATTTAAGAAACTAAAATTTTGTCATAATGTTTGAGTTAAATACTTGCAATCACATTTGTTTCTTTTCTACCTTACCCTCTCCTCTTTTCTCTTTTTTTACAAAGATCTTCACTATAGCTTAAATTTCATTATAAATATCCATTTAGTTTAGTATAAAATCAATCTTTGACTAAGAAACCATCAATAGGCTAAATGAAGGTGGCTCCCAACCATCGAATAATATAACTTTTTGGAGCAATCTACTTTACTCTATTGTTATTTCACCACATGCATCATAATTTCCAAATACCTACAATGCATGCCTTGAATTCTTAGAATTCTAAAATGAGTAGTGTTTTATAAACATTGAAAGCACCTATGGTACATTTAGAAGCATCAATAGGAGAATATCTAATAGTGATAGAAAGAGGGCCTTGATGATAATTATCCAAGAATTCATGTCATCTTTACACCTTTTGAGTTGATCTTTGATCCCAAGTGTAAAGATTGGTAGTCTTGGAGGTTTCTGACAAATCTTTGTGCTTTTATAAGGAAAATATCATAGTTCTTTGATAAATGATTGCTAATTTTGGTAAATATAGCTTTGAATTTGAATATCTATAGCATTTGAAATTAGAACAACTTATTCTGATCAAAGATAAGGTGATCCCTTACAAATTATGGTTCATCTCAAACTCAAACTTGTAAAGATCAATTACCTTTGCACAATAAGATGCATCCTCAAACTACCTTTATCTAAAATTGATATCCTTTGTCATTTTTTATGTAGATTTTTATAGAATTATCCTAGTGTGTATGTCTATTAGTTGCTTCTTGTAAATATAAACTTGATACACCATATTTCAAATAGGATCTCAAATCTTCAAGATAGAATTGCCTAGAATTCACACTAGATCATGCTTAAAAACAAGAGAGCCTTTACTTGAGCTATAAAGTCATCAGATATTTAGGCATGATAAAGGTAGATGAATACTTTCCAAGTCTTTACCCACTTCTCCTATTAAAGGGACCTTTTAATTCATACCACATCTAGGTATGGCTTGGTTAGGGAGTTGCCCCATTAATGTACAAGGGGTAGTTCATGATTTACCATGTAATATTGAGAAATATTTGAACATATTTAATCTTACTGGTGTCATAACTATGAAGTAACATGTTAAGTATTTTAAAGTTAATTTGAGGTTATTAAATGTCATACATGAGGATGTAGCATGTAGACTATTTCCCTTTACTTTCAAAGATGTAGCATATGAATGGTTCCTCAATTTGCTTGATGACTAAATTACCTCTTGGAATGATTTCAATACCATTTTCATTGATAAATTTGGTGAGATTATCAGTCTTTATTTCATTTATCATCAATTTATAACCATAAAAAGAGATGTTAGTGATCCTATAATATCTTTCAATGCTAGATTCCAAAAAATGTATAGCAAGACTATGGAACCTTACAAACATAATGATGTTTTAGCCCTAGAGATATACAAAGATGCAATAGATCCTATGACTTCTATATTTCTAAAGATATATATCCTAATTATAGCTTCATTAGCCCAAGCCTATTCTGAGGTAGTGTTTATCAGTGATCAAATGCAACCACAAGTCCAAATGGCTTACTCCATTCCCAATGTTAACCCACAAGTACCTACTCAAAACCTTTTCCAAAATAATAACCAAAACACACCAACTCTTAATCAAATCCCAACCCTAAACATATTTCTCACTAGTTATGCTTCTCTTAATCAAAATTTGGGTTTCCTAAGTCACCAAGCTACTAATGGATCTTACACTAATGATAAAAAGGCCTTAATACCAAATCTTGGTTAAAATACTAATTAGGTTCATAATTTTGAGACCCCTAAGAGTGAAAATGAATCTATATTGAAAATGGTCTAGAAGCCTAGCACTAATTTCCTTCAATTGCAAAAAACAAGTTGGTAATATTAGTGAAATTTCTAGAAGGAACTTTACTTTCCAAAAGTTCAATAGGCTAGGAATTAGGTTTCACAATGATAGCTTCTACAATAGAAATAAGACTAATGAACCCTATGCTAGTACTAAAACCATGGACATTAATCTCATAGACATTGCTTTACCTGACTACTGAAGAGTGCATACTACTGCTAAGCATGGTGAGATTGATTGCATTAAATTCTACAAAGCCTTTGAAGCTTTTTAGGAAGAAATAGATCCATTTGAAGTGGTCCCTAATAAGTATAGTGATATAAATGAGTTTGGCTCCAAGTCTTTAGACTAGGTCCACATGGTAGAAACCTTCTAATTCCATTTTCAAGAAGATAATGAATCTGAGAATATTCCTAAAGATATTCAAGCATTCAAAAAATTCTTGAAGACATACCCTCTACGGAATAGGGAATAGAAGCAAACTTTGACCACTTTAACTCCTCCTAATAACTATAAGGCCCCTCCTAACACTATTTCAAGGAATGACCCTGAGCTACCTAAAGGAAGTTCCTCCAAGCCTAGTGTTGATTCACCAAGCAACATTGGCTACAACATTATTGAATACATGAATAAAATCAAGGCCAATATTACCTTGCATGAGTTAACTCAAATTACTAAACAAAGAGACTTACTATTAGGGTCTTTATCTAAGAAACCTAGGAAGCCACCCAGGTCTAATAGTGCAAATGTAAGCATGTAGACATCTAAGGTATAATCCCCCCCATTCCTTCTCATAATTAGGTTATTTGGTAAAAACCTCCAAAACTACCTTCTAGATTCTAGGGCTTCAACCAATATCATGCCTATAGGAATTTTCAAGCTATTGGGATTGACTTCAATCAAGTCTGAGAGGGTGGTTACCCAATTGGACAAGTCAAGGGTCAAATTCATTAGGGAATTATTAAATTTACACATGCAATTTGATAATGAACCCAGAGTGCAACAATTTATTGGAATTCAAGTAGTAGACAGTATCAATGCATATGTACTACTTTTAAGTAGAGAGTGGACCAAAGCCCTAAATGGATATATGTCTACTGATTATTAACACCTTTGGATACCTTGAAAAGGTGTCCCAAATTAGATAAGAGTGAAAAGAGAACCAAGGATGAAAAACATGATAATTGAGTACAATGTTATTAATTAAAGGGTGAACTTTCTTGATTCTGACTTAGGAGTCTTCACCTTAGAGACTACAAAAGTGGTTGGTTCCTAATACACTCCTACGAAACCTAGTTTGTGGAAACTTTATGTTGATAGTGATAAATGCAAGTCTAGATCTAGAGTTGGTATTGTTTTAATAGACCCTACTAATAAGCAATATCATACATATTATAGACTAAAATTCCCATGCACCAATAACTTGGTTGAATATGAAGCTCTCATTTTAGGGTTGTAATTTTCTATTAAAAATAAAGACAAAGAGCTACTAGGTTTTGGGAACTCTAAACTTGTTGTAAACCAAGTGAGAATCAAGTATTAGTGAAAAATATCATACCTCAAGAGGTATAAGTTCAAATTTTGGGACTTAATAGAGTCTTTTAAGGCATTCATCATCCTCTCTATCCCTAGAGATGAAAACAAAACTGCTGATGGGTTAGCTTCTACTATAGCCAACCTTATGCCTAGTCAATATTTTCCTAATTTTAATATTGAGCTAGTACTCTACCCCTCAATCCCAAATAATGTGAACCACTTCCAAGTATTCAATGATGATCAATAGATCTTGGAATTCATGACTAATTTAGGATACTTTAAAACTCATATTATTGATTAATCTAATGAGGATACCCTTGAAAGGGAATTTAGTGGAAATATCATCTAGCTGAGTGATAACAAGATACCTAAAGGGATGGTTTCACTAGAAATATTTTTTGACCAAGACAAACTCATATAAAATCCTAAGGTCCCCAAGGTAAATGGGAAGGACTATAATGAAAAGAATCTTAGACCCCAAGATCAACCCTAATAGGTTAATGTGAGGAAGGCTTGTATAGAAATGGAGAGTAAAAAAGCTAGAGAGTTACCAAGTACAAAGATGTAATAGCCTAGTCTTATGATGATTTAAATATATTTAATCTAAGGGTTATCACCCATACTATACCCCGCAAGGAGATTTATAAACCCTTCATGTAGAAATAGAGGCATGTTAACCCTATCCTAGAGCCCATGATATATAAAGAAGTCAAGAAGCTATTGGATGCATGGATTATGTTTCCCATTTGGCACTTCACTTGGGTTGCCAATTTTGTCCTAGTTAGAAAGAAGAATGGTGAAATAAGTTTATGCTTTGACTTTATGAACCTAAACAAATCATCTAAAAATGATAATTACTCCTTACCCTCTCTAGACCAAGTAATACAGGTCATTTCAAGATCAACCATGATGTCCTTCCTTGATGGATTCTTAGGGTATAACCAAGTCTTAATCGATAGAGAAGATAAAATGAAGACAACCTTTACCACTAAGTGGGGAAATTTTTCTTAAAAAAGGATTCCCTTTGGGTTAATCAATGTAGGGAATACCTTTCAAAGAGCCATAGACCATGTTTTCTAGGGTTTAGTTGGCAAATGCATCATAATATGCATGGATGACCTAACAATATTCTCCAAAAATAGAGAAGATAATTTCACACACCTTCATCAAGTATTTGAGAGATGTATAAGATATGGTATTTATCTTAACCCCAAGAAAATCATTTTTTGTGTTACTAAATTAATTTTTTTAGGTCATGTTATCACTAAGGATGGGATCTCTATAGATCCTAAAAGGGTGGAAGCCATCTCCAAAATAGAGCTCTCAAATAGTCAGAAAGAATTAAAGTCATTCTTTGACAAGATCAACTTTGTAAGGAAATTCATTTCAAGGTTTGCTAAGATTATCAAACCATTAAATGGCATGCTTAAGAAGGATTCCAATGTTACTTGGAATGAGGAGTCCAAGAAAGCATTTAATAGAATCAAAGAAGCAATCAATTAAGCACTATTATTGATAAGTCCAAACTTTTCAAGGGAATTTTATTTGTACTCATTTTCTTCTAATCACACCATGGTAGAAATCCTAACTCAAAAAGTTGATGAGAATGATCACCCAATTATTTTTATGAGTACCAATTTTAAGAATGTTGAGTTAAATTATTCCCTAATTGACAAGTAGGCATTTTCACTAGTGAAAGTAGTAAATAATTTTAGTCATTACATCCTCAAAAATAAAGTGCATGTTATCTAACCAAAACATACCATAAAACTCATTTTGAGTTAAAATGAATTGGGTGAGTGTAGAGGCAAGTAGATGTCAGTCCTGTAAGATTATGATATAGAGATGAAAACTACTAAGATGGTAAGGTGTCAAGGCATGGTCCAGATGATTTCCAACACCATCCCCAAGGTACATATCATGTAGGTTGAACAACAAGACTTCTAACCTAATGAGTGGTATGATTCCTTGATTCACTTATTGATTAATGGTGGTTATCTTATAAGAATTACAAGAGACAAGAATAGGGCCCTAAGACTCAAATATTCTCATTATTTGATCAAAGATAGAGTATTATATACAAAAAAAATTGAAGGATTCTATTTAGGGTGTGTATCTAAAGAAGAATCTTCTAAAATCATGAGTATTTTCCATGAAAATATGGGTAGTGGACATCCATCAAGAAGAAAAATAACCCACAAAATCCTTAGGGTTGTTTTCTATTTTCCTACCATTTTCAAGGATTCTCATAAGCATGTGAGATAATGTCATTCTTGTCAAGCCTTTAGCACCAAAGAACCAAAGGCAATCATGCCTTTGCAACCAGTGATGATTGACAAGCCTTTTTCACAATGGGGATTGGATTTCATAAGAGTAATCAACCCCAATTATTTTGAGGGCCAAAAATATGTCCTAACTATTACAAATTATTGCACAAGGTGTGTTAAATCTATAGCCACCAAAAAATTCAAGATAGAAGTAGTGACCAGCTTCTTAAAATAAAACATTTGCACCAAATTTGGAACCCTAGTCTCTTTGGTGTGTGATATTAGATCAAATTTTATGTCAATAGAGATGATATAATGGGCCTATGATAATGGCATATCTCTAAAGTTTTATTCAAATCATTACCCCTAGGTAAATGGAGTTTCTAAGTCCACTAACAATAATTTGATCAAGGTAATCAAAAAATTGGCTAAAGACAAACCTAGATCTTGGCACAAGCTCCTCAAATATGCTCTATGGTTAGATAGGATTAGAATTAAAAAAATCCCTAAATGCATCACCATTTTTATTGGTGTATCGCCAAGAACCTATTTTTCCTATCACCCTCAACTTTCCCACGTTCATGTTTATGCAATAATACATGGAGGAGAGTCAAGAAATTACAAATTATAGGTTTCTAGACATCATTTAGATAGAGGATGCAAGGGAGGAAGCCTTTTATAACTTTAGTAAGAATCAAAAAATAGTCAAGAGATGCTTTGACAAAAGGTCAAAAGTGAAAGTATTTAGATAGGGAGACCTAGTCCTCCTTTGGGACAAGGCATCTAAACCTAAAGGCAAGCATGGAAAATTCACACCTCTGTGGATTGGCCCATATCAAATCACTGACACACTTGGCAACAATTCTTTTAATCTAAAAGACCTTTAAGGAACAAAGTTCACTTTTCCCACCAATGGGCAATATCTCAAACATTATTTTGATGCATCTCCACTAGGGGTATTCATGGAATAAAATATATAAGATCATTTAAGCTAGAGTAGGTAGGCTAGCTAGTTTATTTTTTGCTCTTCTTTCTTGTCCTATTTGTTTATATTTGTTTGCCTTTATATTTCTTGTTGTTGCTTGCTTTGGTGCTTCTATTTTTCCATTATTTCTTTGTTCCTTATCTTTAATTAGTCTTTATAGAGATATTTTGATTCTCAAAATATCTTGTCTCCCTAAAATTTATAGGGTTTCACTAATTAGAGCATGAACCCCATACTTATGATGACCGCAACCCTGTAATGTGAGCTTAGTGTTATAACACAAGGAAAATGGTAAAGGCCAATTAAGATATCCTTTGTTCTATGTAAACCTAGATATTATTAGGATCTAAATATGGATTTAAAGAAGAATTAAACTTATAAAATAAAGTTTATTCTATTATGATAAAACCATGTTTTCACTTAATAAGACATCCTTGCCTGGGATAATGGTGATAAGTACAAGTGATTTTATAAAATCAAAAAACTAGGCTACAATCCTTAAACCTAGCTACCTTGGTTCAAAACCTTGCTAAAAGGATTAAATATATCTCAAAAAATGTAAAAAATAAGAATTCAATGCAAAATCTGAGCTTTTTAAGCATGGGTAATTTGGGTAATCTCCACCAAGGCTATAGATGCTTGGTTGGTAGTGAAACAAGGCCATGAATGCATCCAAAGGCATCTTTGTCGAGGCTATAAATGCATGGCTGGTAGTAAAGCAATTCCCAAGCCTTCCTAAACTAAAATAATAACCCCCTTTAATGCCTAAATAAGCCTACTAGCCAATATAAATGATTAAGGGCATGAAACATGAAAGTTTTTCCATGAATCCCATGGTAAATAGTAAGTGGAATCAAAGCACAAACACAACATAAATATGTCCTAGTAGTTTAAACCCAATTTTGCAATATAAATCTTGTTTTAACTATGAATGGACCTTAAATGATGACATGGATCTGCTAGAGTAAAGGACCTAATTATTGACCTAAACCAGAGTCTCTCGGTTCTAATATTTGTCTATATTCCCCTGTGAGTCACCATTTATTAGGGCCAACATAACCTTAATTCTATAAATTGGGGTCCTTGATATGTTTGAAACCTTGTTATTAATATATCCTTACTCCTTGGTTTTAGTAGAATTTGAAGATCATCTATTCTAATAAGATGGCT
Source organism: Torreya grandis (assembly GCA_037957365.1). Classification (NCBI taxonomy): domain Eukaryota; kingdom Viridiplantae; phylum Streptophyta; class Pinopsida; order Cupressales; family Taxaceae; genus Torreya; species Torreya grandis. The sequence continues at coordinate 2,457,175 of JARHVA010000903.1, forward strand.
TTTTCATTTAAACCCTAGTGTGATTAATTCTTTTAACATTTTGCCTAGTTTTATAAGTAATGTAGGCTTCAAGGAAAATACTAGTTTTTACCAAGAAATGATTCATCAAAGTCTTGCTAGTAGTGGTTTGCTAAATATTAACCTTGCTCCCTTCTTGAGAAATCTTGAGTTTAAAACCCTAGGTGTGGAACCCTCAAAATTTGAATTTAAATTTTGGAGGGAATCATTCAGTGGGAATATTCAAAAGAATATTTTAGACTTAAGATTAATTTTATAGTAAGGCTTAGTCTCATTTATTAATGTTACTAAACCTTGATGTAAAATTAATAATATGTTCTTCAATATTATTTTAAATATCTTTGTTTTATCCTAACCACCTCATGGATTCCCTTGACAAGACCCCCTTCTAACTTCCTAAGCCGAAAACCTTTTTTATTTAAACAAGTTAGCCTAAGTTTTTATCCTAAGACCCATTTGTATATATTAATATGAATGGGGCCTTACAATAAAAATTTAGCCTAAGTTTATTTATTGATGGTCCTAATGTAAACATTTTTCATCTTGTAGGATCCAACTGCCTGTGATCAATCGAGCATTTTGATCCAATGATACATGACTAAGGGAGATCCAACAATCTACACTTCATCATAGGATCTAATATGATGGTATAAGCTAAGGGTTGAAAGGTCAAAGTTATGCAAAGTCTCCAAGTGGTAATTACTCATACCTAACTACATCAATAAGGGTCCCACATATTTAACATAGCCAATCACATGTAAAGCCTCAAATCTTGATCTAATATCCATCACTCTTTTGATCTAATGAAACACATTAAATCCATGACCTTGGGAAGCTTTGCAAAGATTCCATATAACACTCTCACATTAGACCATAAAGACTTTGTGAATTTAAATTTGACATTCGCTCACATCATTTGGCCTCTATGAGGATGCCTATAATGCAAGTGAGACCATCAAATTTAAGATAAAAAAATAGTTTTGCCTAAGCAAAAGGGGCATGTTCTAAGTTTTAATGGGTTTTGTATTTATTTTTTCAAATAAACTTAGGCTAAATTATTTAACCTAAGTCTTTATTAGACCCTTAGACTAACGTAAGCATCATGCATCTTATAGGATATAATGGCCTCCACTTACTCATACCAATTAGATCCAATAGTGCAAGATTTTCAAGCAAAAATTGGAGGGCTCAAGGACTTCACACAAGGAGCAATCTCAAAGAGAGGGCATCAGTGGTGTGATAATATGCTAGGTGGCATAATTATGGGACTAGAAGCTCATATTGACTAATAAGATAAAAGGCCCATGATTATAATTAATGGTTCATGTTAAAGTTGTGGATCTTGATTTGATGGTATAAAACAAAAGGAAGAATTCAAAGGCTAATGGCTAGTTCCCACATGGGAAAATATGAAAATTGTTGTGAAAAGAAGCTGAATAGAGGACACATAAGATCCACATAGGCAAAATATGGTAGAACTTGGATTTTTTCCACTTAAAAATGAAAAGGTATAAATCTAAGTCTTAATTAGATCTTGAGATATGAGATATCCTTAATCCCAGTCACTTCTACCATTAAAGCTCCCAAAAGACAACTTACATAAAAATGGGAACTGTGAGTGTTCAAATTACAATTCAAGCTTTCTAATTGATTTTTAACACAAAAGAGCAATCCAGAGGTTTATATCAAGTTGATGTTAAAAAATTTGATGGGTTTAGAATCCATGGTAGCAAGAAGGAAACAATGGTAGGAAGAGGTCAAACTCTACCTTTCCATAAACCACTTAGGTAGAGTTTTCAAGGATGTAGAGTTGGATATCAAGGCATTAAACAATGGGTGAAAAAAATGGTTCGAGCTCTTCTTCACCATTGATGAAATGTAACCCCTCACATAGAATGAAAGGAAAATTGAAGTAATCAACATCAGATATAAGGACCTAGTAGTAGCTCAATTGGCTGGTCTCCACCATGTGGCTACCAAACTAGAGGTAATTCATTATATAGATTTTCTTGTTCCTCTTTTTATTGATTTCAAAATAGATGAGGACTATATTTTTAGAGATGTCACCTCCAAGAGAGTATATTATATTACCCCTATGGATTTTGAGTGTTATTATAAGTTCCCTTGACCCATGTGGATTTGCCCATAATTAAGGATTGGACCACTAAAAATGACCTAGATACCATCCTTAGACCTTATATCAATTAGGGAAACTTTGTTTTCAAGGAATTCTAAGGTAAAATTCCAATTACCCAATTTAGGGAAGGGATTAGGGTTATTATGACCTTACTAAATAAAATTTCTAGAGCTACCACAACTACCTATGTCAACACTACCTAGCTTTCATATGTATACTTCTTAGTTGAACAACTCACCTCTCCCATGGGGTAAATGATAAGTATCCACCTTGGTAGGCAATTCACATCCATAAAAATAAAAACCAACAGATAATTTTTCATGATGTCCTACCTGCTTGATGCCTTGCTAGCCTCCACTAGGTTCCCCCATATCAAGAATTGGTCTCCCAATAATAGAATCTTAGTTTCTCACCATTACTCCAAAATCCATATCTTCAAATATAGAAACCACATGCAATTCATTTATAATGGCATCTATCCCTCCTTGGTTGAGGCTATCACTAGCTCTCCCATACCTAAGATGCACCCCTTGATCAAGAGATATCTAGAGATGATGGAGGATGTATGGTATTATCTAGACTACACCATGATAAGGATTGAGGTAATCATGTCCTCACCTTTTAAACTCCCTATTTATGTGCCACACAAGCTTGCTGAGCAGGGAATCACCTTCTAGCTCATCAATGGGATTGATGGGGTTTTCAAAGAAAGAAGAATGGTATCCTCCATCCTTTCCTTATTATAATTGGAAGGACCAAATTATAATATTGGAAGCAAATAGACATCATGTCTAGGAAAAGAGGAGCCTTTATCTTCCACATGGATGAACTTAGAATGTGGAACCCTAAAGGAATAGTAAAGAATCATTTTCAAGATAAGAAGATGTTCAAATAGGTATATGAGCATCAACCTAGAGTTTTTGACCACATTTACACTAGGGCAAGTAATTTTGAGGAGGTGTTGGTAAGATTGAGAGAGTGAAATGCCAAACTAGATCATAGGTTGACATATGAATAGAAGCCAATAGAAGACATTTGGAAAATTTACCTTCTTCAATATCATTTTATACCTTCTACCTCAATACCACCTCAAGGACCTTCCAAATTAGAGGTATCACCATCACAATCACCCCCTTAGTTCTTCCACCTCCTTAAGACCCTAGTAAGTAGCTATTGGAAGAAAGACTAGGAGAGGGATCATCATCTTTAGGTCCTCTCGAACAACCTCCACCTCTAGTGGAGCATGTAGACATGGCAGATATTGATCCATATGAGATATAAGATGAAATATTCAAGGCTCTTGAATACATTTATGGGTTAGATAAGGAAGAAATGGAGGAAGACCCTACTCCCCAAATAGGGAAACTTGAAGAGGCCCCTAAACAATTAGAAGAGATTGAGAAAGAGAAAGGGAAGGAGCATGAACTAGATTTAGTCACAACACCTACCCAAAGGAAGAGGAAGGCTAGTTAGCCCTTGTCTCCACTAGTTCCAAAATTCCAAGGCTCCCCTTTGTGCACCCAACCCAAGAAATAAATTTATTCAGTGATGAATTCCCCATCTATGGGTCAGTCGTTCATAATTGGTTCATATATGAGAAGTTACAAAAGATTCATGTTATGGCCCATTCATGGGCATTAACTAAAAGTATCAACATTGATGAGGACCTCTTGCCTTGGGTTGATTTATAATGAATATTTCAAGCAAAGAGCCATTTCAATCATCTAGGAGATAAAAGGGAAGAGCCATGGCTAATCTAGGAGTGATAACCATAGAGTATGGATCTCATCTTCAATTTAGGAGAGAGAATAATAGAGTCCTAAAGTATCAAGGAAGCCATGCCAAGGAATGACAAAGAATTTTTCAAATTAGCAGATTAACAAAATAGATGTTTGATGAAGCCTGTGATAGATCTTGAGGTGATCAACAAATAACATACTAAGGCTAGGGACATCCTTTAGCAATGACAGTCGAGAGGCCCACCACCAACCCAATAGAAGATTGTATACATTATAATTTTTCATATATTTTGTAAAAATGAAATATTATATTGTATAGTTATATGTTATTTTACTAGAATATATATTTTTAGGTTAGTCCAACATATAAGCTCACGTGTATACTAGAATTGTCACAAAAGGATAATTGTCCTTAATGTAAATATATGTATCTTGAGAATTGATCGGTACAAAACTTATATTTTCTATAAATAGGTAGTGTTACCATTTTTTAAAGGGAGATATTTTTGATCAAAATTGTATACTCACACCAATTAATAAAGCTAAAAGAATTTTAGAAAGATTGTCTATCTGGTTGTATTGATAGTTGTATCTTTTCTCTTAATTGTTTGTCTAGATCTTAAATTTGAATGGTTTATTTAATTCCTAAAAAACATTAATTACTTTATAGGGTTGTTAATCTATGCTTTTCTAGTTTAGTTGGAAAGATCATTAGTTGCTTCACTTTCATTTTTTCTATATCAAATATGTGCATCATCTATTTAGATATAGAAACAAAATATTAAAAGTAAACTTGGTTTTTACTTTTAATTTTAATTTATCCTTAGAAATTGGCCTTGTTTATGAATGAAATTTAGATTTAGTTATTTTACATTATAAATTGGTTTATATGTATGTTTAAGAAACTGAAACTTTGTCATAATGTTTGAGGTAAAGACTTACAATCACATTTATTTCCTTTCTTCCTTACCCTCTCCTCTTTTCTCTTTTTTTTACAATGATATTCACTATAGCTTAAATTTCATTGTAAATATCCATTTATTTTAGTATAACATCAATATTTTACTAAGAAACCATCAATAGGTTGAACCAAGGTGGTTCCCAACCACTTAGTAATATAAATTTGTGGAACAATCTACTTTACTTTATTGTTATTTTACCATAGGCATCATAATTGCCAAATACCTACAACTCATGCCTTGAATTCTTAGAATTCTAAAATGAGTAGTGTTTTTTGAACACTAAAATTACCTATGGTAAATTTAGAAGCATCATCAAGTAGATAAACAAAACCTATAAAAATTTAAAATAAATGCATTTTTCACCTTCTAGGCTAAATTTAATAAAAATAGAAAATCTTAAATCTGAAAAAAAAAATGTATAGAATTTTTGGGGAAAAAATAGGTTTTTGATCCAATCAATACAAGTAAAA
>JARHVA010000903.1:2467500-2497500 GCA_037957365.1 Torreya grandis
AGGGTAGTTAGCCTATATCATACTAATAATCAACATATAATCATAAATAAACTACTAAGTAAAAATATCTAAACATCAAATCAGTCCACCTCTTCACACATAATACTAAACCATAAGTAACATCTATCAATACACATATTACACAATAATGCAATGTCACAATAGATAGTAAAATAATCCAACTCAAGAATACATATCATATATGTTAATAATTACTGCATAATCCACTAATTAATGCTTAATTATTTATAAAGGAAAAAATGGATGTGACAATCCTTTTCCTTACTTCAAACCTTAATTGTAAACTATAGGACCAATTTAAATATAGGAAAAGGAGTGAAAAGAAAGAGTTGATATAATCTCAGCCACCCCCATGGCTAAGTGATTCCTACATATATAATACTCTAAAGAGGGGAGTAAAACCAAATGTAGTTAACTCACCTAGTTGAGGGTGTACAATCCTATGTAATACTAACATGTAATGAAATTATATGTATTTCTACACATGAAAATTTATGATTTGACCTTGTAGAGATATTTAAACCTAACTCAGGGATCACTCCTTTAAGTGGTTTAATATTTAAAAAAATGAAATTTCCTCTCAATATGTAGAGTGATTTCTAGTGATGGATAAATAAGTGTTGAATGATCAATATGCTTAAGATTGATATTTATATGTAATTGAGTCTTTTGATAATTTAATTTGAATCAACATTTGAAACATATTCTCTAACCCATATGAATAATTTTAATTTTTTTAAATAGTCATTAAATGGTGCATGGATAGGTTCATCCTAAGTCTTCAAGTCTATAGTGGTAGATGTGTATGAGGAAGGGTAGAACTATCCAAAAATTTGTAATAATGATATGAGATTAGGAGATAGTGTTGTCCCCCAAAAATATCACTCATTTTGAGGACAACATTTGAACTATTTTGGTTCTACAGACCAAAATTGTCTCTTCCCTTTCCAAAATTTGTCTTGGGCTTTCAAATTCCTCATTTTTTAAACTTCTCAAGAATATATGAACTCTACAAGTAGGTTCATTTCTACTGGTTCAAAGGCTTCTGTAGGTAGGTTCAATTAAAAGAATTAGTTTCCAACACTTAGTCATTTTCAGGATTGGTTCAGTGCCTTGGTTCAATAAAAAATGTCCATCATCAAGCATCAGCAGTAGGTTCAATGCATTTGGTTCAAAAGGTTCAAAAGCTCTCAACACAACTACGAATTTTGATCGGAAAAGTTAATCACTTTGGTTCAATCAAATGGTTTAGTGCTTTGGTTTAAGGCTTCATTTGAACCATTGAACCAAAGCTTGGTTCAACGGTTGGTTCAATGTCTTTTGGTTCAAAGGTGGGTTTAAACAAATGGTTCAAGGCGGGTTCAATCAAGCAGTTCAATGCTTTGTTTCAATGCTTTGGTTCATCCTTTGGTTTAATCAAATGGTTCATCAGTTGGTTTAAAGGCTTCATTTGAACCATTAAACCAAAGCTTGGTTCAATGGTTGGTTTAATGCTTCGGCTCATTCATTTGGTTCATCAGCTTGAACCATCGGCTTGAACCATTTTAGTTCAAAGCTTAGTTCAACAGATTGGCTTAACATTTAGTTTAATCAAATGGTTTAATGGCTTGGTTCAACCAAGTGGTTCACTTAGATGGTTCAAAGGAGCGATTCAATGTAAAATTTCAAAGAGCCTCTCGAAGGACAAGTGCCCTTGCAAAAGGCACTTGGTCGACAAAAACACCCTTCGGAAGGGTCATTTTCAAAGAAGGCCACAAAGGTAATTCTTTTAGAGTTTTGTTTAAAGAATTCAAAAGAGACTAAGGCAAGAAGCAATTCCTTCAGACTTTTTGTCCAAAGGAATTCCTTCAGACAAAAAGTCTAAAGGAATTCGGGAAAGCAGCTGCAGGCAGAAAGCCTAAAGAAATTTACAAAGAAGCAAAGGCAAAGTGATCGAATAATTCCATGGACTTTTTGTCCATGGGAAATGTCCATGGAATTTTTTTACATGGGAATTTTTCCATGGAGAAAGCCCAAGGAAAATTCCCATAGAGAAATCTTGGGGAAAATGCCCACGGGAATTATCTGCAAGAAATGTCTGTGAGAGACTGCCAAAGCCTGAAGGCCATCCAAAGACCACCCAAATGGTAGATACCCTTGTAGGGGATCTTACCAACCCAAAGTGGATCATTTCTTAAGGCATAAAAGGGTAGGTTCTTTTTGGGAAAGTGTCAAATATAAAAGTCAAAGGACCAAGGGGTGACACACCCAAAGATGTCAAATTCAAGACAACAAACTAGCCATTGAAAATGTATTGATAGGTACGTGAACGTTAATTTCAAAGCTCATAAAATAGCTATTGATCCTTGTAATCTATAGACCTGAATGCATTCATAGGCTTTAAGGCCAAGACTAGCAGAAATTTAGGAAAGAACAGAATAATAAATTGAATCCAAGACCTGATTCAATTAACCAGAAAAGAAGGAATGATGAAGGAAGGATCAGATCACCAGGTAGACATTGAAAGATGCAAACTTTTAATAGCATGACTTGTTTCTCTACATTGAGAAAAGCAAATGGGTAGAAGCCCCTAAGTTCTAGCCTATCTTTTTAATAGATTTCAATGCAACATGATGTGTTACTGTTCCCGAGTCCTTCTTGAAGTGGATATATAAGGGACTCTATTTTATTGTAAATAGCTCTTTTTTGAAAATTAGAACAAAACTCTACCAAAATTGGAAGGCATTACTGAGACTTTGAGCTCAGATTGTTGATCATATTTTGTTACTGGAATAAAAAAGCAAGTGATTTTTTAGACTTTGTGCTATGATATCTTTGTTGTTGAGGAAACTATTCTTATGTATTTTTCCTTAATATATCTTCTATTCCTTTAATTCAATAAGCAGAATTAGTGACAGTAGTTAGGAAGGTGTCCAGAAGAGTCAACTATGAAGAGCCTTTGTGCCCCCATAATTGCCTTTAGTGTGTTTTCTTTTCATTTCTGTGTAAAGGACCTTGGGATGACTTTGTGCTCTCATTTTCCTTTGTATCTTACTCTTGAGCAATTCAAGTGGAGACTTTGTGCTGCATCTCAATTTGCTAGTTACTATGTCCTTGGTTACACTTTGCATTTAATACCAAGATTATTCTTGTGGTTTGTTGAGTAGTACTTCTGAAAGAAGAGGAATGTTGTCTATCATTTCCCTTGAGTTTTTCCTTTGATTTGCACACATCATCTCTAAATAAAGAGAGATGGATGGTTTGTCCTACCCTTGAGTATTATTTTTTGTATTATTGTATATATGTATATATATATATGTATATATATATGTATATATATATACATATATATATATATATATAACATACCTATAGGGAACCTCCCCTTGATGAGAGGAGAGATCAGTCCCCTTCTGATGTGGTAAACCTACACATTTAGACGACTAATCTTCCTACTTTGGCTGATCAGACCTATTTTGTTTATTAGTACATTGATCAACAAAATATTCAAGCAATAGTTTTTGGTGACTCCATTGGGGATATAATATCCATTATCCATTCACCTCCAAACTAATTGGGAAAGAACACACAGTTTAAAGCCTCAAGCTACAAACTAAAGCAAAGATAATTCTTTTCCCATTTTTGTTTCACAATTTGGCAAATTTAAGGTATACACAAAGCCAAAGGGCTAAAGGTATCATTAACCCTATATTCAAGTTGGTACAACAAAGTGATTTTGATCTATTTCCTTCACCATCTCATCTCTAATGAATCAAGAGCTTTCCTCCTACTAAAGTCAGATCTCCATTGCGAGACAAAGTATCTACTTCTACTGTTGATAAAGCTTTGCCAATAATTACCCCTCTAAGATTTGTTATTCCTCCTTTTCATAATCCTACAATGGCAGTTTAAGGCCCCTAGGGTAATGCTTTTGGTCTTCTCAATCTTACTCCACCTCTACATGAGATTCCACGTAGTTCAAGGAAGAATTTCCCCAAATCATATGGTGATGGGAAAGTTCATCCTGATGAACACATTGCAGCCTTCAGCATAGATTATGGAGTAATCAGAGTAGAATTTGAAGATATAGAAGTCAAGATTTTTGTGGAGACACTATAAGGTACTGCTACAAATTGGTTTTATCATCTACAAGCTTGATCAATGACTAATTGGAATACTCTTAAAGATAAGTTTGAAGCTAGATTCAAACTTGTAAAAGATGCACATGCACTTTTGGCTCAACTTACACATATGAAGAAAGAGCCTTATGAACCAATGAGAGACTTCATAGCCAAATTTGACAAACTGAGAAACAAAATTCCTATAATAGCTTAACCTACAGCTGAGAATCTCAAATGCTTTTTCATTAATTCTCAGTTACCTGAAGTAAGTTTTCTTTTAAGACGTGCTGGTCAAATAGATCTTGCTACAGCTCAACATTTGGCCACTAAGGTAGAAGATGATCTCATCTTAGCAGGGAAGATAAGAAGAGATCTAAATATAAATAGAGCTTCATCATCTTTTGAATATTCATCTACAAACACCACAGATTTAATGGTGCAAAAATTGGCAAATGAGTTGCTTGCTCTCAAAAAGCAAATGGCTCAAGGAATGTCTTTTGCTCCTTCATACAGAAGGACATTCCCAAATTAGTCATATTAGGGAAATGTTTCCAGCAATCAAGGGCAACAAAATCAGCTTCCTCCCCCACAAGGGAAACTTACCCTGGAAGCTCCTCTAACCAATTCAACAATAAAATATTTTGAAGTAGAATCAGAGTTCTCTTTCCAGCCTGAATTGAATCAAGAAAATGGCATTGATCTCCTTGAAGATAATCAAGAAGAATCAGCTAGTGACTCCCACATTGGTTTCGTAAACTACTCAAATGAACCTGGAAGCAAAGGAGAAGCTTTTGATGGATCATATGCAGTGTTTACCAGGTCTAATAACTAATCAGTCTAGCAAGTTGATGAAGAGAAGATAGAGGAACAACCTCAACTAGCAATCATGATTGTTAAGCATGGAGCCACTCTACCTTTTCAATCAAAGGATCTAGTGATCACCCAAAAGACAAGTACATCAATTTCACCTTCACCTTATACTTCAAATTTGAAAACCATCCCACCTCCCATCCCTCCTAAAACCCAAAAGGTTGAAGTACCTTTCTCTATACCTAGCTTGATTCAGCCATTTGACATAATTGATCAAGTCAAAAGGACAAAAATACAAATGTCTATGTTCAAATATTTGCAATCCAAATCCTGATCAATTGAATAAGTTGGTCTAATATGTTAAGAACAAAACCATCTCTGTAGGATAAAAAACTAAAAAAGTAACTCCTGATTCTCTAAATAACATGCCTATTCTAAATAATCTTGTCATTACTCCCCCAGCTTCTCCTGAAAAAATAGAACCTTTCTATGTTTCCCTGTTAATTAATGGACACAAGCTGAGTAACTGTATTATAGACTCAGGTGCATCTAACAATGTCATTCTTGCTAAAGTATCTGAGTCTCTTGGTCTCACACTGACCAAGACATTTGGGAGATGTTTCTCCATGGAGGACAAGCAAGTACCATTACTAGGGAAAATCAAAGATGCCCAATTTGCATTTGCAGCCTTTCCAGACAAGAGAATCAAGATGACTATCTTGGTGGCTGACATCCTAGCATCCTATGGCATTTTGCTTGGATGAAATTTCTACAAAGATGTGGGAGGAGAACTAAGCATGGATCTATCTAAGGCAAGGATCCCTGTACAAGGCATAATGAAGAGGTTGCTCCCTGAAAAAGAGGCAAAATATGTGGTCACCCAAACATCAGCCCCTGAAGCTCAAATTATTTTTGAATCTGTAGGTATGGGTAACTATTTTCTATCTATAGACAAAGTTCATGAAATATCTGATATAATTCTTGAAAGGGTCAACTTAGAAATTAGTTCAACTAGAATAGGTGAAGAACTAGTAGGCTGCAATACAGATGAAGAAGGATCCTCCATCTCTGATGAAGGAAAGTCTAAAGAAAAATTAGTATCAGATGAGATATGGACTTTAGAATTTGATGGTAGCTATTCCTCTACCAGTTTAAGAGTTGGGATTGTATTGATATCTCCTCAAAGAGATATGTTTCCTTCATCTTACAAATTACAGTTTAGCAACACTAATAATACAATTGAATGAAGGTTGCTCAAGAAAAAGGCATCAAGTTTCTTCATGCCAAAGGGGATGCTGAATTAGTCGCTTGTCAAGTAAGAAATCTTTACCAAACCAAGAATGAAGATTACACCACTACCAAAACCTAGTTTGGGACCAAATTGAAAGCTTCGATGCTTTCAACATTTTTGCCATACCTAGAGAGTCTAATGACAGAGCTGATGCACTTGTTGTTTCAGGAACTCTCTTAGTTTCTCATTTAGATTTCAAAGAAGATAGGTATACTATTTAGCTGGTCTATAGACCAAGTGTTCCTAACAATGCTGATCATTGGCAAGTATTCAATGATGACCATCAAATCATTGCCTTCCTGGAATGAAAAGACAGTTTTGAACAACTACATTTTGAAGATAGTGAACCTCAAAAATATGAATCAGCCTCTGAATCTAGTTCAGATATAAATGAAGAATTCTTACAACTGAAAGGAAAAAAATTAACAAAGGCTTGGTTTCTCTTGAAAAGTTATTTGACAAGCATGTTAGATTCATCAAACAACAATAAATAGACTCAAGTTTCTCTTAGGGATTCGATCAAGTAAATCTGACCACTAAAGAAAATCCTAAGATGGTTAACATTGGTAAGTGTTGTACCCCTAAAGAAAGATTCAAGTTAACCACTTTGCTCCATCAATACATGGATGTCTTAGCATATTCTTATGAAGACCTGAAGTCTCTCAGACCTGATGAAATCCACCATGACATTCCTCTCAAGGCTGATTCAATGCCCTACAAGTAAAAATCTAGGTAGTATAATCCAAAAATATCAGGTATTATTCTGTCTAAGATACAAAAAATGTTAAATGCTAGAATCATCTTCCCAATCCATCATTCCACATGGATTGCAAACATAGTGCCTGTAAGGAAGAAGAATGGCAAAATTTACATTTGTGTAGATTTCAAGAATCTTAATCAAGCATCTTTGAAAGATTATTATCCATTACCAATCATGGATCAAGTGCTTCAAATAGTGACAGGTTTAGAGATGTTATCAATGTTGGATGGCTTCTTAGGATATAATCAAGTTGAAGTTGGTGAAGCAGACCAACACAAGACTGCATTCACCACACCTTGGGGTACATTTGCATATAGAAGAATGCCTTTTGGCTTGATAAATGCTAGTGCTACCTTTCAGAGAGCAATGAATTTGGATTTCAAAGATGAGATTGGTAAATTCATAGTGATATACCTTGATGACTTGACTGTCTTTTCAAAGCATCAACCTGATCATGTACACCACTTACAACAAGTGCTGGAGCACTGCCACTAGAATGGTATTTCCTTAAACCCCAAGAAGTTTGTTTTTGGAGTAACAGAGAGGAAACTCTTTGAACACATTGTGTCAAAAGAAGGCATAAATATTGACTCAGATAGAGTCAAGTCTATTCAAGAGCTTAATTTACCTACAAGAAAAAATGCTATTCATTCTTTCTTCAGAAAGGTGAATTTCTTACAGAGATTCATCCCTGAATTTGCTGAGAAGACTAGACACATTGTGAACATGATGAAAGGGAAGACCATCTTTAGCTAGAATAAATAAGGCAAGTCAGCATTTCAAGATATCAAGACTACCATTGCTCATGCCCCTACCTTGGTTTGTCTAGATTACAACAAATATTTCATCATATGCAGCTATGCATCTAAACACACTCTTTCAGTAATTCTTGTTTAATAGGACAAGGAAGGTATGAAATCTCCTATCTCTTTCATGAGTTACCCTCTCAAAACCCATGAGATGAAGTATTCAAATGTAGAGAGGCATGATAATGCATTGGTGAAAATATTCAAACATTTTTGCTTCTATATTCTAAATTTACACACTACTACCTTAGTTCCTGACACTACAGTCAAGTCTATATTAACTCATTAGGAGTTTGGCATGAAAAGAGGTAATTAGATTGCAAAGATCCAAGATTTTGATCTAGACATCAAATCGACAAAGCTGGTCAAGGGTAAAGGCCTATGCCAATTAATTGTTGACAACAAGCCAGAAGATACACAGCATGAGGAAGCTGAAGTGGAAGATACTCCAACAGTTCTTTTTGTCTCCACTATCAATGAGTGGTATTCAGGTATCGCTCATTTCCTTACTTATGGTGAATGTCCTACTCATTTGTCTTATAAAGAAAGGAGGACTATCAAGTTGAAAGCTACCAATTTTGTCCTTTGGGATAATAGATTGTACAAGAGAAGCATAGATGGAGTATTCCTTCACTATGTAGACAAAGAGCAACAAAGCCAGCTTTTGAAATCTTTCTACAATCTGGCTTGTGGAGGACATTTTTTTCTCCTATGACTACTCATAAGATTCTATGAGCCAGGTATTACTGGCCAACTCTTTTCCAAGATGCACATAAGTGGGTTAGGAAATGTGAACTTTGTTAGCAATTTGCTGGAAGACCCAAGTTAGTTGTTATGCCTCTCAAGCTAGTGATCATAAAAGAACCTTTCTATCAATGGGGGATTGATTTTATTGGGACTATAAACCCATCTTTAAGTGCTATACATGATTATGCCTTACAACAACTGACTATTTCACCAAGTGGGTAGAAGTAATCCCAACTAAGCATGCTACTTCAAAAGTTGTATGCAACTTCCTCAAAGATAATATCATTTCTAGGTTTGGAGTTCCAATCAAAATTATTACTAACAATGCAGCTTGTTTCACCTCTCAGGAGATTACACAATTCTATTTCCATTATGGAATTATACTCTCTCACTCTTCTAATTATTTTCCACAAGGGAATGGACAAGTTGAATCTAGTAATAATAACCTGGTAATTATCATCAAGAAGCTAGCAGATGACAATCAAAGGAGATGGCACAAAGCATTGGTTGATGCTCTATGGGTAGATAGAATCACACCAAAGGGGGCAATTGGTATGTCTCCTTTTCAACTTCTTTATGGTACCAATGCTGAGATACCAATCACCTTAGAATTGCCAGCCTTGAAATTGGCAAAGGCAATTGAAGAGCAGACATATGAAAGTTCTCTTGATAAAAGAATCATGTGCCTGACTGAGCTGGAGGAACAGAGAACCATGGTGGTGGATAGTATTGCTGCTCATCAAAGTCTAGTAAAGAAACTCTTTGACTAGAAGGCCAAAAATTGTGATTTCTAAATTGGGGATCAAGTCATGCTATGGGACAAAAGGAAAGAACCAAAGGGGATGCATGGAAAGTGACTCCCTTTGGAGAGGCCCATTTATAATTCATCAACACATTGGTGAAAATAGCTTTCTACTAAAATATCAAGATGGCACACTCTTTTCTCTACCTCACAATGGATAGCATCTTAAACACTTCAACTCTTGAAGTATCAGATCATTGCATTTGTATATATGTATATTTGTACAGTTTTTAATTATATTTTGTTTTGTTTGTTTTCTTTTTTGATGCCTTTCATTTTTGGGTAGCATGACTCCGTAGCCCAATGGTACACATGAAGACACTGGAGATTCTAGATTCTACTCCCTTCAATTCTTTTTGCAATTGATAGAAGTTCCCCAACTGGAGCCAGCTATTGTCCCTCAAAAATATCACTCATTTTTAGGACAACATTTGAACTATTTTGGTCCTACAGACCAAAATTGTCTCTTCCCTTTCTAAAATTTGTCCTGGGCTTTTAAATTCCTCATTTTTCAAACTTCTCAAGAATCTACAAACTCTACAAGTAGGTTCATTTCTACTGGTTCAAAGGCTTCTGTAGGCAGGTTCAATCAAAAGAATCAATTTCCAATACTTAGTCATTTTTGGGATTGGTTCAATGCCTTAGTTTAATCAAAAATGTCCATTAGCAAGCATCAACAGCAAGTTCAATGCATTTGGTTCAACAGGTTCAAAATCTCTCAACACAACTGTGAAGTTTGATCAAAAAAGTTCATCACTTTGGTTCAATCAAATGGTTCAATGCTTCAGTTTAAGGCTTCATTTGAACCGTTGAACCAAAGCTTGGTTCAAAGGCAGGTTCAAACAAATGGTTCAATCAAGTGGTTCAAAACTTTGTTTCAACACTTTGGTTCATCCTTTGGTTCAATCAAATGGTTCATCAGTTGGTTCAAAGGATTTGTTTGAACCATTGAACCAAAGCTTAGTTTAATGGTTGGTTCAATGCTTTGGTTCATTCATTTGGTTCATCGGCTTGAACCATTTTGGTTCAAAGCTTGGTTCAATGTTTGGTTTAATCAAATGGTTCAACAGCTTGGTTCAACCAAGTGGTTCACTTAGATGGTTCAAAGGAGTGATTCAATGTAAATGTTCAAAGAGCCTCTTGAAGGACAAGTGCCCTTGCAGAGGGCACTTGGTTGACAAAAACACCCTTTGGAAGGGTCATTTTCAAAGAAGGCCACAAAGGTAATTCTTTTAGATTTATGTTTAAAGAATTCAAAAGAGACTAAGGCAAGAAGCAATTCCTTTGGAATTTTTTTTGAAGGAATTTGGGGAAGTAGCTATAGGCAGAAAGCCTAAAGAAATTTACAAAGAAGCAAAGGCAAAGTGATCGAACAATTCCGTGGACTTTTGTCCGTAGGAAATTTCCATAGAATTTTTGTCCATGAGAAATGTCCATAGACTTTTTTTCCATGGGAATTTGTTTGCAGAGAAAGCCTGGGGAAAATGATTACAGAGAAAGCCCAGGGAAAATGCCCATGGGAATTGTCTACAGGAAATGTCTATGAGAGACTGCCAAAGCCTGAAGGCCATCCAAAGACTACCTGAAGGGTAGATACCCTTGTGAGGGGCTCTTCTTGACCTAAAGTGGATCATTTATTAAGGCCCAAAAGGGCAGGTTCTTTCTGATAAAGTGCTAAATATAAAATCTAAAGGACCAAAGGGTGACATGCCTGAAGATGTCAAATTCAAGACAGTGAACTAGCTGTTGACAATGTATTGATGGGTATGCGATCGTCAATTTAAAATCTCATAAAATAGCCATTGATCCTTGTAATATATAGACCCAAATGCATTCATAGGATTTAAGGCCAAGACTAGCAAAAAGTGAGGAAGGAATAGAATAGCAAATTGAATCCAGGACCTGATTCAATTAACCAAAAAAGAAGGAACGATGAAGGAAGGATCAGATCGCCAGGTGGACATTGAAAGATGCAAAATTTCAATAGAGTGACTTGTTTCTCTGCATTGAGAAAAGCAAATGGGTAGAATCCCCTAAGTTCTACCCTATCTTCTTAATAGATTTCAATGCAACATGATGTGTTATTATTCTCGAGTCCTTCTTGAAGTGGCTAAATAAGGGACTCTCTTTTATTGTAAATAGCTCTTTTTGACAATTAGAACAAAACTCTACCAAAATTGGAAGGAATTACTGAGACTTTGAGCTCAGATTGTTGATCATATTTTGTTACTGGAATAAGAAAGCAAGTGATTTTTTAGACTTTGTGCTGTGATATCTTTGTTGTTGAGGAAACTGTTTATATGTCTTTTTCCTTAATATATATTTTGTTCCTTTAATTCAACAAGCAGAATTAGTGATAGTAGTTAGGAAGGTGTCTTCAAGAGTCAACTGTGGAGAGACTTTGTGCCCCCATAATTGACTTTAGTGTGTTTTCTTTTCATTTATGTGTAAAGGACCTTGGGATGACTTTGTGCCCTCATTGTCCTTCGTATCTTACTCTTGAGAAATTCAGGTGGAGACTTTGTGTTGCATCTCAATTTTCTGGTTACTACGTCCTTGGTTACACTTTGCATTTACTACTAGGAGTATTCTTGTGGTTTGCTAAGTATTACTTCTAAAAGAAGAAGAGTGTTGTCTATCATTTCCCTTAAGTTTTTCCTTTGATTTGCACACATCATCTCTACAGAAAGAGAGATGGATGGTTTGTCCTACCCTTGAGTATTATTTTCTATATATATATATATATATATATATATATATAGCATACCTATAGGGAACCTCCCCTTGATGAGAGGAGAGATCAGTCCCCTTCTGATGTGGTAAACCTACACATTTGGATGACTAATCTTCCTACTTTGGCTGATCAGGCCTATTTTGTTTATTAGTATGCTAATCGACAAAATATTCAACCAACAGACAGTATGATAATGATGTTAATTTATTTAGGTAAATATTATGGAAATACTCTATAACAATACCAAATTTTCATAAAGGTCAAGACCATATATGGATGAATTACCAAGAAATAATTTGAATGAGAGTCATGTATGTGTGAATAAATCAAATATGTTAAAGATTGGTTAGATATGATAGTGTCAAGTGTCTTACACAAAATATGAGTGTCAACATATTCCCCCATGTTTTTATAATAATATA
The DNA here is from genome assembly GCA_037957365.1 of Torreya grandis. Lineage (NCBI taxonomy): Eukaryota > Viridiplantae > Streptophyta > Pinopsida > Cupressales > Taxaceae > Torreya > Torreya grandis. Next base: position 2,479,994 of record JARHVA010000903.1, read on the forward strand.
ATTACTAAAGTAAAAGGATAAAAAGTGATACCTAAGGATAATTGTGATGGGTGTGCTCAAGGAGATACTAATTTGTTTATCTTTCTCATGCATTAAAACATGTAGAAATCAATTTTCATTAAAATTTAAATATGAAGTAAATCATTTAATATATTTTAATTAAATTATTAAGGAACAAACACACATGTATGCATATAAATTAAGATATCTTCCTGATATAATGGAAAATGGGATGATCATGACCCTTGGAGATACTAGTGTTAAACCTTAGGTTGAGTTAAGTGTTCCCTAACCCTGATTGAAAATTAAAAAAAATCCTAAAATTTAAGTCACACAAAACTTCATCCCCACACAACTCACTATATCTATGAAATGGAACCATTGGGGTTCTAATAAATATGATAAATGTATGAGAATATTTGTAAAGTTTTTGAATTATCCACAATATATGGATTATATTATTCAGTGTAAGGAAATTACTTATATTATTTTCAAAAATATAATTATATATCCTAGAATTAAGAGTAAAATAAGCATATCCACAACAACAATTGGTGGTAGAGTAGAATACTTGAATATTATGACTGAGCCACTTCAAGGGTGAAACCTATATAACAATGAAATAAGAAAAGAATTCACAATATGATGATAAAATACTAACCACTACCTCCTATATATAATCTAATTATACATGGTTATTCCATAAGATGACCATACTAAGAACATTGATAAATGAAATAAGCTAATATGAATATGTGTAAGCCACAAGTTGGCCAAACATATCCCTAGATGCATTATAGGTTAAGTTCATAGCATGACCCTTCCCTTTAAAACAATGTTGTCATAAATTTTGAATCAACCCAAGATGTTTCTATAAGAATGTTTCATCCTCTTATGTTGTATCTTTAGAATGCAGGTTCTTCCATTTGATCAAATACTACTTAATGGCTTTGGTCCATAGTTTCTTATTATGTGTGTGAAGTATATCCTTAGGCTATATAATGACTCTTCCTTCATCATCTAATTTAAGTAACTCAGTCTAAGTGGAAACTCTATTTCCAATTACTTTCTTTAAGCAAGATATATGAAATATTGGATGAATGTGAATGGCTGGGGTAATTCTAACTTGTAAGCCACACTACCAATTTTTTTCAAGGTTTGTTAAGGGGCATAATACTTAGGTGATATATTATTATCCTTTTTCTATTACTTTAGATACATCTACTTATATGGCTACAAATTCACAAAGACCCAATCACCTATGTAAAAATGCCACTCACTACAGTGTTGATTTTCTTGTTGCTTTATTTAATTTTGTGTTATTGATAAATTCTCTCACAAATTTACTAAGATCTCTTATTGATGGTGAATGTGTTATTCAATATCTTAAACCTTAAGATTCACTATAAAACTAAAGTAATGGATGGGAGGTGATATCGATATAATGCCATGCCATAAAGGGAGACATCTTGAAATAAGTGTGAAAAGAAGAGTTATACCACCATTCATCAAGTGGAAACCAATGAACCCATTTTTCTTGTTTGTTTGAAACAAAATAATGAAGATAACATTTGGGACATTTGTTGACTACCTTAGTTTGTCCATCAGATTGAGGATGATAGGATGAGCTATGAGCCAACTAGGTACCAAAACATGCAAATAACTTAGTCCAAAAATTAATAGTAAATATGGGATCTTAGTCACTTACAATGATCTTTAGAGTTCCATGAAACTTTTAAGCTATATTGATAAAATAAAAATCTACTATACTGGTAATAAGTGGTTGTGATAAGGATAAAAAATGAAAATACTTGGTGAGTCAATCTATAACTACCATGATTACATTTTTACCCTTAGACCTTGTTAACCTGATAATGAAATCCATGGAAACCTCTTCCAAATGCTAGCTAGGGATGGATAAAGGCTTAAACAGACCTAGGGTCTTGATGGTTTCACCTTTATTTTGTTGGCATACCATGAATTTAGCCACATATTTTTAAACATCCCCTTTGAGTCCTTCCCAAAATAAATATTTCTTGATTATATGATATGTTTTCAAAAAAATTGAGTGTCCTCCAAGTGGAGAGGCATGAAGTTCCTAAATAATTTTATGTTTGAGGAGAGAATGCTTGCAAAGGTATAATCTATATTCATACCATAATGTGTTCTACTTCTATGTAAAAAAATTAGATTCATTAAAATTGTACTAAATACTTTGAATAAAAGCCTTGGTCACACTATCATTCACCCATTATGATATTTCTTCATCTATCCAATTTGCCTACCACATGGTCATGGCACATAACAATGCCTCAACTAATTCATTCCACCAAGAGAGGGCATCAACCACCACATTCTTTTTTCCTTTCTTATACAATATTTCAAAATCATAACCTAACATTTTAGTCACCCATTTTTGTTTTTATTTAGATGAAAAACATTGTTCCAAAACATATTTAGGCCTATCATGATTAATCTTTATCTTAAAGTGATGACCCATCAGATAAGGCCTTCATTGCTTCACTACATACAAAAGAGCCATCATATTTTTCTCATATATTGGTTTGAGCCTATTTTTTCCCTTAAGTTGGTGACTTTAAATTTTTATAGTTTTGCCTTATTTCATGATTACATCCCCCATGCCATATCCTAATGTATCACACTCCATAACATAAGTTTTTAAAAAAGAATGAGTAGTCAAAATTGAAGTTGTGCACATAACCATTTTAAATTATTGAAATGCCTTGGTAGTTGAATCAATCCACTATAATGTGTCTTTATTAATCAAAGAGATGAGTGGGGCTATAATGATACCATAATTTTTGATAAAATTGTAATAGTAACCAGTTAGCCCCAATAATCCATGGAGATTCTTAAGGGTATTGGGAACCTACCACTCCATAATTGCTTGGATTTTATTAGGATAAACTTTCAATCCATTTAAAATAATATGACCCAAGTACTCCACCTCTTAGACACCAAAAGAAAATTTAGAAGGTTTTAGGATAAAGTTGAAGTTGTTCCAAAATTAAAATCACCTATTTCACATGCTTTAAATTATCTTCCTAATATTTTTTGTAGATGAGGATATTATCAAAAAAATAATATAAACTTTCTCAAAAATGGCCTAAAAATAGTACTCATCAAACTTTGAAATGTAGATGGTGCATTTGTGAGGCCAAAAGGCATGACCATAAATTCACAATGGCCTTCATGAGTTATGAAATCTATTTTAGGTATGTCTTCATTGTAGATTTGAGTATGATGATATCAAGAGCAAAGATATAACTTGGTAAAATAAATAAGACCATGAAATTAATCTAGAAAATCATCAATTATTGGAATAGGAAACCTATCTTTGATGGTGTATTTGTTGAATTATCTATAGTCTGGTCACATCCTCCAAATATCATCCTTCTTCCATATCATGACCACCAGGGAGGAATATTCACTTTAACTATGTTAAATGATCTTTCCTCTAACATCTCTTGTACCATATTTTCAATTTCACTCTTTTAGGCATAAGGATTCCTATAAGGATTGATATTGGGTGGTGTAATTCCTAGAATAAGTCTAATGGCATGATCATGTGCATGAATTGGAAGATGTCTTTTTGGCATGTCACAAAAAAAAACAAAATGGTCATCCAATACCTTTTGAAAATCAATATGTTTAGACTCCTTGGTTGGTTGAACCTCCATGGAAAATAAGCATGCAATAAAACCTTCTACACCTTTTTTGAGAATCTTCATCATCTAATGGGAACTAACCAGTTGTGGAAATTTAGCCTATAATCTATGTAGTTCAAAATTCCTTCCTTTTAAATGGAACCTCATAAATAATTACTAGAAATTCATCTAAATATTTCCCAAAGTGGTGAGCCACTACACTCCCAAAATAATGTTATCTCCTCCCATGGGAATAACAAACATAGGGGAATATAACAAATAGTCCCCCATAACAAGCTTAATAATATGGTATTTTCTAGAATAGTTGATCATACCACCATCTATAATCATGACCTAAGATTTTGGATCTGGGTAAATGAAATAATTCAAATATCAACTAACTTAATATTGATGAAGTTATGTGTACTCTCATAATCAATTAACATAATCACCTTTTGTTTCTTTAATAAGCCCACCACCTTAAGATTTTGAGGAGTACTAATGCTTAAAAGTGCAATAGGAAATAGTAGGTTGAGAACATTTAGATTCATACTCATGTTCTTCTAACCCTTCTCCTGAAGCCTCCTCATCTTCTTCTTCATCATTGACACCGTCAATGTAAAACAAATTCTTTTCATCACATTGATGCCCTTTACTCTATTTGCTATCATAGCCAAAATACAAAAATTTTGCATGCTTTTCTTCCACTTGCTGAGGTGTCAATTTGGTAGGTTGATGAAATGATGATGTTGAAAAGTTGCATTCATAAACATTAGTGAAAGGTATTCATCTAATCAGCTCTTTTTCCTCAACCATGCATGCCATTAGTATGGCCTCAAATACATTACTAGGATAAAACATGTGAACCTCTAATTAGATGCCATCTTTAAGGCCACCCAAAAATAGGTTAGTGATATTTTTCTCAATGATGTTTACCACACATAAGGAGAGATTCTAAAATTGATGAATGTAGTCCTGGATAGTCCCAGTTTGGTGCAACTGATCTAGGTGACTAAAGTAATTTCTAGAGACATTATTACATAGTGGAGCTACAACTCCTCAAAAAATATTGACCATGAAATTGGGGCACCCTTCTTTTTATTTTAAGCACACAACCAATGATACCAAATGAATGGCTTAGGTTCTAGATAGAGAGAGGCCATAACCACTTTTTTCAAACATGGAGTATGATATAGATCCAAAAAAAATTCAATTTTAGTGAGCCAAGTGAGTGGATCATTACCATCAAAATTGTGCAGGTCCACTTTTAGAAACATCAACTTAGCTCCAGAATTGGTGTTGGTATTATTTAGAGTAGGATAATCAAACTAATGTGGTGGAGGATTATTTTTTAGTGACTGAGTTGACAAGTTGGCCAATTACCCATATATTTCTTGTAATTAATCCTTCACACTATCCAAGTCCCCTCTTAAACTAGTAATGTCCCCTTAAAAATATTAAAATCATATTTTTTCACCATGCCCTATAACTCTGACTTAAGTTGTTAAACTACCTCCAAAATAGATAGATCAAAAATTTCAAATTCCATGTAATCCTTATGAGGAGTTTTTGGAGTTTATTTCCCTTTCCTATGTCTGTGAATATTTGTACTAGCCATGCACAAACCCTAAGATGGTTTTAACCCCAAAAAAATGTACTAGTGGAATACACCATTGTGATTCTCTGACCAAGACAAATCTAACTACTACTATTATGTACAAGGGTGAAAATTTGTGACCAAAAAAAGTGTATCAGTAGAATATTCCATTGAAATCATCTCATAAAGATGAATCCAATTAATTCTACTTACACAAGGTAAAAAAAATTACATACTTTTTTTTATTTTTTTGTAAAAAAAACTCATGAACAAAACTATGATGACAAAAAAAAATCAATTCCTCCCATATCACAAATTACATTTTTTCAGCCTTTTATTACTTAGGATGTTAGATTTGAGAAAACACTGTGTTACAAAAAATTGTCCAAATCAAATCTCTGATACCACTTGTAAGGAATTTACTTAGATGATTCAAAATAATAGAATTATATATGCCAAAATTAAGATCAGAATAAATCGATCCACAATAGCAATTGGTGAAAGAATAGAATACTTGAATATTATGACTGAGTCACTTCTAGGGGTAAACCTCTAAATAATGTAATTAGATTAAAATTTATAGTATGATGATAAAAGACTAACCACTAGCTCCTATACATACTCTACTTATCCATGGTTATTCTATAGGCCGACCATAATAAGAACATTGAGAAATGTAACAAGCTAATATGAAGGTGTGTAAGCCATAAGTTGGCCACACATATCCCTAAATTCAATATAGGTTAAGGGTATAACACATGATCAAACTAATAATATACACCCAAAAATTGTTGACATGCACTATCACTAACATTGAATAGCCTATTGAGTAACAACATCTAGACTTTGATTCCTTATTTAAATATTTTTATAAAATATAATTATGTGTCCTCTTTCTTTACCTAATGATTTATAGATATGGCCTAGTACTTCAAAGTCTTCCTAACATCATGGGTTTCCATAAATTTCATAGAAATGTCTCTACTATATGGGATATTAGGTTATAGAAGGTGATAATAGCTCTTTAAATCAATGACGATGGTTAGGTATAATATATAATTTCCATGATCATTTTAAAATGGGTCCTTCCTACATGTATACTTCATAAACAAATTATATAATAAATCTCCATAGGGGAAAAACTCACAATTGGCAGTTGACTTATGAAGTCTCGAATCAAAAATAGTCAAACTATCATTTGAAAATTCAATCCCATCTTAATTAACATCCACATTGTCTATTTTTTATTCATATCTTCCATGGCCTTAAATAATTCATTATAATGTTTTTAGTGCACTATGCCTAGAATGAAATTCATGTCCTTGAACTCTTTTTTATGTTTTAGATTTAAGGTATATGTTGACATGATGGGTATTTATCAAGAGAACATAGTCAATAACTTGAAGAACTATAGGCTCTATTGATTAATAATTTGATATCTCAATCAATATTTTTTGTGATTTCATCCATCTTAGATTTTAGGGACAATGGAGGGTGAATTTCACTTAAGGTAAATATTATGGATTCTCGAGTAGAGCTTTGAGATATGGTGATCAAAGTTCATAAGCATGTGTAATTATCTTTGAGTTGACAACTTTATTTTAATTAAATGCCTTTAGCTATCAGTTATATTTTTTAAATCGCCATTTAGTGTTAAATCTCAATGATGCAATTTAGGATATCTAAGTGTCAACATTCAATGGATCATGTAGTATCATGGAGGTTGATTGATTTTTTTATTAATTAATATGAGTGTGTTGAGTACATGTACTTATTTTATAATATGGTCCTTAGAACTACCCAAGATCACCCCATTTTAAGTGCAAGGTCATGGTTTTATTTTCTTATGGGAATAAGTATAGAACACATTGATTATATTGATTTTATGGGGCCTCCCACATCATAAATTTTAGTGTCCACTATGTGGCATTATCTGATAAGTGTAGGGGGTCTCAGAGCATACCATTATTTGAGAAAAATGGATGTTCATGAGTGTAAGATTTGACACATGGCCAACATTGATTGGATGACACCTTTTCATGTCATACAATTTTATTCATCTATTTTATTTTAAGCATTGTAAGATGTGGGATAAAGGGATGGATAGGTGTAAATATCATATTGGTGGAAAGTTATTTTATTTTACTATTACATATGGCATCATATGAGTCTAAAAATTGAATATTTTGTACAAAATATTAAGATAAAACATCTTACAAAAAGGGATAAACATACATGCAAAGGCTATGATGTAGGATTATGGTAGAGCATGGGAATCTAGGAATACATCATCATGAGACTCATAGAGCAAGGTATTTTTACACACCAACACCATATTTTCACCAAAGAAACATTATTACCTCAAAAAAAATTAGTATAAAACTTTAAGATTATAAGAGGGACTAAACTTAACATCACAACAAAATTCTCACAAAATATTAGAATAATGCATTACATAAAAAGGGGATTTTAATTAGATTCTAAAAACACCCAAAAGATAAATTCCACTAAGTGTCAACTATTTTTATCTACTATGATCTTCTAAAATACATGTAAATTTGAGTGCTTAAACTTGAAATTTCATGAGTTATAAATGCATTTATAATGCCTTATTTATTATACATAAAAGGTGCATGTTGGTCACAACACCTTCCTAATAACATTTTATATTTAGTAAGGATATTTAAAAACCCTAATGTTACTAATGCATTTAAATATTTCATATTGTGCTACCTTTATGACTATATACTAATTTACCAAAACCCTTAGTTTAATGAGATTCAAAATTAATAATTATTATCAAATTTATATGGAATGCCTGAATTATAGGTAGTGAACTTAGGCATAATATATTTTGATGATCCTATGTCAATAATGCAATCATGAATAATATTATCAACAATTTTGATAGACCTGTAAATGGATAAATATAATCAAAGGGTGGATCATTGAATTGAAAAAATGCATATTAATAAAATAATCATTAGTTTCTTCTTGTAAACCTAAAATATTGTTGGGATAATTATTTTTGAAAAATTCATTAATATTTTCAAGTTTCCTTAGTAGACCAACAACTTTAAGTAAATAAAAACCATCTTTAGTATTGTCTAAACCATTAATAATATTGTAATGCCAAGCATTAGTATTGATTTGAGGATGAGATCTAGGCCTCAAGTGTTTGATACTTGATTTTATTATATCCTATAAGCAAAGTGATTATTTACTCTAAATTATTCATAATTTTTTCATTTTATATTATAATTTCACCTTTATCTTATGTTTAAGGTTTTTAATAATAATGTTGGTTATTATCAAATTTTATTATAGTAGAATTATCTTTAGGAATAGAACTAAAATCTTATATGCTTGCTTGGATAACATAAGAATTAGAAGTTTTGAATTCACTTGAAGGATCAAGATCGTAATAACTAAGCATGTTTATATTATCTACCAATTTTATATTAAAAAACATTGCTTGAGAATCCACTATGAGTTTAGGCTAGCATGTAACATTGAAAGGATTTAACAACCAATTTTTTGAATGCTCCTAGCACGCGCACACGCCCCTGCTCCCTGCGCGCGCATGGAGACTTTGAATGCCATGGGTGCTCAGGTGAAGGCGCATTCCTCCTGCTTGGTCCAGGCGGCTGCAGATCTAGCGGCTGGTGTGGATGATCCTTCAACAGCGAACGGGGATAGGATTCTGGTCATGGATGGGGGTTTTTCTCCTTTGAAGGATTCTGCTAATGGTTCCCCTATTTTTGGGTCTTTCCCTGGGTCTAAGGGAAGATCTTATGTGGATGTGGCTGCATTTGAAGCCAAAATTCATGAAGTGAAACGCCATGCTTCTGCTGGGAGACTTAGCGAATCACCTGTAAGTGTTTTAAAACCTGTCAGGGTTAACCTAGATCTTGATACTATTAAGGAAATATTTGATCAGGTAGAGTTTTTTTCAAAGTCTGCGGCTATTTGTAGATTTCGCGGCTTCTGGCCTTCTCATGCCGATTTACATGGCTGGATATCCTAGACATGGCTGCCACTGATTGATGGAAATGTTGAAATTTATCCTTGTGGTAAAGGTTTTTTTATAGCTTTATTTCACATTGCTGAGGACAGGAAGACCATTCTTTCCAACAAAAATTTCTCTTGGCAGGGTAAATACCCTCTCTTCGCCAAACGGTGGCATATGGACTTCAATCCTGTAACGGAAACTTTTAACAAGATCCCTATCTGGGTTCGGCTCCCTAATTTCCCATTGCATCTATGGCATGATTCGGTGTTTAAAACCATCGGAAATGCCATAGGGGAATTTTTATTTGTGGATGCAAAAACCAAGAGGTATTTCAGATCGACCTGTGCTCACCTCATGGTTGAGGTGGATGTTTCTAAGGGCCTTCCTGAGGTGATTTGTATGGATTCCCCTAGGGGATCTTGGACGCAAATGTTAGATTTTGAAGGGTTACCTTTTCGATGTAGAAAGTGTCATCTGACGGGGCATGTTGCAGCTCGGTGCACCACAAGGAAATCCAGACCCAGAAGATCTCCTTCTTGGTGGGCAAAAACTGATCATGATCACTATATTGCTGAACAACCAGAGGAAGCCTCGACTGATTCTGAGAATGAGAAGGAAAAGAGTATCTTATCTATTTTGACAGATCAGGAGTCTCGGCTGGAGATGGTTCCTGTTGAAGGTTCAGAGGAGATTGGATTATGTAATCTATCTGAACCAATTTTTGAGGAGGTGGTGGTTCCACCACCTGTTTTGATGGTTTCTCCTAGGAGTCAGTCGGTGGCTGGTACTCCTATGGCTTTGGCTGAGGATTTGTCGCCCACTGGGTTTCATGATTCTTGGCCTTCTTTGGAATGGGCTGCTGAGGCAGCCAAGGTAGAGGATGGTTGGACTACTGTTAAGAGGAAAAAATCTAAGCTTCTAGTCCCTCCTCTAGATATGAAGCTTCGGTCTTGTAATAAAAAAAAATAATAACTAATTGTTATTGTTTGTCTAGCTCGTGTAGGCTGTTTTCTGATTACTGGTTTTTCTGGTTCAACTTTTGTATGTTCTAGGTTATTTGTTTCTTGGATGTGCTTAAGGTTTTTATCTTTCTGATGTATAGGGTTTCGGGGCCCCTTCAAAACCTATTTTTACCTTTAATCTAAAACATTGCTTGAGAAAAATGTTTAAATTTTTTAACAATAATGCATGTTTCAAGATCATGATTGATTTTAAAAACATGATAAAAATGGACTTTATTTTATGAAACAAAATGAATGGCTCAAGTTCCAGATATAGAGAGGCCATAACCAATTTTTATGAACATAGAGTCTCGTGTAGATAAAATAAATTTTTAATTTGAGTGAGCTAAGTGAGTGGATCATTACCATCAAACTTATGCAAGTTCAATTTTGGCAACATTAGCTTAAGTCTAGAATTAGTTTTGGTATTGTTTGGAGTAGTATAACCAAACAAAAGTGGTGGAGGATTATTTTGTAGTGGTTGAGTAGACAAGTTGGCCAATTGCCCAGATATTTTTTGTAATTGATCCTTCATGCTATCCAAGTCCCCTCTCAAACTTATAATGTCTGATTAAACCATATCATAATCATATTTTTTCATCATACCTTATAAATTTGACTTAATTTGTTAAACTACCTCTGAAATAGATAGATCAGAGGTTTTTGATTTTATGTCATCCTTGTGAGGATTTTTTGGAGTATCTTTCCCTTTCTCACATCTATGAGTGTTTAGAATAACCATGCACAAACCCTAGGAGTGTTGTAGCCCCAAAAAAATTTACTAATTGAATACACCATTATGATCATCTACTGATATGAATCTAACTACTGCTATTGTGCACAAGGGTGAAAATTTTTAACCCAAAAAAGTGTACCAATAGAATATACCATTGTGATCATCTTGCAGAGACAAATCCAACAAATGCTAATTTTCATAAGATAAAAAATCCATACCTTTTTTTATTTTTTTGTAAAAAAATATCGTGAACAAAACTATGGTGATGAAAAAAATCAATTCCTCCTAGATCACAAGTTATGTTTTTTCAACCTTTTACTGCTTAGGATGTTAGATCCAAAGAAAAAAATTGTGTTTTAGAAACTTGTCCAAATCAAAGATTTGAGACCACTTGTAACGAAATTAATTAGATGATTTACAAAAATAGAATATGATTATATCCAAATTAAAAATTATTGAAAGAGAATAATACTTGAATATTATGACTGAGCCACTTTGAGCAGCCAACCTCCATAATAATACAATAAGAACAAAATTCATGATATGAAAGACTAACCACTACCTCCTATATATACTCGACTCATCCATGGTTATTCCATAGGACTACCATACTAAAAACATAGAGAAATGCAAGCTAATATGAAGATGTGTAATCCACAAGTCAACCACACATATCCCTAGATGCACTATAGGTTAAGGGCATGGCATTCAATCTAAGTGATCCCTAAATAATGTTTGAGTGTGTTTTATCTTAATTTGGGGTTTATAACCCTAATAGTATATAAATTAGTATGTGATTTTATATTACTATATATGGAATTCAAGTATGATTATGAATGTAAAAGCTTGAAATAGACTGCAATGATTTGATATTTGGCATAAGTTAAATATAACAAGTACAAAAAATGTATCAATACTTAGTTTTTTTATAATTTAATATATAACTATGATTTTTTTATGATATTGAGGAATATATTTAATCATGCCTATGATTTATGTAGATTCAAAAAAAATTCTTGTGTGCAAAAGGTTAGTTTTATTAGCTTTGGCTTAGCATTGACTATTGATATTGACCTATAGTGGTTGATTATGATTATGAGTAAAATAGAGTCTATAAACATATTATTACCTTAACATGTATCTAAAATATATGTATGTATGATGTATAACCCTAATTATCCACATCACTCCATAAATCAACATCCTTCCCCTTGAATCCCTGTGTGTGTTTGTGAAGGATAGAAACTTGTAAAACTAAGGAAAGTGTATTTGGTTTAGATAAACTCAATTACCTCCATTGATAATTGATTTTTTCCTATGTATTTGATACTCCAAGGAGGGAAATCAAGACAAACATAGTTATCCTACCTAGTGTGATTTTAAAATTAATTATTTGGATTTGACACTTGACAATGTTTGATTTAATTTCACTTTGGTATGTTTAAAAAATGGTTTTGGGATGGTCCTATTAATTTATTCATGAGTTGGGAATAATAGGGTAGTTTTTCTCAATTTAAAATAATGTATAGATGTGTGCTAGATAATTTCCATGTCTCCTATCAAGTGAGGAATATATATATATATCTATATATATATGTATATATATATATATATATATATGTATATATATATATATATATATAGATATATATATATATATATATATATATATATATATATATATATATACATATATATATATATATACATATATATATATACATATATATATATATGAGTCTAATTGAGAAATTTATCACACCATTGATATTATAGGTTGATGGGTCAGCCCTAAGAAAAACATATTTTAAAAATTATATGTTTCTAATATAATATAGGGTCATTATCGATAGGTACATGTCAGTATCAACTACCAATACTAACCCAGTTTGAGGTTAGTGACTCATGCATAGGACTAACATGAAGGTGTATGAATTTTTATGAAAGATAGTATACAATTTTTAAATAGATAGTAAGGTTCATGTAGGTTTGTAACATTAGAAAAGAAGGGTCAAATTCATATGGTAGCATGTAGGTGTGAGAGAATGACAAGTTAGGAATATCATTATGTGTAAAAGTAACATGTGATAAATTTATGTCAATATTTTCATTTTTAAGTGTTTAATTATAAATTTTATTACCTAAAAATGTACTCTTTTTATTCTAGTAATGAAATTTCTAGAGTAAAAGTAAAATATATGCTTGAGTTTATACATCACACTATTTCTTTGGTAGGGATCTTCAGTTGTGTAAGTCAGTAAAAACTTAAAAAAAATACAAAAAATGTATAGTGATCAATGTCTATAAATTTATATTTTAAATCTAAAATTTAAATGTAAAAATTAAGGAAGGAGTACACCTATGTGTTAGTGAAAATGTTTACCCTTACATCTTGTTAGAGATGATGCTTCCTTTCTGAATCATTAGATAAATGTTATTTCAATTGAATCACTTGGAGATTGATTCCTATTATTTAGTAATGGATAAATTGAGGGTGATCAAACCAAAAAAAATTTAACCATACAAGCACTTTTGTTGGGAAGACATCATGCCCCAATTATCATATATTTTGGGAGAAATATGTAATGTACTAGCCCAAATAGCTACTCAAATATATTAAGGATAAGAACCACATGATGTATTAACTATATGAAATTAAATGGTTGTTTAATATCACTAAAATTTAATGTACATTACTCATCAAAACATGAATCATATATTAAAAACATATTTACAGTTTCAATGTTTCTCACTAATTGGTACAGATTGAAAACATGTTTACAAATAAAAAACTATGATAGTGTTCACTAAAAAATGTGTAAATTTGCATGAATTAGCATCATGCTCCTTTGTATGTATTTGTATGAACCAATATCATGCCTCATGAATCTTAAAAAAAAATATGTGTGCATGAATCATTATCATTCCCCTTGAATCTATATCAACTAATATATAATGTTATGAATCTATATGTTGAATATAACAACCTATATCTTGAATGTATGTATATATAAAAACATGTAATTTTAATTATTTTAGACAATGTACATATTCTCATTCATATGCACTCAATTTCTTATAAATCTACACTCAATTCTCTATAAATTTAGTGCATATGCATGGCCTATGCCCCCATAACTTGTACTAATGTGTCAACATCTATAATGTATCTAAACTCATATGATATCTACAACATTTAGCATCTAAAAAAAAAATTATTTATGGAGGATTATAATAATAATCGCACTATAATTCCCCCTTTCAAGATGAGGGAAGTTCATAAAAGTTACTCATTTAAAAATGTAAGTTAATTGTGTTATGTCATGTATAAATATAACATCATGTATAATCAAGTGAACATGTGGAGAGTATGTCATCAAAGTAATGTATATTTCAATCAAGGAATGTATGTAACATATGTAGTGCATATCATATAAGTGTCATGTCTAGATAGATGTATTAATGAAGAATGCAGTAGTAACCATCACTAAAAGATAATTAAATAAGACTAGACTATAAGTGTGCATGATATGGATACTTGTACCACTCAATGTTATCAACCTAACAAACAAAAACATTAAACAAGATCAAAATTTAGTGTCACATATAATACTAAGGTTTTCATGTGAGGGACATGAAAAAAATTCAAAAAATAATGCCAAATTCCACACACAAGGGACATAAATATGTCTCAAATAAGGGAAATATATCTATCACATCAAACACTAACAAGGGCCACATGAAAGGGACATAAACATGTCACAAACAAGGGATATAAATATTCACATAAAAATTTGACAAGGGTCACACATAATATGAAAATAATGAATAGCATATCATGTAAGAGTAATAACATCAATGAATCATATAATAAGTAAATACTAGTCTACACAATCCATATGTATTTATGTCACATCATATTATAATAGAATATCTATGTAGCATTATTTAATATATGAGTAACTAGAAATAAATGTGTAATAAATTTGTGTATTTCAACATGTTAGATAGGTCATAGAAATATATAACCTGTGATAGTGAAACCTATGGAATAATATGCCCCCAGTATTAGGATGGCCAATGTGTAGCTACAAGTTCAACATCTATATGTCCATATGTAGCCTGTATGTCATTCATCACACTCCTATATTATTAAATGAGTGGGTATATGAAAATAACATGCCATATACCAAACATGTGATAAATGACATATGTAAATAGTATAATCTAGTAATAATGTCATGATTAGGTATTGATTTTTAATTAATTAATATTTTTTCTTGTATTTTCTCAAATTTTTTGTTTTTATATAATTTTGAGATATTTTAAAGTAATGTTTATAAATAATTTAGTTCATCATCATATTCAAGATCAAATTTCATATCTCTCATATTGTTCTTGAGATTATGTAATAACATTTCATCTTCTTATACTATCACTGATTATTCATATTTTATGTTTGTTATGTTTGAATATTTTCCCTTCTAGTGAGTACCATTTCCATTATGTTGAATATTTATTATATTTTTTTTATAAGACAGAAATATATTGTTCTATTATATTCATTGTGGCATGGATCACGTATAACCATTCTAGTCATAATGTGAGTGTCAACTAGGTGGTAAAAGGTGTCACCCATATGCAATATGCCCAAGAAATGTACCATGGTTTGGATTGATTGGGTATTTAATGTTGTGCCCCAAGTGTCATAATAATATGAAAATATCTATATTTTCTAGTTAATATTCATCAATATTATTCTATTTTGAAAAATCACCTTCTATATATATATAAATATGGTTTTCCTTCCTAATGTAAGAGACATCTAATGGTTCCATGATATATATATATATATATATATATATATATATATATATATATATATATATATATATATCATGGAACCATTAGATGTCTCTTACATTAGGAAGGAAAACCATATTGTGATCATCATAGAATAAAAATAATGACACATATAAATGTGATTCATTAAAAAATAATATTGAAAATTACAATAATTAAAGAACCATTAAGGTGACACAGGATCATCAAGAACACTCACCACTGAGTTCTAATAGAACTCAACAAAAATTTACAAAGGTTACAAGCATAAAAAACAAGATATAGTGATTATATATATATATATATATATTATATATATATATATATATATATATATATATATATAATCACACTATCTTGTTTTTTATGCTTGTAACCTTTGTAAATTTTTGTTGAGTTCTATTAGAACTCAGTGGTGAGTGTTCTTGATGATCCTGTGTCATATATATATATATATATATATATATATATATATATATATATATATATATATATATATATATATATATATATATATATATATATATATATATATATAATCACAATATATTGTTTTTTATGCTTATAACCTTTGTAAATTTTTGTTGAGTTCTATGTTCTTGATGATCCTGTGTCACTTTAATGGTTCTTTAATTCTTGTAATTTTAAATATTATTTTTTAATGAATCACATTTATATGTGTAATTATTTTGATTCTATGATGATCACAATATGATTTTCCTTCCTGATGTGAGAGACATCCAATGGTTCCATGTCTAGTACATGATAATGTGATGAGATTATGATCAAGTAATATTTGTAGTGGTATTCTTATTTTATCTTAAAGACATGTTACTTTCAATGGTGTTCCATCTTTAGTAGTTGACATATCCACATTAGTTTATAAAATTTAGGATTGCTTCTTTATCCAAGTCATGTTTTACTTTCATGTGTCTAATGTGATATGATATTTTAACTATTGTTTGTTTTTTAAATGTTCTGATGATCTATCATTATTTCTTTACCCTTCCCCTCATAAGATTATACCTAAATAGGATTTTTTTATTTATCCCTTTTTATATATGTTTACTCTATTATTATCCAATTCCTAGGTGTGAATGGAGTATTAGATAAATATTCATCTAAAGGATTGATTTTTTTTTTATTTGGTCAAATGTCATATCTACCATGTTGGTATTATTGTCATCACTATCATAATAGTCTGTAAAACCATGCAATTTTTATTTTCTAAATTTACCACTAATAAATGATTAGGAATAGGTTTTGGTTGCTCTATATTATATTTAGGTTCATAATGTATAGTTACTTTATATGTTATGATTGGTTATGTGTTTTTTCCATTGCTTGATTCACCCACCTCATATGTATGCATATAATCTCCTAGAATATGTTTTGATGGAGGAATGATATAATGATCTTCTAACTATGATTGTGATAGGTTCTTATTAGTATATTTAATCATCTTAAAATGTCTAAGAGGATCACCATACGTTAGTTTTATATAATAATATCCTTCATGCATGAATTTGATATATTTGTGTAAATTTTATGGTATTGATTTCATAGCATGTATCCAAGTCATCATTAAATCAAGTTGTAATGTAAATAATTAGGCATAATGTGGAAGGTAGTAAGTACTATGTTCAGACCT
>JARHVA010000903.1:3892500-4132500 GCA_037957365.1 Torreya grandis
GTTATTTTTACACTAATCAGCTATAGTTCAATAAAATAAACATCAACACATAGTTGATTACCTATCTTAGGTATCATTTATAGCCCAGTTTAGACTTAGCCAAATATATACCAAGACAATTATACCTTCAAACTTGTTTACCCATTTTCCCCCAATGGACTATGCAACTCAGACATAGTTTGACCAAATAGTCATCAATACATAGTTAATGCAAATTTTGAAATCATAATAAAAACTAACATTTACTTATATATATTTATAATTTACTATTTTAAATACTTTATTCATGTAAAATGATAACCCTATAGTCATATTACTTATCTACCCATATTTGGGTTACACAAGTGATTGCCCATAAAAGATCCCAATTTTGCTTTATAATCCATTATGAATATTACAAGGTTTCATAATCTAGTTTAAGGATTATAAAATAATCTATGCCCATTTAAAACATCATTATCATTTTTAAAATGTATAATACATAGTCATTTATATATGTGAATTTTGACAACACCCACACACACACATATATACTATCATGTTAAATAGTTAAACAATTCAATAGTATTATATATATGTATATATAATCATTTAATGAAATATATAAGTTAAATACAATTATCTCTCTATATAAATATATACATACCTACAGTCATTTAATGAAATCTAACAATTCAACATACAAGCATATATATATATATATATATATATATATATATTAGTACACACACACACAGATGAACATACCTTTATACTTAATCCATTTTTAACTGAGTATATACTCATTTATATATTTATTTATATATCTAAAACCCTAAAAACCCATATTTTAAATCCAAATGTCTATTTTTATTTAACAGTCAAAAACATATATGGGCTAACTTATTTCACTCTGTATTTTCATATACCCTAAATGCATATATAATAATATTGTTTGAATTTATTATTATGAGCCATATTATTTATATACCCATTAGGATAATATTAATGTAATGAACAAAGATTTCTAAATGTATAGAGATGTGTAGGACAAAGTATTCAAAAAAAACTAACATTAACCATGGCCATCTTTACCTCATTTCCCAGGTTTCCCTGATTGAATGTGGGGTTCTATGGAGGCCGAACCTTCCACAAGGCTCCATAATTAACTCAATTTTTCTAATGAATTAACCAAAGAAAACCATTAACCATACATTTAAATAAAAACCCATTCACCATTTCATTAATACATTAAATTACAAGACCAACTTGGTGATCATATGAATGTCCAATATAGTTGAGCGAAATTCTTTCTTCACAATTATTTACCTCTTCTTCACTTTCTGCCTTCTCCACTAAAACTACTATGATTAGTTATGTGTCCTCCTTCATAACCCCACTCCTCTCTTTTATTTATTTTCCATCCTCTATTTTACTCCACTATTCCATCATTAATGGTCAATAAAGCTTATTCTAATTATGCATGCCTAGATAGCTCATAGTCCACTTCCATGCAAAATACAGTAAACACCATAATATCCTCTTAAACATCACTTAACTAAAGTCAACAAGTGATTAATTACCTAATTATTCTTGATGCTTCTCTTAAAATCCTTAATAAATAATATTCTATTCCTTTATCAAATCCACATTGTAATGATTAAACCATCATCGACCACCCTAAGTCACATAAGTCAAATAATCCTTATATTCCATACAATAATTTTAAAGTAGTCATGAACTAATGTATTTCCCCCATGCAATGACTAAAATAATTAAATCATATAACCTTGGTAATGCTACATATGCATAATAAGACTTAGATTTTATGTTAAATATATCCACTATAATAATAATAATAATAATAATAATAATAATAATAATAATAATAATAATAATAATAATAATAATAATAATAATAATAATAATAATGATTTCTAAAATAATTTAATAATTAACATTAATATATCTAATTATATATATGAATATAAATATTTAAAAAAATAGTTAATCAAATACAGTCTATTTAAAAATAATGTTATTATCTTTCAACATTAAAATGTAATCATAATAATCTTTAATTATTATTATCTATATCTTATAACTCAAATAATGATTATAGAATCTATCAAAACATCATAATGTTTTATTATTCAACCAAACATAATAAGACAATGATTCAAGTAAACACAAACAAATTCATTTGTTAATCCTAACAAGATGAGCTACGTAGGATCACAAAACACAGTGAAATCATTCAAACAATCACATGATCATCAATATCAATCAATATTATACTAGAAAACATATTAACAATCATCTAAATAAAAAATACACAAAACATGTTATGCTATCCATATCAAACAATTATGAAACATCATATACTAAGTGGTGTGTGCAAGAGTTTCTTAACATTTTTCTCTGTCGACCCCCAACATCTTCATTTAACCACCCTCTCCGATGATAATCTCCCTACAACATGATCTGAGGGAAGAATATTTCCTACATCCACCTCATACCAATGAAGGTAGTTAGCCCAAAAAATTAGTATATCCATTAAAAAATGTTATATAATAATCAAACATGATCACAATATAATGAACATAAAAGTACTACTAACTCATAACAAATAATCATGTAAATTTAAAAACACAAACTATCCCATAATTAGCATATGTTATCAAGCTTAATCAAATATTAGTTAATCAACTAATCAACTATAATAATCTATAGATTAAACAAGTTATTTATCTTAGAGATAAATTGGGATGTGACATCTGGAGTACATATATATGTGTACTAAAACATTGACATGTGTTTGTGTTTTTAAAGGACTGTGAAATAACTCTTATGTTACATTATCACATTTACTTGAAGAGACTTATTAAGAATGACTGTCATGTCTTATATGTATACAACAAGATAAATTAGATCTATATATAGTGAAAGTACATTCACACTATATGTTTTATATATAACATATAGTGTGAATATTCACACACACACACACAAACACTATATAACATATAGTGTGAATGCACTTTAACCCCCTTCTCCACACACACATATATATATGTAATAACATATAGTGTGAATATTCACACTATATGTTATATATATGTATGTATGTATATTCACACTATATATTATATATATATATATATATATATATATATATATATATATATATATATATATATATATATATATATATATATATATATCTATATATATACATATAGTGTGAATTTACTCTCACTAAATATATATATATATAAATAGAAAGTACATTCACACTATATGTTATATATAACATATAGTACGAATGCACTTTCACTATATATATAGTGAAAGTACACTCACACACACACACTATATATAAAATATATAGTGTGAATGTACTTTCACTATATATACATATATATAGTGAAATTATATTCCACACATATATAGTGAAAGTATACACATACTATATGTTTTTGATTAATTAAGATGATAAACCAAGGGCCAAACCCTATACAGTCAAAAAAGACAGGAAGGCTGGCAAACAAAAGATGCCAGCACCGAACCAATGACACAGTCGAGAAACAAAGTCAGAAGGAAAATAAAACACTGAAAAGACCAGAGTCAAAAAGTATGAAACTACATAAATAGAGAATTAACAAGATCCTTAGGATTCTCATTGTCTGCATTTTCAACATTCCCTGGATTACCCACCGCTTCTAACATAGTCAAATTTAGCAAAATGTTATTTCGAAGGCCTTTGGCAAAGACCTTTTCCAGCTTTTGAATGCGGACCTTCAAGGCCCCAATATCTATTTTCCAATCATTCTCATTTTCCAAACCCTCACCAACTTATTCTACATGCATCTTCTCCTTATTATCAGTAGTTCCCCTAGAATCAACACCCTACTCTTCAGTGACCTCAAAAACCTGAGAAGCCTGTTTCGCACCAGTGTCCTCCCAAATTTCTTGACTTCCCAGCTCTTCATTCCCTAATTATCACCTTGAGATTTGAACAAGTAACAAGCCTTCATTTTTGTTTGCACTGAATGCAGATGTGAAGGCTCATTTTACAAAATGACCCACCATGGTGACGTCTACTTTCATGCTTGAAAATAATCCCCCCTTGGTTTTCATGATGCGAATCTCACACCTCCACCTCATGATACAAGGAATTAATCATGACAATCAAGGAAGTATTAAGGTTATCATTTTCCATGATCCACAATGGCCTTCTCCACGTGGACCACCTTCGAAAGCTATCTTCGTCATCAATGTGCATCTTTCATGCTCCATCATCTCCTTCTAAATGATCTCTCTAATGTTTGGGGGTATATGAGCCCCTTGTCGCCATACCCTCCATCTTGAGAATTGCTGACCAAGGTTGGCACAAGCATTAGCGACCCTGTTACCTTCTCTATAGGTGGGGGTAATCTCAACTTCGGAAAACTTTTGAAAAAGAAATTGGATGTCTGTAATGATGTATTTTAGATGGATACAAATGTTAGATGCTTTATTAACGACATCTATGACCAACTTATAATCTCCCTGAATATTCAAATTTCTAATTCCTAGGGATATAGCTAACTTTAATCCCCAAAGTAAGGCCATAGCTTCAACATAGTTATTGCTCTGGCAACCCATGCCACCAGCATAGACAACAAACATCGTTCCTTTTTCATTTCTTATTATTCCTCCTTCACTTGCTTTACCACTCAACTTGGATGCCCCATCAAAATTGAGTTTCATCCAATTGGGTTTAGGTGGTATCCATTTAGTATGAAGTCTCTGAAGAATTTTGGAATTATCATGCCCAGGGATAAGGTTTAAAACCTTCCATTTGGAAATAATTTGACTTTCAAATTTAGATAGGGGTTTCTCTGCAACACTAATATGAGCTATTGTAACACTTTCCAAGATGGTCCTAACAAAGGATTTAAACACCTGAGCAACATTTCTAGTAGTGTCCCTAAAAATTTTGTGATTTCACTCTTTCCATAAAGTCCAGCTCAAGCATGGTAGAGCTTGCTTCCATAATTCCTTAATCTAGGGATGTGTGAAGGTTGAGTTCCAGCTGAGAATTACTTCTTTAAGCTCAGAATTGCAAACCCATTCAATGCCAAAGTTGTTAAGTATTGTGCCCCATAAATTCTGGGTAAACTCACATTGTATGAATAGGTGTGAAACTGATTCCTCTCTAGAACCACACAGAAAACATCTGTTGACCAAAGTAAACCCCCTCTTTTGAAGGTTATCTTGAGTAAGGATTTTGTTATGGGTAGTAGCCCACCAAAACAAGTTAATCTTTGGAATGAGTTTATGATTCCAAACCTTTCTCCATACCTCCTTATTCTAAGCTTCAGGTGTAAGCAAATGATAGGAAGATTTGACAAAGAAAGATCCATTCTTATCCAACCACCAATATTGTTCATCCTCTCGAGGGAAGAGTGGGATTCTAATCTCCTGAACACATTGCTGGATCTCCTAAATTCTTGGGATAAGCTCAGGCTTGTGCACATAGCAATCCAAAAGGTTTTTCCAGCTCTTTATCCCATTATTATTTTCCATATAATCACTAACCCTATCACCAAAGAACTGAGTAGTCAGGTCTATAATTTCTCCATAGTTTCCTTGGGAGATGAGAGGCTTGTCCCTTAACCAATTATCCTCCCATAATTTAATCTGCTAGCCATTTCCAAGCTTCCACCTAATTCCCTATTTGAGAAGAATTCTACTTTTTAGCATTTTATTCCATATCATAGACCCCTAGGGTAATCCCACCTGTTGAAGAAAGTTGGAATCATCAATGCTATGCATGTATTTGGCATACATTATTTCCCCCACTCACTGTTGTTGTGAATCAGATTCCAACTAACTTTTGAGAGGAGGGATTTATTCATTTTCCTGATGGATCTTATATTAAGTCCACCATGAGATTTTGGGAGACACACTTTTTCCCATCTGACTAAAAACATTCTCTGTTTGTCTTCTACTCCCATCCATAAAAAATTCCTTTGGATCTGTTATAGATTTTTAGCAAAATATGTAGGAATTTTAAAAGGAGACATGAAGTAAGTAAGAATACCTTGCAAGGATGCCCAAAGAAGTTGTAGCTTACCTGCACTACTGAGTAGTTTCCCCTTCCACCCAAGAAGTTTCCTCTGTGTACGTTCCACAATACCATTCCAAAAACCTAAAGATACCTCTTTGACCGAGAGTGGGAGACCTAGGTAGGTAGCTGGTAGGCTAGCCTCAACACAATCTAAGATATCAATGATTATATGTCTAAGTTCATTGGGAGTGTTGAAGAAGTACACATTGCTTTTCTAGAAATTTATTCTTTGTCCTGAGTCTCTGGCATAATCATTAAGTATATTCTTCCATCTTCTAACTTTGATCACTGATGAGATGCCAAATAAGATGGTATCATCCACAAACTATTGTATAACCATAAGATGAAGGGAAGAGGCAGGTTTGATGCCTACTAGCTTTTTTGAAACTATATCAGCTTGTATGTATCTTCCTAGTGCCTCAGCCATAATGATGAATAGGTACGGGGAGAGAGGGTCTCCCTGATGAATTCCTCTCAAGGAGGAGAAAAACCCTCTAGGAACACCATTAACCAGCATTGAGAATTTAGCAGAAGAGACCACATTCCATAATAAGCAAGACAATTTATCATTAAACCCAAATTTTCTAATCACTTGGAATAGAAAAGTCCATGAGACTCTATCATAAGCTTTGGATATATCAAGCTTGAGGGACATCCTAGGGATTCTCTCTTATCCATGGAGTGGATAGTCTCATGTGTGGTGATCACAACATCAAGAATCTATCTGCCCGGGATGAAACCTTTTTGAGTAGGAGAAATAATTTTGTCAAGCAAGGGTTGAATTCTCAAAACCAGCAGTTTAGTACATATCTTATACACAGTGTTGCATAAGCTAATGGGTCTGAAATTAGCAAGGTGTACAGGTTGAGATTTTTTAGGAACAAGTACAATGAAGGTATTATTGACTTGTTTCAAAAGTTTTCTAGATCTGAAAAAATCACAAACTGTAGCCGTGAGGTTCGCTCCAACAATCTCCTAATATTCTTGAAAGAATATAGAAGGAAAGCCATCAAGACCTGGGGCTTTAAAAGTGCCCATGGAGAATAAAATAACATGTACTTCTTCATTGGATACATGCTTTAACATTTCTAGATTATCTTCTTCTATTATCAAACAGGGGATTTTATCAATGAATTGACTCATAGATCTATCAATTCTATCATTATTGTTTTCTTTCATAAGCAGAGTCTGAAAGAACGCCCTGGCTTGATCCCCTATTTCATTATCCTCAGTAATAATGTATTCATTATCCAGGACAAGCTTAGTTATTGAGTTGGCTTTTCTATGTTTCATAGCTGAGAGATGAAAAAAAGCAGTGTTCCTATCACCCTCTTTAAGCCATTGAACACAAGATTTTTGTTTCCAAAAAACCTCTTCCCTTTTCATCAGTTTATTCCATTCTGAAGATAGACTATTCTCTTCTTCTAAGGTGACCTCAGAGTCATCCCCTTGATCAATCAATTGCTGAATAGCCTTGAGTTTTCCCATTATATTTTTCTTCTGCTGGAAAACCTACCCAAAACTATATCTATTCTAGCCATAAACTTCTTGTTTAATGTGCTGGAGTTTCTTGACTATTCTAAACATGGGAGTACCTTGAATGGGAATATTACACCATTGATCCACCATTTGTCTAAAACCTTTGTGTTTAATCCACATAGCTTCAGAATAGAATGGAGGAGGTCCGTGATGTCCCTAATCTCTCCAATTGAGGATAATCGGGCAGTGGTCGGACATGGTTCTAGGTAGAGCCTGCGCCTGCATATTCTGATAATCATTCTAATTTCTTGATATCAAATATCTATCTAATTTAACCTGAATCATTTGATCTCCTCTTTTTTAATTGGTCCAAGTAAAATTTTGGTTCTGCAGCTCTATGTCCAATAATCCCCAATCATTGATGAATTCAATAGAGTCAAACATGTTGTCCGAGTAATCAATAATTCCACCCTATTTTTCAGAAGGGTATAAAGGTGTTTTAAAATCTTTGGCTAAAATACATTTATAATTCTAAGGATTATTCCTATAGCTACTTAGATTTATCCATAATTTTTGTCTCAAAGCTCTGTTATTCGGTGCATAAACATTTACCAACGTCCAGTTCAAGGAATTCATGGAAAAATTGGTAATCAAAAAGTGCTTATTATGGGCCATAAGAGATCCTTGGATTTTAACACTATTCCACATAGTGACAATCCCTCATAAAGCTCCTTCAATAGTATAATACAAAAAACTGCCTTAGGCCATATATAGTCAACAATTTTTGCAAAATTCTCCTCTTTCATCTTGACTTCTTGGAGTAATAGAATATCTAGTTTATTATCTAAAATGTAGTTTTTAACCTCAAACTACTTTATGGGACTGTTAAAGCCCCTCAAATTCCATGATAATATTCTCATTTAGAGAGTTTGGAGGGTTAGGACTCCAATGTTTTCTGTTTTCCACTAGCAATCTCCCTAGCAATCTCTCTTTGCCTTGTTTCCCTTAGGGTTGGCCTCCCTTGTTTGGGCTCAGTACCAATATCTGCATATTTTTTACCTTTTTGAATCTTTTTCTTTGGGGTAACCCATTCTTCCTGTTCATTTTTGCCATCTTGTCCTACTACCCCTGTTGCCAAATAGTTTCCTACCTAGCCTCCATCTTCCAGATCACGGAAAAAGTCTATATTTGACTGTGGATCTGGTACTCATTGAGTGTGACTTTCAAGTGTTACTTCTTCCTATCCAATCCTTGAAACTGTGTCATCTTCATTAACTTCCTTTAGCAAAAGGTCCCCTCCTACCCCTTCCTTAAACATATTAGTCTATTTTTCTAAAGTGTAGATTGTGTTAAATGTGGCCTTGTGACTGTCGTCAAATACTATATTCTCCTTTGGGACTTCTTTTCCCTCACTACTGATGATATCCTCCTTTCTCTTCTCCTCCTCTCCTTCTTCTGTAGCCTTCTGACTATCATCTAATCCTATATTTTCCTTTGGGACAACTTCACCTTCACTGCTAGGGGTAGCCTCCTTTCCCTTCCCCTCCTCTCCTTTTCTTGTATTATCAAGAATTTCCACATTATTCTCTATTTCCTACTTGCTGTTCACTTGCTCCTCCTCTACATTTTGGGAATCCTCTTTCATCCCCCTTTAATTCAATTTACATTGTGTCATTAGATGTCCCTTTCTCTTACATATTTGATAGAAAGTGGTAGCATTCTCATAAGTAATTGGCTGAGTCGAGGTTCCATATTTAGAGTTTAGCTCAATGGACGTAGGGAGAGTCTTATTTATTTCAACATTAACACAAAGTCTAACATACACATATCTGGACTTAGTTATGGTTATATGATCTGAGGTGACATATTGACCAATAGAATTACCAATGGATGTGAAGATTTTTTCATCCCAAAATTCCAAAGGGAATCCTGGTAATCTTACCCAAGCAGGTGCTATCTTATTGAGGTCTGAGTTAGGATCAAATCTTTGTTTCCATGAGCATAAGGCTAGAGAATGTGGTCCAAATAGATAGGGACCTCAAGCAAGGGTAGCGATAATGTCCTCCCTATTCATAAATCTAAAAAAGGAATAGACCTCTAGCCATGGCTGTGATTGAAACACTACCTTTGACTTTCCACCTAGACATAATTCATCTTCTAAGTATTTTGGTATTAGGACGGAAATAAAAAACTTACCAACCAGTGTAAGGTCCATGGATGCCACTATTTCCTCCACCAGATCGTCTGGGATACTCAACACCTTGCCCTCTGAGAGAAAAGGGAGGCTCGACATGCCTTTCAATGGACATGTCTTTTCACCTATGAGTGCCTTCTTCCATCCATTGGATGGACTATCCCCTAATAGATTCTTGGATAGATCCTCAGAGGTATTGCTATTTGTAGTGACCTCAATTGGATTCGTGGTCCTACCTATCACACTCAGGGGGCCCAACCAGGTGGGAAAAAACTAGTTTCAAATATTGTCCACACGCTTCACTCCTCCGCTCCTTCAAAATGGTTCACATATACATACTATATGTTATATATATGACATATAGTGAAATTTCACACTATATGTTATATATATAACATATAGTGTGAATGTAATTTCACTATATATATATATATATAAAGTACATTCACACTATATCTATATGTTATATATATAGTACATTCACACACACTATATATATAGTGTGAATGTTCTTTAGTGAAAGTATGTTCACAGTGTATGTGTATATATATATATATAATGTGAATGTACTTTCATTTTGTGAATGATCTTTAGTGAAAGTACATTCACACTATATGTATATATATATATAATGTGAATGTACTTTCATTTATCTTGTTAGATAACACTCAATGGATAAGAAGTAATTTTATTTAACCTTAAATCAGATTTGGGATCCTATTAGGTAGATAGGGTTAAGGATGTATAAATTATTAGGTACAAGGGTGAATATTAGATCTATAATAGGCCAATTAAATGTTAAACTTAGATGTAACATATATTGAATTTATTAAACTAAGATAATCTATAATTAAAAAGTATAATTATGTTAAATATGTAAATTAAAAATAAGCAATGTACTTAGCTTGTTCTGATGCTAATGTAGATATGGATTTAGAATAGGTTGAAAGTAGGTGGGAAGATAGTTCTATAAAAATTGTCAGATTTTAGATCTAGTGCTTTTGGCTCTTTGGACAGTTATGTTATCTCTATATGGTTGCATCGATGCTACTATCTAGATTAGATACTATTGTCCTATAAAAATTATCTAGAGAAACATGGTGTGACCACCTAACTACTTATAGGTTTTGCTTTTGCCTTCATTCTAGTGTATTTAGATCTAGGTCATAGACTATTGCTCCTTGTGAAATAATAAAACCCTAGTTTTCTATCTTCAATATGATCTTGGGAAAAGTGGATTAGTGGGCACATGGTGTCGAGATGACCCACAATGACCCTACTATCAAAGTTCACTACCTATATATCCAATAATTTAGAAGAGTGTCTCAAACTTATGTAGTTCTCCCCTATGCATTAGCTTATGTGTGAATCATGAAATGTGTGTAAAACAAGTACACTAATGACCTAGCTTGTAACTTGATAAATAAGACCCTATGATTTTTCCTTTATTACTTCAAACTTGTATATGTGTTGTATCTATGACTGGTGTGGAAATAAGGAAGCTTTTCTCAATTGAATGTTTGATAGAATGGTTTTTATAAGTGCCTTAGTCTCTTTGGTCTGGTCATTAGGTGAGGAATGAATGATGTTTGATATTGTATTTATACCAATCCTATAAAGAGATAACTTGAATTAAATCACTTAGTCCAACCATTTGGATACATTTAATTTATAAATTGGATGATTTTAGGGTGCTAGACATTTGTGTCGAGGCAAAATAATAATGTCAATGCTAGTATCTATCCCAAATATTAGTGTTTAGGGAAAAAGGTATAGGCTCAAAACTTACATAGGTGTAAGATAAGTACATTTTAAGCATTTTGGGAAAGATAGGATGTTTATTTCATCAATATAATACTAATAGTACTAAGAGATAAGACAAGGGGCATAAGATAAATTAGATACAAGTCTTTCAAAAGCAAGGCATGTTTAGAGCTATGAGGAACAACCAAGGTTTGAGTTTTTCAACTGTACAAAATTGAGGTGCTACATAATCATAAAATATTGTCTACATTCCCCACCTTTAAACTAGTAATGAAATTATTAATTTAAAGGAAATAAATAAGTACTTGGGTGTACATGCACACTTTATCTTTTATTGAGTTAAATTTGAGTGTTCTTCTAGTGACTAAACTACAACCAAGAGTATGTTATAGTGTAAAATTAGTGCATATAATCTGGGATAAAAGTACTTGAAGTAGATTGAAATGAAAGAGGAAGTTTAGGAGTACACTCATGTGTTGATGTAACCACCGTGCCTATTATAAATTTGTTTTACAAAATATGTATCATTACATAAGGCTCTAAAAGTGAGATTAAGATAAATATAGATGAAACTTTAAAGAACATATATCCAAGGAGATAAAGAGAGAAATTGGAAGGCACATACCCCTAAATTTAGAGTAAAAGTGAGTTGAAACTTGATTGATATTATCTCAATTGTGCAACCCAATGATACTTATAACCTACTGAGGTTGGTTGATACAATCATTTGCAACCTAAAAACTTAGAAAGATTGAGTGATTTGATCACCTCAACCATACCAAAAGGTGAACCAACTATTGCAGTATATTGGTTCAATAAAGTCCCTAAAAGTCATTGGGGTATCAGTATAAAAAAGTCTATGATGTGGTAATAATCCATAAAAGATTTATGAAAGTTGAAATTGATTTAGATTTTAAAATATTAGGCACATGTTACATAACATATGCCACTTAGATATGTATCATGTTGAAACTATGTGTAACAATAGTATCAATATATAGAATTATACCACAACTATGAATATGAATCATATAATTGTGTGCTTTGGCCAATTCATAAAACTATATAAGTGTGGAGAACATGCTTCCAAAATCATGCCCCCATTATATAAGGATAAATGTGAAAACTGATATAAGTACCAATGTGCAGGACATGTTTCCAAAACATGCCTCTGCTATAATCTAGAGATGCTTAATACTGAATAGGTGTGGAGAACATGATTCTAAATCGTGCCCCTACTAAATCATTGAATTGGTATAAGTACCATAC
Source organism: Torreya grandis (assembly GCA_037957365.1). Classification (NCBI taxonomy): domain Eukaryota; kingdom Viridiplantae; phylum Streptophyta; class Pinopsida; order Cupressales; family Taxaceae; genus Torreya; species Torreya grandis. Next base: position 3,905,301 of record JARHVA010000903.1, read on the forward strand.
TAAATGAATTTGGAGAAAATGCCCCCACTAAATTTAAAAACTATGAATATGTGGAAGTCATGTCCATATGACATGCCCCCACTAAATCTACAAATTGGTATAAGTATCATAATACTAAATGAATTTTGAGAACATGCTTCGAAAGCATGCCCCCATTGAATCTAAGAACTATGCAAAGTGTGGAGAACATGCTTCCCAAGCATGATTTGACTAATATTCCTCCCTTTAAGTTGAGGGAAAAAAGTACCTTGGAGTTACCTCACCTTAAAAGGGTAAGAAAACTATAAAATCTAGGAATGCAACCATGTAGCATATAATAGGAAACATGTATAGGTAAATGTATCATTAAATCACATAGAACCAATGTGACCACATGTAGGCTTAATATGCATGATAAATATCATGGTAAGGTCTAGATAGTAACATTACAAGATCGACAAGCAAATAAACACACACACAAGATCACTCAAAAATAAGTCAGCAAATAAATGTCTTAGAAGACCACAAGCAAGGGGCATGTTTAAATGCCACAACATCAAATGGACATGACTTAGTCAAATGTACACATAGCAAGGAATGACATATTCAAATGTCCATACAAAAAGCAATGACATATTAAAATGTATATGAAGGCAAACATAGGCACATGGATTGCATACAACAAACCATATTCAAATTCTCAAACAAGTAAGAAAATATCATGGAAAAACACTCAAGGAAGTCGATTAAGGAAAATCATAAACAACTAGAATAAACATATCATAGTAACTTATGGATCAACTGTGTTATCAAATAATGTAAAGAGCATATCATATAAAGTACCATGTGAAATATATAAGCATGGATAAGGCATGTGTAAGTACATAAGAACCCAATCATGATAATATGATGTGACCATAGAATGATTTAACCTGGAAGTATCGAAGTCATAGAAGATGGATGCCCCAACATCCCAGTGACGTGAGTAGAGGGAAATCCCAACACCCATAAGTGCATAGAATCATGTATCTATGTATTATTATAAATGTATATGTATAAATAAATGATATACTAGCCCTCAATATGGAACTAACACATAGATTCCAAGGAGCCAATAGAACATGTAGGTGCTAAAAAAATGGTTTTGGATTTTTGAATGTTTTTATTTTATTTGTAAATTTGAAATTTTTGAAATATTTCACATAACATATTTAAGCAAGTAAATAATGTTCATTAGAAATTTTAAAGGTTTTCCTTCAAGTGTAGTAAGGAGATATACACTTTTTCCCAATTTTTATGTAATCGTGAATGGTCCCAACCAATTTGGTTTGAACATTCCTTTCTTGTCTTTTTTTGCATTAGTGTTCTTTTGATTTTATTTTCATACCAGGTCACCCACATCAAAGTGGCATGGCTAAATTTTTTTATTATATGCTCATTTTACATGATCCTAATAAACATGTAAGCTCTTAGTAGCTTGTGTACATTTGACACTCAACTATTATAACTGATGCAATCTGTTTTCATAGTATTCATTATCTTTGATGATGTATTTTAGAGAAACATGCAAAGAAGGTATATTAATTTTAATCGATAAGATGACCTATGTACCATAGAAAAGAGTAAGGTGTGGCCTAAGTAGCTTTGTGTACACTAGTTCAGTATGCCCATAGAGAATATACCATATGTTGGTGCTAATCAATGTTGTATCATTCAACTATTTTACCAAGTATTTTGATAATTGTTTTATTGGTTGCCTCTGCCTAGCCATTTCCCTATGGGTAATAAGGTGTAGAAAAGGTATGCTTAATATTATATTTGCTATAAAGTTATTTTACCATATTGTTTTTAAATGATGTTCTATTATAAAAAATAATAGCTGAAGGTATGGAAAAATGGGAAATAATATTGGTCATTAGAAACCTACACATGTCATCCCCTATGGTAAACTCAAGTGGATTTGCTTCCACCTATTTTATAAAATATTATGTAGTTGTAATGATGAATTTATGTCCACCAATGGATACTAAATTTATTTTTCCAATCAAATAAAAACCCCATAAGGAAAAGGGCCATGATGAAATAATTGGCTGTAACTCATGTTTCAGTGCATGATTCAAATTATTGTATTTTTTGCATTGTAAAAATAATTTTACATGTTCAATGAATTCTTGTCCCATGGTAAGCCAATAATAAACTTAGAATAATATCTTTTAGAATATGAAATGACCACCACATTTGCTATCATGCATTTATAAGAGTGCAATGCAGGATTCATCCTTATTTAAGCATTATAGTAACTTCCCATCAAAACTTAGTTTTAATATATCATTCCCAATAATGACATAACAAAGTGCTTCATATTGTAATTTTCATTTATCATTCCATGCAAAGTGGTCTGGTATATAGGTTTGATAGAGGAAATTTTAAATGTTAGTGTACCAATCTATATTTGATGTACTACGAGTAATAGTAGTAACTACCAAAGCATCCATTTTTTCTAAAGAAATGGAAGGATCCCATAACTATCATATGCTAAAGTCGATATGATCATCATTGATATCAAAAGGCACCAAGGATAATGAACTAGCCATGGAATATACATGGCAATTATCTTTACAGGGAATACCATCAAGAGAAAATGTATTAAATGTCTCCATGAGTTTATCCACCATTTATTTGTATTAGAGAAGATGTAATTATTTGATTTGGTAATGATTTGTGACCTAGTTAATAATGAATTGAGAATCACCAAAAACTTGGATGTCTCGTATATGATGCTTATATGCTATGGATAATCTAATCATCAAAGCTTTATATTTAGTTATATTGTTAGTGTAAGAAAAGGCTAATCTATAATATAAAGGCATATATTCACCCTCGGGTGTGTAAAATACAATGCCAAAACCCACCCCTATTTTAGATTTGGATCCATCAAAAAACATTTTCCATGGGTTGGTAGATATATTATATGCCTTGAACTCATCACAAAAAGCTAATTGGTCAGCTACAACATGACCTTTTATTAAATTTTGGAATACAAATTTAAGTTCAAATTCTGTAAGTTACATTACCTATTTTGAATTGTGGTTGGTGAGGTGTGTTTTGTTCATAAGGAACTTTAATGAATATTATTTAATTATAATATGGACCTCATTATTTAACAAGTAATGTCATAGTTTTTGAGTAGTAAAAACCAAGGCTAAACATAACTTTTCCATTGCCAAATATTTGCATTTATAATTGACCAACTAGTGATTGATGTTATAGATTGTACATTATTCATGATGATCATCATATTGTGCTAGTAGGGTCTTAAGGGCCTCATGAGTAGTCAAGATATAAATAATTAATACTCTATTCGAGATAGGGGGCATGAGTACTAGTGGGTTTAATAAATGCTTTTTTATTTGATCAAAGATTTGTTGACATACATCATCCCAGATAAATTTTGTGTCCTTTTTTAGAAAACACATGAAAGGAATTATTTTATCATCTAAATAGGCTATGAAATGTTTAATAACCTTAATTTAGCCCTACAAGAATCATAACTATTTGAGATTGGTTGGTAGTGGCATTTTGACATTGGATTTTACCTTTTTTGGGTCAACCTCGATGCCTCATTGAGAAATATTGTATCCAAAGAACCTTCTTGAAGAAACCCCAAAAATACACTTTTTTGGATTTAATCAAACATTGAACTTGTACAAGTGTTCAAATATTTATCATAAATCAGTAGCATGTTCCTGATAATGTTTAGATTTGGCAATGAAATCATCAACATAATCTTCAATAATTTTGTGTATAAAGTCATGGAATATATGAGTCATGGCTCTTTGATATGTGGATCCTACATTATTTAAACCAAAGGGCATGAATATATAGTAAAATGTAACCCAAGCACTAGTAAATTCCATTTTTGATTGATTGATAGGGTTAATTTTGATTTGGTTATATCCTACAAATCCATCTATAAATGAAAATATCTCATATCTAGCTATAGAATCAATAATCATATCGATATTAGGTAATGGGAAATCATCTTTTGGATAAGCCTTCTATAAATCTTAGTAATCAGTGCAACAACAAATGTCAACATTAGGTTTTTTAATAGGTAAAATTTTGGAAACCCATTTAGAATGTGCAATATCTCATTTAAATATAACATCTAAAAGCTTCTAAATTTCCTCTTTTACCAATAATGCGACTTTGGGATGCATTTTATGAATCTATTATTTAACTAGTTTTGTATTTAGGTAAAATAACATGTTATGCATTACTACCAATCGATTGATTCTAGGCATATATAAATAAGCCCAAGCAAAGAGTTTAGGAAAGTCATGAAGGAAATGTCAATAGGTTTTTCTTTTATCCTCATATATCATTGTAGCCAGTAGAACTAGTTGAGGTTTTTTATCTATTCCATAGTTATATTAGATTATTTATTCCTTTAGGTAAGGTGGATCTCTCTATGAGGAATGGTTCCATATAAATAGCATTTGATATATCATTTTAGACACTAATATCATTATTTTCACTAAAATAAGCATGAGCAGACAAAACATGAGGAAACATGTTCTTATGATAGAAGGAAGAGAGATCCTCATATGCCCTCAAATACTCTAAAAATGATTCATCATATTAGAACTCATATAGTGTTAAAATGTTTGGTGGAGCACACTCATAAAAAATATGAGGGTTAAAGATTAGTTGTAGAAGTATTTAAACACTCTGCTTTGGCCTTTTGAAAATAGGTTGTGCTGTGAGAGATGTGCTTATGGCTTACAATTTTTTTTAAAAACCAAACCTTGATGGTTGATATTATTTTTAGGATAAATAGGTTGAGTTATGCCTTGCTCATGTTTACCTAGCCCCTATCCTTTGTATCCATATTTTTGTAAATATTGAGAACCAAAACTAGGATTATAAGATTGCAATATAGAATTATCCATTATAATCACTTAAAAATGACCATTCATACCTTGGATCCCCACTTGAGGTCACTTTACCATTAATATAACACTTGACCCATCTTAGGGGACCTTTTGATCCACTTTTAGTCACATGGTAGATACAAATAACACTTAGGCTTATAGAACACCACATGAGACCCATAATGACACAATTCATTAGTGATTTAGGTCCCTACACCCTTACAAAAGGTAATATACATCTCCTTAAGAGGATTAGGGTCATCCTAGACCTTCTCTTAAGTCACCCTCCCATGTCATTTTTATGATAACACTATATAAGCACTACTCTCACACTCTTTACATCCTAGGTGGACACTATCACAAAGAAACACACAAAATTAACACTTCACATTGAGGGAAAGCTTTGAATTCTTCCAATATTATATTGAATCAAACCATACATCAAATAATTTAGACTTAACAGTGGTATTCAGATCTCAAGTGGCCTCTAAGACATCCTCTCATGCATTCACACTTAGGCATTTTAGCATTCACTTGCATTTTCACCAAGCACTTAGGTAGGAGAACTACATTGGGCTTGATACCTCCTAAAAGTATTGTTATGTAGGCAGTGTTCCCACACAGGGGTGTGGATTACACATCTAACACATCAGACCCACTAACCCCTTTTTCTCATAGTTTTCATTCAAACCCTTACAAGCATGAAAACCTAGGGGTTTTAGAGGAAAATAGAGCTACAAGAAAAAATATTGATTATACAACCTTGAAATTTGGACCAAAACTGAAACATGACCTAATCTAAAAAACCCAAAAATTATTTAGAGAGAAGACTTTAGTGATAATATTATAATCCTATATCTACATGGTGCCATGTTCAAATGTGGCTCTACTCTCTAGGAGGGGTTTTGATATAAGGATCTAGTTGATGACACTCAGACCTATTTATATCTCAATTTTCAACACTCAAATTTTATATATCAAGTGTTTTATAGATAAGTCTTTATTTACACTATTTATTAATATTTTTAAAAATTCAAAGCTAGTAAAAAATCTATAACAAATTAGTGGTTATTTTATGCATATTATTTCATGGATTTAGACTACTCAACCCTTTTAATCAAACATAGGATTTGGTTTAAATTTATATAACTCATATTTAAGATCCATATATATTATAATTTTTATTTCATATAATCATGATCATAATGACATAAGAAATTAATTACTTTTTGGTGCAAAGTGTAAATAAATTTAGAATGAACTTAGAAAATACAAAAACACATGTATAGATTATGCCTTATATCAATTGTAATATATGTCACATTTCATAAGATGCTATCTTTTTCCTATGTGGAATTCCATTAACAAGTAACTCCTTACACACATAGAGGATTTAACATATAATCTAACAACTATGTTTCAAGTTTCAATGTCATATCTTATGCACAAGAGAAAATCTCCTTATTCTCATCTCCATGAGGGTGATAGCTACTTTCCCTCTAACAAAGTCCATGCTATCACTCCTCCATGAGATGAATTAGATAATACCGATGTCACTAATCCCCATACTCAACCTCTTCACGGATCTTCCCTACAGGGTGTGTCTCTACATGTTTAATAAAAAACAACTAGGGTTTGCACTTTTGAGACTATATGTGATCAAATTATCAGTATGAACAAGATAATTGTAGGTTTATAAAATTAGAATAAACTATTACATGAAAATATTATAGCATTGGAAAATCAATTTACAATACAAAGGCCTCCAAGGCACAATAGTGTAAATCTTGTATATGCATCTTCATATAATCAATTTATGGAAAATAATGTTACATATACAAAACATAAATCACAACAAAGTACATATATAACTAGTGATTCAAAAATCATTCAAAGGTCATATAAGAGTTCAAGTGAGGTACTAAGGGAAATTATTACAGCTAAGTTGATTAACCTACCCCCTTTACACCTAGTAAGAAGATCTAAATACTATTTTGCATATCATAGAATGCATGGGTACCACACCGATTCATGTATAACATTGAAAAGGAAAATAAAATAGATAAGGGATACATATGACTCACATAACTACATTTCATCCAAATAACATACAATGACACATATACAAATTCAAAAAGGGTCAAATTCAACAACAATACAAAAATGGCTAACAAAGCATAACTCAAAACAATAAAAGGTTCACAAAACACAATCAAAACAATAAATAGTAAAACAAGCATAGGTAAAATAAGTAAAAAAGGCAAATATATCTATCCAAATTGAGGCTTAAATTTCATAGGAGTATGGCTTTGGTCAAAAATATCTACAAAATTTTGATCATCACAGTCAAGGTTTGGGCAAGTAGGCCCAAGGCATCACTACTTCTATTTTAGTAGTTGATAATGTTGGTAAAAAAGGGTTGGGATTTTTTGAACATTATAAGGCACATCAATCACAAATATAGTTTATCAAGGAAAAACATCTAGATACATAGGAAATGTTACAATAAGAGTAATAAATTAAGTTGTAAATCCAAAATCATGCTCAACCAATCAACATTCTCAAACAAGGTTTTCTAGAAAAAGAGCCCCCACAACACCATTTGCCTAAAATAAACACATTTTCAAAGGGAAAAATCACAATCAATATGCCAAAGAATAATTTAGAAAGGTCAACTCAAAAGTATGAGGTAATTCCCTCTAGCATTCTAGGTTATCATGAATTTAATGTTGAATAATATTATGATTCTCGTGATGAACAATACTCAGATTCCTACTGCAATAACATTCGACTACAACATAAGATTCACACTACATAAGAGATTATCATTCCTATTTTTTACATGGACCACAAGGATAGTGAGTCTCCCTTGGAATTATCAGTTAGTATGGTTTCTCTTTTCTTATACATACATTCCCTCTCTTTTACTCCTTGTACATAGTTCATTTTCATGTTGCTTATACACAACTTATTTCCATAAAATATAAAATTAATATAACATGTCAAAAACACAAAAATTCAAATAATTAATCAAAAAACACAAAAATTATAGATTGTATTCATTGCTATGTTTACATTTCTTATATTTTCTAGAGACTACATATGCTAGCTATCTTAGTATAGTCAATTTTATCATACTACATTCTTATTCTTATCAAGTGCTTGCAGATCGCTTCTAGGACTCAGGTCCACTACACTGATCTAGACTTATTATTATCTACCCACTAGGGACATATACACTGATTGATGGTTATTCATTTGACACATTTTGCTACTTTGGGGCATCTTATACATAATTTATATTACCAGGTTCTATCCTTACATTCTTTACATTCCATTTTTTGCATTGTTATATCTTGATATTGATCATTTCCACTCATATTCAGATTTTTTTACTGACTATCACTAGTTTAGACTCAACATATGTACATCTTAACTCTTACATATATTTGTACTACATTCATGCATGCTTTAATTCCTAGCTTTCCTAGTTTAGAATTGATTGTATTTTATATGCTTCTTATATTCAAGAGAATTTGAGTATGACAATTGTTCTTTGGCTCTACACCACTTCTATTCATGTATGACTTGGACATGTGCCCATGTCCTTTGTGTGTGTTTTCTTGATTGTGTATGCGAACATTTGAACATGTCCTTTTATATGAATCTAATCCAACTTACTTATTTCTTGTATATGTGGACATTTGAACATGTCCTTATATGTCTTCTTTTATTAGATTTAGTGACATGTGCCTATGTCCCTTATATTGTGGTCCATTGGCTAATTTTGTGTGCCTCATGTGTTTTATATGTATGTTTTATTTTATGTATCATGGCCATGAAACTTGTATTTTTATTATTACACACACCAATTCTCAATGCCATGAGGGACCTCATGCACCTACCCTTCCTACTTGGGTACCATGATGGACATCATACCCCATCCCCCTAGGTAGATACTAAGTTATACTTAGATTTATTGTTATATACATTAATTACATCTATCTTGACACCATTATGCAATGATATACATAGAATACATCTTACATTACATACTTATGCTCAGATTCTCTTACATTTTGATGTTATTTTTTGACATTATATTGGATTATCCTATAGTTATCAAGTTTGATTTGGCTAACACACATTTTATAGAGCTATCTTTTTTGAGGACAATTCTTTCCTAGGTTTAATAAATATCCTCAAAAGAGGGGGCATGTATAGGGGCTTATCACAGATATCATGATCTTATAGTGCATTCATAAAACATTTTTTAGCACATAGGCTCAATTTTAGAAAATTAGACATGGGTAAACACAAGAAAAGAGAGTGACTCAAAAGTAGTATAATGACAAAAAATTCAAACCAGATAGACATTAGCACCCAAATAGGGACACTAGTGGCACATGGAGCCAATATCCAAGATGTAGTGATACTATTCAATAGCCCTAGTTTTAGGATAATTTAGATTGGTTAGAACAACACACTAGGTACAATATAGGTTTGGACATATTTAGTTATAACTTTGACATTTATGCTCAAATTTTGCTCATATTCACACTAGCTAAGATCAAATTCATATCAATTAATTAGATTGGGGGAATCATGCATGACATGATCATTTCAATACTAGTTCAAATACTCATATACAATCATTACAACTCAATCTAGAATCAATATACTTAGATATCAGATTGGGGGCATGTACGTGACACATTATTTCCATATGCTTAGTTACACATAGGTTGATCAGATGGAATAAAAAACCCATGTCATTCTTCATGTTGTATACACTTGACATCATATTCTAGGATATCAATAATTTCATGGATTACTCAATCTATAGTGGTTGGCATTCTTGAATAGCCTAGAGCCACATAATGTACTTGAGTGGTCATAGATTTGACATACAAAATTAGATATACTCAGTTAGATATTTCTATTACTTTGCATAGTTTAGTTTTAGATGCATCTATTACACATGGGTGGGTAATGATGGAGTCATAACCTACTTGAGTTCTTAAGCCACCCACATGATAGGGTTAGACACACTATTAGTCCAATCCAAGCTATTCATAGGTCATGATCTACCAAATAGGGGTGGGAAATGATGGAGTCAAAACCAAATTGAGTTATTGAGCCAACCACACATGAGGATTGAGCAAGCTATTAGCTTATTATAAGATATTCATTGATTGATCACTATACATACATAGACATAGGTTATCATCAGGTTCATACATTGGTTTTCATACATAATGAAGTATATTCATTCCTTTCCTCTTTCCCATCTCTTTACTCAGTTTTACTTAGTTAGTTCTTTACTTAGAATAGTATTTTGATTTTTACATCTTTTAAGTAAGGACTGATTTATGCATGTTTCACTTGTAGGTCATGCATTAGATCATGCTTCACATACTTAGATTCAAATTCCAATCTTAACTTCTTAGGTAAGTCCAAGTACACTTCTTTTTCCTTTATAATAATCATTTCACTTTGCTACATTTATAGCATAAAAGCGGGGGGGTGGGAAATGTAATAACCTAAAAATGACCATTCATGCCTTAGATGTCCACTTGAGGTCACATTACCCTTAATATAGTACTTGACCCATATTAAGGGCCCTTTTTATCCACTTTTAGTCACATGGTAGCTACAAATAACACATAGGCCTATAAAACACCACATGAGACCCATAATGGTGTAATTCATTAATGATTTGGTATTTAAACCCTTTAAAAATGTAATTTACATCTCCTTAAGAGGATTAGGGTTAGCCTATACCTTTTATTAATTCACCTCCCAAGTAATTTTTATGAGAACACTATATAAACACTACTCTCACACTCTTACACCCTGGGTGGACATTATCACAAAGAAACACACAATAGTACCACTTCACATTGAGGGCAAGATCCTAATTATTCCAATATTATATTGACTTAGCTCATATATTAAATAATCTATCCCTATCATAGGTACTCATATCTCAATTGGACTCCAAGGCATCCTCTCATGCATTCACACTTAGGCATTCTAACATTCACATGCACTTATACCAAACACTTAGGCAAGATAACTACATCGAGCTTGATCCCTCCTCAAAGTATTGTTATGTAAGTAACATGTCCACATAGGGGTGTGGATCACACATCCAACACATTAGACTCACTAACCCCTTTTTATCATGGTGTTCATTTAAACCCTTACAAGCATGGTGTATGCACTAAATTATGTTTGCCCTACTAATTATGCTAATTACACTAAGTTTCACTAATTTTACCTAGCTAAAGTAACTAATAAACTAATAATTCATATCCCATAAACCTTTAACCCATCCCAAAACTAATTAATTCCCTCATTAAAACCCCTAATAGAACCTATTACCCACTAACCTATTCCCTAAGCCACTTAGACAATTTAAAATTCTAAAATAATCTACCTACCCAACCACCACCTATCCTAGCCTCTCCTAAAACCTTAAACCCTATGGGGAGATTTATAGAATTGGAGGATTCTATAAATAATCCCCATCATATCCACCTTCTCTAGAACTCTCTAATTCTAGATATCTCCATAGAATTAAAAATTCCATGGAAAATCCCTAGCCCTTGATCTCCTCTAACCAAGTTAAAACCTCAACTATTGATTCTTACCTCTAAAATATATTTAAACCACTCCTCAATTCCATTGGAACTAAATCCATAGATACATCATCTTTCTACTATCTTGCATCCACAAAAGATCTCTAACATTCATCTAAAGCCATTATCAAGCTCATTCAATCACTTGGAAGCCATTATTAACACTTATCAAGCAATCTAACATCTTAAATTTTGGACATCAAATAATCCATTTGAAAATACTAGAGTGGAGCCATAAGGAGGTAAAAATCATGGTGATAATGTTCTTATTATGATGATTTGCCTCTTTTATCCATTCTTATTGAAGTGATTAAGTTTTAGGTTTTTATTACTAGAATTAGTAATATAGCTTGGATATAAAATTTAGTGCATATTTTGGAGACCATGATGGGACTTTACTCGCTTAAATAATGCTATAACCCTGATGGAAGTGATTTGAATGATTTTAGGATAAAGTGGATGTCAATTGAAGGTTGAATTTTGAATTTTTTTCATGTACAAGGAAATTATGATTTTACACTGGTATTAGTGGTATTGTAGTCATGACTTTGTAGACCAAGTAGTGATTTTGTCCACTAACCACTAATGGTTACAGTTTGTGCAGGGTTTTTATTTTTGACAAAATTGAAACTTTAAAATTTTCAATTTTGTTTTGGTATTTAGTGGTATTGTACGTTGTAGTAATTATTTTGTAGAGATTAATAGTTAGGGGTAGATAAGTAGTTTATTCTTGTCAAAACCCTTTCTATAAGAATATTTTTATCTATCTATACTCTTCTATGTGTAGGGAAGGGAAAGAGTCAAATAAATAATTAACCATTGATATGTCAGGTACAAACCCATGACTAAGACAACTATGGATTTGACCTAGTAGTAGTGGTTTTTTTAGGTAAAGTTATGATTTTACAGAACTTGGGTTTACCTTAGGCCCCTCACTGGCACCTAAAAATTGACATATTTGTGAGTTGTTTTCATTGCTTGGGAAAGGATTTTGGTTTCTATTTGTAGGGGAAAGAAGATTGCATCAATCATTAGAGCATTTAGACATCTTACATAATATGATGACTCTAAGATTAGTGACTTTGACCTGGTACTAGTGGTTTTGTCATTGATAGTTATGGTTTTGTCATTCCTTATAAAACTAGTAAAACTCTGACCTGTCTATTTTCTTGATCATCCATAAAAGGAGCTTAGAAACTGAAGAAAAGGTTTTAAGGTTCATTGAACTTAGCTAAATCTATTTTTGTTAATACTAACCACTTGTAAATTTGGGTATTTTGACTTAACCAATTACCTACAAGGGGTCATTAAAATTTATTCTTTGTGTTTGTAAGATTAACATGAATGCAAAAGAAAGACAACACCAACATCCCACACCCCATCCCAGGATTTTTTTAAACTTTGCTACAAACTTGCAAGTCTCAAAATTGTGATTTTGTCTAGGCAGTTGTGATTTTTTAGTTGTAGTCACAACTTTGTAGTTATAGAGTCAACATGATAAGTTTAGGCCTACCTAGGTTTAAATTTCACTAGAATTAGTCTCTGTATAGAATAATAACATCTTTTTTATTCTATCTAGAAGTACAAGTCCCTTTTTTACCACATTTATGAAAGGTTGTCATAATCTTTTTTCTATCTTTATACTTATTTAAGCACTTTTTTAGATTAATATGCCTTATAATTAATCTGATAGAAGAATTACCTTAGTGACATCTAGGTATATTTTATAATTTTATTATTATTTACAAAACCATAGATTATATTTTTATGATAATTATGATTTTTTTATTTTGAGTAATGATTTTTTTAAACTATCATGGTTTTATAGGATAACTGTTATAGTTTACTAACCCTTTGTAAAGTCATAACTCATGACTTATGATTTTCTCTGATAGTTGGAATTTTGTACATTCTGGTTGTGATATTGCTCTGTGCATTTGTAGTTTTGTAGGGACTTACAGTTTTGTAAAAATTCAAACTAATAACACTTTTGTGGTGCAGGACCTTTCAAGACCAAGGCACCCCACTTGAATTTCTAATCTTTGTGCTTGCAGGAATGGGTGCCTCTAGTATATTGTTTTAGTCTTTGTTGTCATAAATATTTGTTTGAAAAAACTATTTCATTTTATATACTTGCTTATGTCTGTGTTGACTTATGAATAATCATTGTATTTTTTATCCTCACACATAGGTAATTAATTGTATTGTGTTTTGCTACTTGTTAAGCCCCCCATGTTTAAAATAACATGTGACATGGAATTTATGCCCATAAATAGGCTTAGTATATAGGGGTGGGTGCCATATATTTCATCACCATGCACTAGCCAAACTCTATGTTCTGGTGGAGTCTAAAAATTATGAGAGCTATCATTACACACCTAAGTAGAATTCCCCATAAAGGGTTCCATGGAGTGAGGGGCAATTAGGCTCATCCTTTTTCCTACTGTGGAATACCTTTGTGTCATGTCCCCATATTAGGGAGGAGGTGATGTAGCAGATGGAGGAGTAGGTTAGGCTACATCATAACTTACTCTAGTTGATGTTATAACTACTATTGTATGTACACATAAATATATACATACACTTGTATATATGTATTTGAGTTTTATTTTTGTTTATAATTTTATTAATGTCTTATGTATTTGCCATGTTTTTTTTAGGTGATGAGAACTGGGTGACTATGGTAGATGTGTCTGTTCATATTTTAGCACATGAAATTTCAAATGATGTCATCAAAGGAGGCCTAGTTGAGCACATGACATATATTGTGAGTGTTTATACACCTTCATTTGATTAGGTTGTTATTAAAATTAAAAATTATACCATAGTCATAGGGGAGTTAGGTGACTAGGAGGCTACCTAAGATAGATCTTAGATGACTCATCCATCTAGTATTAATGGTGATTTAGGTAGAGATATTTTAGGCCATTTTGTAGAATTATACGCTGAATATACTAAGGATTTTCATAGAATATTAGTTGTGGATTATTGGGAGAAATGTCATAGGTATTGATCCCAAAATCCTAGAGGTGATATAATCACTTCTACCTCAAAAATTAGTGACATGGATGATTCAAACGATTAGGTAATTGTTTTCCCCATTATTGATTGACTTTTATATATTTTAAACATACACACATGATGTTTTTTATGATATTTATTTATACTATTATTTATTTAATGCCAAACATTATTATATTAAGTCTTGAATATTGTATTTGTATTTAATAAAGTCTTGGAAATGTGTTTGAGAACATGATGTAATGGTTTTAATCACATCACATGTAAGAAAAAATTAATTTGAAGGAAAATTAGAATGAATGGTTAGTGAATTAATGAAATCTTTTGGTAAATTAAAATTCATTGTAATCATATGCAATTATCCATTGATATTTTGGTGTGACTATTCTAAATAATTCCTCTTCTTTGTTTTTCTCTACAACATGGCCTACTAATTTCAACCCTTGCTCTTAAACAACTTATTTATCTTTTAGTATCAATATTTTTATTTGTGATAGATTTATAAATTTGGTATGTAATTAAACAATCCTAAAAAGTATAAGAAAAAATATTCTCAACATTTTTAGTATATGCATGCATCTATTGTAACCATGACTACCCCAATGTAACATTCTTTATCTAATATCATCATATACATGTAATACTTTATTTACTATCTTGGGACCTAAAAAAATTGGAATAGTAATGTTCCTTATGGAATCGCTAAATGCATTTCTTAAATATTTTCTTTGTATCCCAAGCTCTTGATAAATCTCATTGTGCATGCATTATGTTATTCTTTATGATTTGCAATAATTCCTTCTCTAGGTTCACCTCTAATGAAGGCTCGAAGGACCATTGGTTCCATAAGATTAAAATATTAGGAAATGTTGATATTATTATAATGTGAGATAGACCAAGTTCCTATTGCGTTACTATTATCCTTAAGAGACTGATGTAATATTGGCTCATTTACGGGAACACCCTAGGAAATTTAAGTCTTCATCGAAGAATGCATAGGAGAAGATAAATAAGGGTATCTCAGTGATCTTGTATCTATTAATACAAATTTAATAACCCTTTCATCCACAAGATGCTCATTATTATTTTTAACTCATAACAATGATTATCATTATGCCCATTAATATGATTATAATTTAAAAATGGTCTAGTATTTACTTGTTCTAAATGAGGATAAGGGTGATGATAAATAAGTGGCAATTAAATTATTATCTTATCAAATAATGTTCACAAAATTATTCTTTGTTTATATTTGAAGCTATCAAACTGAATTGGTTGATTCCTCTTTAACATATGCTCATTTACTTAAACCCTTTATATAAATATATATATTTTTAGTTCATTCTTTTTATAGATGACCTTAATTGGAATTGTTACTTTAGGAGAAATTGCATTAGATTTTACTTTCTTATTAGTGGCTTCCTTCTTAGGCAAGGAAGGTCTAGATTAAGTTGCATTAGTAACCTTATGTGATCCCTAATTGAGATCACATACATAATTTAAAAAAATATAAGTACATATTCTCAAATTATTACTCTTCTCTAAATGGATAATGCAGACCTTGACTAAATATTCTTTTTTTTAAATCTGAGGGTTGATATAGTAAAGTATGAAAGGTGCTTGAAAATATGAAAATATAATCTGAAATAAGCTCATCATTGACTTGATTATATATATATATATATGTTCCAAGGTAAATTTAGGCACTTTAAATTTATTAAAATCGGATAATAAAAAGTCATATAATTTCTTGAAATATGATAGAGTACCACTAGGGAGGCTAAAAAGTGAATCTAAGTCATCCCCTTATAGGATTTGATACAATGATTTTTATAAGACTAATCCATCATTGTGATTTTTCCTAAAATAAAGTGTATACTTGATTAAACATTTATGGGATCTAAAATACCATAAAATAATTTGAACTTAGTCGTAAAAATTCCCTTAAGGTAATTACAATAAAATTTTAATTGTGTAACATGTTGAAATAATGAGATTAAGCACTTGTTTATGAAGGACACCTATATAATATATCATAGAGGCAATTTGAATAGTAGGTATGGTAATGGATTCACTCATGGGTTGTAACCTATTATTTATTCTAAACATAGGTCTAAGGGAGTCATCACCAATATTAATATATTGCTTAGAATTGC
This sequence comes from Torreya grandis, assembly GCA_037957365.1. NCBI lineage: Eukaryota > Viridiplantae > Streptophyta > Pinopsida > Cupressales > Taxaceae > Torreya > Torreya grandis. The sequence goes on from JARHVA010000903.1 coordinate 3,922,035, forward strand.
ATTATAGGTTAACATCATTACCTATTTTAGACTCATTATCTAGCATACCATTCTCATCACATTATGTTTGTAAAAGAGTAGTAGTAATTACACCAGATTGTGTTTGTAAAATAGTATTAGGAATTACATCACATTTTATTTCAAGAGATAATGATTTCAAGGAAATAGTTTCATTATTTGTGGAATAAAATAAAGAGGATCATCACACTATATTTTAAAAGGAGAGGGAGAAGAAGTATCACATTATTTTTAATATTTTTCTATTACAAGATAAGAGGTAAAAACATAAAACTCATTTTCATATTTTTTTGCTTCAATAGATGTAAGAGGAATATCATGTACATTTTTAACATTATTTGATAGTTATAGTGAAAGAGAAGAGATGTAATTTTTTAATCATTTTTTATGTCTATAGAGAGAGAATGGATATCACATTTTATTTCATTATTTTTTATTTCTAGAGAGATACAGGGAATATCAAGATTCTTTGTATCATTTTCAATTTCTAGAGAAGGAAGAGAATCATCATGCACATCCAAATGTATAAAATCTACACATGGTATTCATATATAGTCCTCATTATGTATGATTATAGTAAAGAGCGTACGTGGTAGTTCATTATAATTTTATCTCTTTTTAATGTATAATCAAAATAATACAAATAAGGGGTAGATGAATTAGATTTTTCCATTTCAAATTTAGCTTGTTCATTTCCTTCTTCACTATACACATCACTATTGTGACAATATTCCCCATAGTCATACTTATAATCATTACCCTCACAGTCAAATTCATGATATACATAATTTACATCATTAACCATGCAAGTTTGATTATTTTTCCATTCATTATCATAAACATAAGGCCTGACATGGATAGATAATAAGAAATATAGGGGACTAAGACTACTAAAATTTTTATCTTTATTATTCATTTTGAATTTCAAACTTAATAGAGCCCTTAAGATACAAGTAAATCCTAATCTTGCGAAGCAAAAAATATAGAAATATTTGAGTTTTTAGGGATGGAAACCCTTATAAAAAATGGAAAACCAAGGGGGTCTAGGGTTTGTATAGTTATAGATAGTATATGGGTTAACCACTATGTTTTATCTATTTTTAGATTATAAAAACCTAATTAATATAAAACTAATGAACACTTAATATTCATACAATACACAATTGTGTGCACACATCCTGATTTATCATACAAACTAAATATATAAATAATTTAAAATCAAGGGATAAAAATGATCTTAGATTATTTCATACTCAATTCTATGTTCTATATCTTTGAATTTGTATGTGGCTAGACCAAAAAATGAGTGTCAAATTAATACAAGTCACTAACATTAGCCTCAAGTCATATTCATTGATGTTTCAACCTAGGGTTGATGTTACTATTTGGGATTCCTTCACCTCATTATTTTCACCTAAAAGAATGAGACTACTTATGTAATGTAATTTTACACCTTCAATAACCTTTGGAACTACATAAAAAAACATGTATTTATTGTCCTTTTATAGAAACCTAGATTTTTCAATCTTGTTTAGAATACCCTATAAAATGGTAAGTATTTTGGGTTGAGATATCTTTAGATACCCATTGTATCTAAGAACTTTATATATTGAAAATAATTTGAAGAGGGATAAAAATGCATGTATTTATCTCTCAAATGTGAGTGTGTGGAGATTATATGGATATCAATCTAGATGTTATTTTGCTTAGGCAAAACTTGATACCCCACACACACACACACACACACACACACACATGTATGTGTGTGTGTGTGTGTGTGTGTGTGTGTGTGTGTGTGTGTGTGTGTGTGTACACATACATACATACATATACATACATACATACATACATATATATATACACACATACATACACACACATATACATACATACACACATACACACATACACACATACACACATACACACATACACACATACACACACACACATACACACACACATACACACATACACACATACACACATACACATACACATACACATACACATACACATACACATACACATACACATACACATACACATACACATACACATACACATACACATACACATACACATACACACATATATAAGTTTCAAATTTGAAATATGGGATAAATTTGTCTGAAAAATCCAACTCAAAGGGTTCTAACGTGTAAAACCAATGCTTAAAATGAATATCTTTCCCAAAATAAATTTCCAAAGGGATCCTAGAAGTTTTTGTCAATCCTAGCCACTAACATTAAATATGAGAGTCCATAACTACCATAATCATCCTGAAGCTTTAGTAAATGCAAATATAAGTAGTACATGACCAAGGTTCCTTGTGACATAGTAAATGAAAACCATAGCAATAAAAAAATTTATTTTGTAGTAAAATAAATTAAATAAGACACAAGAATAAGAATCTAAATACACCAATAAGTCCTTATTTCATAGTTGAGAATCAATGTGTACAAAGTAACATAAAAGCATTGTGTAAGAAAGGATTTTAAAAATTCTAGTATTTACACTATCATATTGAGATACACTAATTAGTTACACATGACTTTATTTTTCTTATATTCTTTACAATGCTACGTTGTATGGATACACTACTTTACTATGTTGTGACATTGACATAGATTGTTGGTGTAGACTAGTTTGACTTGTTCTATGCTTCATTATTGATATTTAATTTCTATAGGTTAATCATGGATTATGATTTGTTTGGATCTTAACTTAGTGAGGGAAATTATTTGATCAAGTGTATCATTGTATGCCTTTTTATTTTTCCTTTGCCTTCTCTTATTACTTTTCATGATTGAGTGTGTCACTGTGTGCCTCATTCTTAGGCCCTTGTCTTCTTATGTGACAATTTATTGATTGATTTTATTATTGTGTAACTCTTTATTTGTGGCATTTCATTATTATATGTATTTTTATTTTTATGACCCTTTTCTTATGTGAGATTATCTTGTTCATTGTGTGGCTATTACTTTATGTGACATTTGATTATCCACTGTGTGTGGCTCTTGCCTTATGTGACATGGCCATGAAATTACATGCTTATGAGAGAAGAAATATAGGACTGTCTAATGAATTTGTGGTGTTGTGATCCATATCAAGCACCTACCTTATTTTATGTGGTGCCATGATCAACATCATACACCTTCCTACATAATTTATTATTCATTACTTATATCAATGACGATTACTATGATCATAAGAATAAAAGAAGGGGGGTTAGTATAGTGTTAGTTCAAGAAATAAAACTCAAATAAAAACACACTAACACTTACCCTCCTAGCCTATATACTAGGGAGAGATTAGTAACAAATGCTAAATGAAAGTACAATAAAAACATTAAAGATAATGACTCTTTTACCTTCCTTGGGAGCTCCAAATGTTTTGTTGAGTGGATTTCTTAGATTGTGCATCAAGAAGTCTTTGGAAAATGAAGCTTGTTATCTCCTTCTCTCCTTGGAACCATTGGATTTGATGTGGCTTGTGATTGCTTGGCTCAATATTTTAGCATTATAACAATATTTCAAAAATTTGTCTCTCTCCAAATTAAAATTATAACTTTAGCTTATGAGAGATTAAAAATACAAATGCATGGGATTGTATTTATAGATTTTAGAATTAAATCTCACCCTAGGTGAGTTAAAGTGGATTTAAGGTTTAAAATGGATTAAAACTAAACCTAGGTGAGTCAAATATAACTCTGATAGAGTTAATAGTTGTCAAATAATTATTATTTGCAATTACTAGGCATGACTCTAAAAATTAGATATTTTTAGGATATGTTCAAAGAGCTTGACAAATTATAAAGGCAATGATGAAAGGCTAAGATATTTTGAATTTTTGAATTTCCTTTTTTAGATATTCATTAATTACAAATGGATAATTCAACTAGGCACTTAATTCGGTCTAGCTTGTTAATTAATTTTGATTAGCCTTTTAACATTTCAAAGATTTGATTTAAGTGTGAAAGTGCCCCACTTAATAGGTTTATATTCAAAATTGAATATTGTGATGCTGCTAGGTGATTAGGGATGAATCTATGAGAGGTTATTATTGTATATGATAGGATACCCTAATTAGGGATGCCTCAATGTGATTATGAGAATTGATAAATGATGAAAAATAAAATTTGGGATGTTCAGTGATTCTTAGTCTTAATTTTCAATGGTTGGTAGGAATCAGTCTAAAGTCTAGTCAAAATCTAGTTGTGCCAATTTTAGGTATTTACAATTTGCCCTTTTTTGGGAAGGCATTGAAATTTATAGGCATAGTAACATCTTCTCAAAGAATGAAAAATTCCTGTATGCCTATGATTTTAATGACAATGGATGAACTATAGATGCTCCCTTGAGGGAGTAGTTAGTAAAGGGGTCAGTGATTGGTCCCTTGAAAGGAGGAAATGATAGGACCAAAAAGATAAAATGGGATGGAAAAGATTTATTTTCCCATAGGTGGTTATAATTAGTGGAATATGGAGCTGCTCTAGTTAGGTAGACAAACAAAATGATTTTCCCACAAGTGGTTATAATCATCAACATAGGTAGGATAAAAAAGGTAATGATTTTCCCAAAGGCAGTTATAGTCATTGAGAAAGGCATAGAATAACAAGAGAATGATTTTCCCAAAGGTGATTATAATCATTAAAATGGAAAATAATGATTTATCCAAAGGTAGTAATAATCATCAACTGGATAAAAACATTCCCTAGTTAGGTAAAGAATGATAAGGATTTATCCATAGGAAATTATAATATATAACATACAGATAGATTGAAAGATAATGATTTACCCATAGTTGGTTATAATCACTGGCTCTATGGGTGGGATGATACACAATGATTTTCCCAAAGGTGGTTAAAATAATTAGTAATGCAAGTGGGATGAGATACAATGATTTTCCCAAAGGTAGTTATAATCATTAGTATCTTGATGATGGAAAATATGATAATGGGGCTTATGCACTGAATCTATAATCATGTAGAGAGAGTAAGCCAATATAGAGGAAAAATATGAATTTAGGCAACTTGCTAGTATGGATATGTTCATACTAATTATCAAATAATTATAATTCTTTCTCTTTTAAATTATTCTATATGTGGGAAGGATTTGGATTAGATCAATAATTTTTTTAGGTGCCAAGGAGTATATCGGCCTTATTGCTTATAATACTTCTTGAGCTAGTTTTGTTGTAGCACATGATGGTATGCATCATTATAGAACACCATGATAACTTAGCTAAAATATGCATAAAGACTAACATGTAATCCAAAACTCAATGGAAAATAATGCACCAATGATAAAAACCATGATGACAATGTTGACATAAGAATATGGATGGATTCAAAAATAATGCACAAAGAATCACCAAATGAACATATATAGATTGAATCAAGGCACAAAAAGAAATAAAAAAACATGAAAATAAATAAACAAACACTAATAAAAGAAATAACATAAACAAAACAAAGAGAAGAAAATAAAACAAACAACAAATAATAGTTAATCACAATGTTAGTGCAAACAAAGAATAAAAAAGATGATGAATATTGCCCCTAACTATAGGAGACAACAAAAAAAAATAAAAAATGGGGGAATAAAAGAAAAATAAGGGGGTGGCTGAGCTTATTCCAGATGCACTAGGCAAGTAGATGCTTCTTAAATAGTTCTATGGATGTGGTATCCAATAAAAAATTTAGGTCAAATGTAGTTCTCCTAGGATATGGGATAAAAGAAAATGATGACAAGAAAACATGATCAATGTTGTAGAAGAAAGAAGAATGGAATCACAAAATGGTGAGAACATCAAAAAGGGTGACTAAGTTAACCTTAACATGAATTGAGTACTACCTACATATTCCCAAGATGGGACTTCAAGTCATTATAGTTTTGCATTACAATAGAGGAATCTGAATAGGCAGTAGTAAATTCATAAATTGGGAAAAGTAGGTAAATGACAAAGTATGACATAGGCATGGCAAAGTGGTAATTCAAGGCATGATAATGGAATTATTCCTAATTTTCCCATAGGTAGTTATAATTAGGAAGCAATAGCATAAGTCAATGATACTAATTTGACCACAGGTAGTTATAATTATTAACACAATAGTGGTACCTTGATTTTCTCAAAGGCGGTTATAATCAGAAACACATTGGTATAAAATGAAACAAGAAATGAAGGATGCAAATACCAAGACACTATCAAACTTCTAAAAAATATGACCTCTATCTATAATATTGAATCAAATACTAAAAATTGATTTGAATCTTCATGCTAAAAGTAACTATGAAACCAATTGAAATGAAACTAAGGTCAAAGGGATTGGGTAGGGAAGGTTAAAATAACTCACTAAATAGGCAAGGTATGGTAGAATGGTATATGCTAAAATGGTATAATACAAAGAAGAATGTCAATATTATATTACAATGGAAATAGGCCTCATAAATAATACTTTAGGTCTCTCAAGTGAAGTAATGTTTGAGGTGTATAATGTTCATTAGCTCATCGAGTTCATCCCTATCTGGTTTAGTGAGCATGTATGCTCTAGCACCATAATTTGCAACAATGATGAATGGGCCTATCCAGTTGGGTTTGAACTTTCCCTTATGTTTCTTCTCATTTATGGGTCTTCTATTAATTTTCTTTAAGAAAAAGATCACCAAGCTGAAATTCTCTATGTTTGACCTGCCGGTTATAATAGCCACAGAGTCAGTTCTGGTATGATTAAACACTATTGACTGCATCCATGAATTTTTCATTAAGTAAATTCAGATCTTATAGGTGAGATACTCAATAATATTCATCATCTAGGACATGATTCAAAGAGATGCACAAAGAAGGTAACTCAACCTCAATGGGAAGAATGAACTCAATGCCATAAACAAAATAATATGGAGTGGCTCTTGTTAGGGTATGATAATTGGTGTGGTATGCCCAGAGGGCACATCATATTTGGAGGTGATAATCATGACTGACATCATTGAAAATATTTTTAAGGATGTTGATAATGGTTTTGTTGGATGCTTCTGCTTGGTCATTATCTTATGGGTAATAAGTGGTATAAAAATGTTGAGTAATTTTGTACTTGACACACAAAAATTTGACATCCTTATTTTTGAATGATCTACCATTATTAAATATAATTTTGGATGGGATACCATAATGGTAGATGAGATGGTTAAAGATGGATTTGGAAATTTGTTTTCCAGTCACGTAAGTGAGGGGTATAGCTTCAACCCAATTAGTGAAATATTAGTAGTGGTAAAGATGTGTTTATGGCCGTCGAATGAGGTTGGATTTATCTTCCCAATGAGATCAAGGTCCTATATAGAAAATGACCATGGTGTAAGCATTGGTTTTATAGTCTTGGCTAGGGCATGGATTAGATTGGCATGTCATTGACATTTGTCACACTTTTTAACATACACACTTACATCTGCATCCATAGTTGGCCAATAATACCCTATACATAGGAATTTTTTGGATAGGATGGCCTCATTGGTGTGGGTTCCACATACTCCTTCATGAACTTCACATAATGATAATGTTGATTTTTTTGAAGTTAAACAATGAACTAGAGTTCCATCAAAGTTGTGGTGGTATAAGGTTAGTCCAAGTAAGGTATAACATGCACCATGGTGGGTAAAGGCCCTTTACTATTTGCATGATAAGTTTGGTTTCATAATGTGGTCATGAAGATAGGTATAAAGGTCTGAATACCATATAGAGCTATGACCAACAATATCATAGATCATTGCGATGGTTGAAGGTTCATGAGCTGTAGTTAGAAGATTTTCAACAAGGAATTGATATTCTTTTGCCTTGTCTAGATGACAAATCAAAAAGCCAATAGTGGCCATGGCATCTACCATTCTATTATTAGTCCTTGGTATGTGTTCAAATTGTATGTTAGCTATTTTTTATTTGAGATTATCGACCATGGCCTTGTATGAAACTAACTTATCATCTTTGGTCTAAAATTGGTTTGTAACTTGATTATTGATTAATTGAGAATCACCATAAACCTTAAGATGTTGAATTTTCCATTGTACTACCTATTAAAGCCCTATAATAAGTGATTCATATTTGGCCATGTTTTTAGTATAAGGAAATTTGATACATAATGATTTAGGGATAAGATCCCCCTATGGTATAATAAACAATAGGCCTACCCTTTATCCATGTGTTGTGAATGACCCATCAAAATACAGATTCTAGTGCTACTCCGCAAGAGGTGTTTCAATGATCGTCATGATGGACTCATCTAAGAATTGGAATGTTCAAGGTTCTATATCTAAAAAGGGAGATTTAGTAAGCTAATATATAAGTACTTGTACCTTAATGGCCTTTTAGTTGATGTATTCAATCTCAAACTTGCTCAAAATCATGATCTATTTGGTCATGCATCCTTGTAAAGATATTTTGGATAGTAGATACTTGAACGGATCAACTTTTGAAATAACCATGGTCTTGTTGTTTAACATGTAATGCCATAATTTATGAGTTGAAAATACCATATCTAAACAAGCCTTTTAAATAGGTGTATAATTGTACTCATACATGACTAGTGTATGACTTAGATAGTACACAACATATTCTTTTCCATTATCATCATGCAAAGATAGAAAAAACCCTAGGGTTTTATCCATGGTAGATAGATATAGTAGGAATGACTTTCTTGGTATATGAGGTAAAAAATAGGCATATTGGCAATATAGTATTTGAGGTGCTAGAGGGCTTTCTAGCATTCGTCATCCCAGTGAAATGTGACACCCTTTTTTAACAAGTGTAAATAGATGGTATTTATCATCCAACTAAGAAATGAAGCATTTGATAGATTGAATCTTTCCCTATAAATTATGGAGCTACTTCAAATTGGATGGTGGTGACATCTTAGTTATGGCTTGGACTTTGGCTGGATCAACTTCAATGCCTCTATGAGACATAATGAAGCCAATAAATTTTATAGAATTAACTCTAAAAACATACTTATTAGCATTGACTCTAACCTTGTATTCACACAGTCTCTCAAATATTCTCCTTAGTTCTGCTAGATGATCATCCCTAATATTTGATTTACCTAGTATGTCATCGATGTAGTCTTTAATAATGTCATGCATCATATCTTTAAATATGATGGTTATGTCTCTTTGGTATGTGGAACCAACATTTTTGAGACTAGATGGTATAACTTGGTAACAAAAAATTCCCCATGGAGTGGTGAACACTATTTTATGTTGGTCTTTTGGTGTAATCTACATTTGGTTGTACCCTAAGAATCCATCCATTAGTGAAAGTATTTCATGCCTAGCTATGGAGTCAACAATCATGTCAATGTTTAGTAAAAGAAAGTTATCCTTGGGGTAGGCCTTGATTATATCTCTAAAATCAGTGTATATTCTTATTCCTTTTGGTTTCTTATTGTCTAGCTTAACATTTGATATCCACTCTAAATAATCGATTGGTCAAATACATCTCACTTTTAAGAGTTTTTACAAATCTTTCTTTACTAATACAATAATTCGAGAATGCATCTTGTATAATTTCTTCTTCATAAGTTTGGCATCAAGATGTATAATAAGGTGATGTACAACCAAGGTGGGGTCTAAACCTAGCATGTCAGAATAGGCCCAAGTAAATATGTCAAAAAATTCTCTCAAAAGGGATGTAAAGATGTCACATTCCTCTTTAGTCAGGGACATGCCTAATTTTATCCATTTTGAGTCATCTAGAGTCCTGATGTTGACTTTTATAATGTCCTTCATAAGAAGAGTTGATCTATCTTCCAGAATGGTTGGCAATGATTATAATTAGCTTGTAATGGTAAAGTCCTCTATTTGGATTGACTCTTCATGTTCTCTTAGGCAAGTTGAATCAAAATCTCCCAATGGTAAGTATGGCCATGTAATAAACACTATTGGAAACTCTTGAATGGTTTGGTTGAAGGCATGCTATTCTTCAAAATTGAACTTGAACCCATAGGAAAGTTCATCTTTGGTGTTCTCCTAAACTATGTTTGAGGAAAGTTTGAACACTCTCATCTAATGTTTCTTGAAATAGATTTTCACTAGAAAATTGGCTTTTCTCTTTACTTTTAACCTAGTCTAAAATCACCTCAAAGAGGTTTTCACTTTGGGACCTCAATATTTTATTTAATTATTTATGGATAAGGGTGTTCACCCATTCTCCAAAATAGGCTATAGGATCTAGTTTGATTGAGAACCCATGTTTATGGTCTCCCAATATAACATTGTATCTTAGGCCTAGAAAATTACAAAAGGCCTCATCATTATCAAACTAGTATGCAAGCATTGTGTATTCTTGTTGGTCCCAAGCTATAAGTTGAGGGTGATATATATGAAGTAGATTATGGTGAATAAATGGTCTAAGGGCACAAATGGCATGAGTGTCAAATAGATTGATATCATCCAAGTCTTTGTAAGGGATATGATCAGACTTTGCTTTGCTATCAACATCATCATCATTAGTCATTAGTGTTGAAACATGAATAAGATACATGGGGCCAACCTCAGGAGGTTTAAATTTGAGATCATAAGTTCATTTATACTGAGTCATGGATATTGACACAAGAATTACCTATTGATTTGGATTGAGGCATCTTAATTAATAGGCATGATTATCCATGATCCTATTAGGAATGGGGTATTTGGAATTGTTATAACAATCAACCAAGTTATCATTGTATAACTAAGTTTCATCATCTACAAGTGGGTCTTATTCTTGGCCAGTGGCCAGTGTGAAAATGATAGGAGCTAGACCATGCAATTTTTATTTTCCCTTTTGTTACCATTATATACATGATGGTTTGGCTTTAGGTCTTCCATAAGACTTTGGGTTATATGGAAGCTTGGAAATGTGTAATGTATCATGGGTCAAATATTCTCCTGGGCCATTATCTATGAAGGTAAAATGATTGGATATTTCAAGATGTGGCATGTGGGAAAATGAATCAAAGGTATCTAGGTTAATGCAATTGGCCTATATTAAATTGACAAGAATTTATTTCCCTTTGCCCTTCTTGGGAATTGGATTCAAGCCAAAATAGTAATTATAACTTTCATACTCAGCCTCTAAATGCTTGCAATGTTTGTAGGGATAAAAATCTATATGAATGGTGATATCCATACTTTAATGGGAGAACTTAGGATAATGGTGAAAGGTATATGGAATTGTATATATTTCATTCATCAAAGGTTTACCCAAGAGAAAATTTTATGAAAAATATAGTTTTAACACATGGCATAATTTATCATGGGTTAAAGGCCCAATGATAACTAACAAGTTGATAGTGCACTATGATTCTCACTCTTCATTATCATAGGCCTTGATAGTGATATTTTCTAGCTAAAGATTAGTTATTGTGTATCTGAGATGCTTGATGAGATTTAGAGACATAATATTTAGGCCTGATCCATTGTTTATGAGGACAAACCTCACCTTGTGTCATATGATGACAACTTTGATGTATAATGAATTAGTATGAAGAGGACAAAGGGATAACATATCTTTTTGGTCAAAGGATAACTAATGGCCTATGGATAAATGTCCAACAAAAGCTTGGAATTTGTCTAGGGATGTGTCATTGGGAACTTATGATTGGCCTAGGAACTCCATCAATATGTTATTGTGGATGGTGGATGTATGCAACAAATCCAATATGGAAATTTGTGTGGGTATATTCTATAGTTATTCCATAATATCAGACATATTTTCCTTCACAAAAATAAATGGCTTATTCCTATCTAGAATGGTCAGTTAGATGGGTGTAGTGGCAAATGGTTGTGGGCCTATAATGGTAATATTTGATTGATGAGTTATGATTTCATAATCAAGATTGGAGATAGGACCATTGTTGCTAGAAAATGATGGTGGAGGGGGACTAGATAGGATAAGTCTTAATTTCCAGTGCACTTATATGTGGTCACAGGGCAATGGTGAGTTATTGATATGAGGTCTAAAAGAAATAATTCCTACTTGTTGGTATCCCTGTATGCAGTCCTAGGTTAAGGAATGATCATTGGTATAGGTTGGTTGGTTAGAATTTATTAACAATGGTCCTATTTGGTTGGTATTTGGTATTGGATTGATGGATATTGTGGAAATAAAACCTCCCACAATATGGCCTACAACCTTGTTGTATTCATGTGTAATTGTGTGGTATGTCTATTGGTTATTGCTATTTTTCTATCCTTGGTTCTGTCCATTTTATTGATGTTTTTATTGATAATATTGTTGGTATTGCTATTATTGTGTCAAATATTGATAATATTGTTGTTCTAGCCTTTAATATTGTTGTTATTGGTTGTTATGTTGTGGAAAAGGGTTTTGATAAATACCCAAGTTATGATTGGATGTAAAAGCTCCATTATCTAGTGTTATCTCCCTATTTTACAACATATTTTGAATGATATGTTTTATTTACACATAATGACACAAATTATGTCCATTAACCCAATGGTATTCACATAATTCATTTTATCTATACCAATCTAGATAAATAATTACCTTAGGATAGTGTTTCATAATGGGCTAATTAATTAGATTAGTGATGGCTAGTTTACGAAACATGAATTCAATAGGCTCTCCAAGGTCACTAAAAACTTAGAAAGTAGGCCCATTTTGATTTAGAGGAGGGGTTTACAAAGATAAAGGCTGTTGCATTTTTTAATCTAGTTTAGGCTACTATGGAGGCTGTGTTTGCTGATTAGGTTGTTGGTGGGGAGTAATTTGCATTTATAGAATTGGCTACAAATATGGTTTTTACACCATTTGGACATGTCAAAACTCAATTAATCCATTTATAATAACATTCTTGTTGTGGTTAAACTACTTAAAATTTTCATAATTATTGGCCTAGGTTGGTTGTGATGCTTGCACTTGGATATGGTTGTGGTTTTGATTTTGGAATTTTCTGTGGTTTGGATTTTGATTTGATGATGAAATCTTAATTATACCTTTATTAATAAGGGTATTTTATATCAATAAAACTTTATCAATGATTTACTTAAAAGTGTGTGCACACTGCAGCTCTAGATGGTAAGATACATCACTATGTAAATTCTTGGTAAACATAGTGGTTAATTACTTGTCTGGTAAGCTATGAGTGAATCTGCTTGTAAGGGCTCTCCATCACTAAAGATATCTTGCAAAAAATTTCATTAGCTTTATATTTAGCTTGAGTCAAATCTACCAACTAAATTTCATGCTTGAGATTATAGGAGAAATGCTACATAAACTTATCTAAAAGCTCATCAAAATCAGAGATAGAATTCTTCAAAAATTTTAAGAACCAATCCATATCTTATTCTGTTATACTTCAAGGAATCAACAATAGGAGGTATATGTCACTATAAGCCACTGGTTAGCAATTAAAAAATAATTCAATTAAATCGGCCTTACAGTCTCCTTTACCCTTGTATCTATCAAACTTTGGTGGTTTATACCTTGGAAGAAATGGTATTTGAAAATATTCCATGTTAAATGGGTAGGAAAACACATCATCTAACTTAAACTTCTTACTTTGTTTCTCAGCTTGGATGGTAACAATTACATCCTTCATTTATTGCAATTTTTATGCCAGGAAACTAGAGGGAACATTGGTTTGAGGTGGAGACTAGGATGTCAAAAGTTGATTACATTATATAGGATATAGTGGAGGCATGGTTTGTTGTGGAATGTTAATTTGGCTAGGGAATTGACTAGGAATATGCATATGTATATTAGTATGTGATTATTGGAATTTCATGCATTGAAGTGCAATATTCTTGTTTAGATTAGGTATATAGACTTAGTTTTAGGGGAATTATGGCTGGGATTGAAGGATATGGCTTTGGGTGAAGTAATGTGCTTGCTATGATTGAATAGGGACTTGTTTCTAACTAGTCAATCTAGGCTAAATAAGGGGAATTTATTGTGAAACAAGGCCCTATCATTGAATTTATGGCATGTTTAGAATGAAAGGTAATTATTGCCTAATTAGTACTTGTGGAACAGTATAACCTCTTGGTTGTGTGAACCCTTATTATGAAGTAGACACTTGTTAAAGGTTAGGCATTTATCACTAACCAATAGACATACATGGTTTATTAGATAACATTTATGAAGGCATATTGGTCTGTGATTGAAGAGACATGTTTATCACTACTTAATGAGGTGGAACATTAGTTTCCCTCTATTGTGGAATGTTCTACCTCTAATGCATTGGTATACTAGATTTTTATTATTGTTTTGGAATGTTAATCATCACCTATTATGGTGGAGTAACATTCATCATGTTCTATTGAGGTATGACACTGGTTTGTACTTGACTACTTAATCCTTGTAGTTGCATGCTTGAAGAAGTAATTGGTTGGGGATTAGAGGTAGTATGCTATGGTTGAGAGGTAAAAGTTCCTACCCATTGCTGCTATGAACCATTCATGGTGTTAACTAAAGGTGATTATTTTAGCCTAATTATTTGTGCAATTACACCAATTTGGTTTATATTGGATGACACTTTCATGTTATCCACTGCGTTTGGCACATTTGTCTAAATAGAAGAAATAAACACTTATTCAATGGCTAGGGCATTGAACATGTATCCAACTTAAGTGATATTTGAAAATGGGTTTATACCCAAATTGTCTTGGCCTGTCAATTTCATTAAGACTCCTATTAAAGGAGATAACTCAATAAGTGGAGCACTTGACATGGTCATGTTATTGAAATTAAGAACTAAGTTTAGATATGTCTAGTATGCTATCTGCATCTATATGAAGTAGTCATATATGAGGCCCTTTATTGTGACAATCATTCATGGGTCCTGATACAACATTGACACTAGATCTTGAGGATCTATAGAAGAGGCATGATCATTGGTTTGATTATAAGTCATGTTTTAAGGCACTCTAACTAAACTTGGCAAATTTTCATGGGGGAAGTCTACTAAAAAATTGGCCCCTACCTCTACAGATCTGATTAAAAATTTATCCTTGTTTGCAAATAAGTGATGATAAAAAAATAGGGATCATATTTATATGGAATTATAATGTAGTATGATTATTATTGAAGTTGGTGTAAAATTGAAGATATGATAGCTACATACTACACTATTTATTCTTGGTCCTACTCTGAGTATGGAGGCATGTTGACCAAATAGTTGGCTAGAGGATCTTGTATTTATTCCCCTGATTGAGTGTTTTAAGGAGGATAAATATTTGTCTCATAAACTACATCATCACCATAGGGGTCTTAAACAAAGTAATTTTGTATAACTAAATTATCATATCCCATATTATACATGGATCCATTATGAGTATAGTGAGACATATTCAAATCAATGATGAATGTTTCACAAAAAAGGCCCAGATTTCTATAAACTCTAAAAAATAATGTCCAAAGGACAAATGGTTTGAACTTGGTCTAACTTGGTCAAAGGAAGGATCTATATCTCCAAAAATTCTATGTTAAAACTTGGTACAAAATAGTCTAACATCAAATGTCTAACACAAAAGGTCACATAGATGAAATAAATCTAGAATGCCAAACTCTAGGTACAAAACATTCCAAACAAGTCTAATCTAAGAAAATAAAAGTTGCTAGGTAATTTGGAAAAATAAGACACAAAATCTAGGCTCAAAATAGGCATGTGTTAGGTCTTTAGGAAAAGGTACTAAAGATAAACTTTAAACAAAACAAGGTATGAGATTTGTTGGGTGAATATTTTGTCACCAGCGTACTAATGAGCAAAAGAGGTCTGATCATCCACAGCAAGGGAGATTGGTCATTCAAAGTTGTAGGTTTACCACATCCAAAGGGGACAAATCTCTCCTCTCATCAAGGGGAGGTTCCATATAAAATATGAGGTGCTATATACTATATATATGCAGAAAATAACACTCAAGGGTAGGATACACCATCCATCTCTCTTCTTTTAGAGATGATGTTCACAAACAAAGGAGAAAATCTTGGTGAAAACACTGCAAGCACTTCTCTTCTTTCAAAAGTGTTTTTTCAGGGAACAATAGGAGTTCTTTCAGATAGTGATAAGTAACTGGTAACCAAAGGCATAGTAACCAACAGACTGAGATGTAGCACACAGTCTCCACCTCGACTACCCAAAGAGTGAAATACGAAGGATAATGAGGGTACAAATTCATCCTAAGGTCCTTTACATAGGAACAAAAAACAAACACACACTGAAGACAACTATGACAACACAAAGTTTGAAAGTAACTGGCTTCAAGACATCTTCCTTATCACTTCCACTAGCTTTGCTTGTTAATTTGAATAAACAAGAATGAACTCAGGAAACAAACATAAGAATAATCTCCTAGAATGATACAAGCTATAACAACATAAAGTCTAAAAGTAACTTGCTTTCTAATTTAAACAAAGAAATATGATGAACAATCTGAGCTCAAAGTCTCACTAATGCCTTTCAATTTGGGTAGAGTTTTGCTTCTGATAATAAAGAGATCCCCTTAAAACAATAAAAGAGATTACAATATATAGTAGCTAAGAAAGACTTGGCACTTTATTTCATGGAATGGCCCATGCTATGCATTCAATGCCTTAAATGCATTTTCAGTTCTATCATGGGGGGCCATCTGGAACAGGGTGGCTGTCTTAACTATGGCATGTCGATTCATCTCAAATGTCTTCTCTTAGGTCTGGATCATCCGGTCCTTTTTTTGATGTCTATGTAGATGTCTAATTTGCCATTAATTCCAAGAATAAAAATAGGCTGCATCCTTGATTTGGTGTGCTTCAGAAATCCACTTGATCCACTATTTCACCTATTAGAAATAACTCCCTTGAAGATATTTGGCCTTTCCCTCTTTTTGCTATGATTTGAGCCCTCAAGCTATCTTTTCTCCTTTCTAGTTTTGTCTTTTCCTAGCATTTGAGCTCTCAGGGCTATATCCTTGAACTTGCTAGCTCTTTACACTCTTTCATCAGTAGTTCTTCCCTTTGGTATTTTGGCCTTTGAAAGCATTCGAGCTCGTGCTCAAGCCTTCAAAGATCAATGGCTATTTTATTGCCATGAATTTTGATGTCTACAAGCCCATCACTTTCCTTGACAATTCCTTTGGATTTCTTGTTTGCTTTGGCCACTTTCTACTGATCTTAACAAGTGATGGGTGGCATTTTCCACTGTGAAACTGGTGAGGACACCTAACAACATCCACTTAACTTATAGAAGCTTTAGATAACTTTTGAGAGTCCTACATAAGATGACACTTAGCAGCTTCCACTGAGCTTTAGAAACACAATAGAAACATTTGGGACTCATTTGGATTCACATAGATGATGACACTTGGCATGCTCCACTCACTTTAGCAACTCACTCAAGGCCCACCACAATCCTTGCTCAATAACAAACCAAAAGGAAGAAACTATGGATGTTGACACTTGGCAGCTTCCACCGAGCTTTACAATGGGACACAAAGAAGAAACTACAGATGTTGACACTTGGCAGCTTTCACTAAGTTATAACAGAACATGTGGCACATTCCACAAATTTGAAACTTATTAGAAATTATGTCCCAATAGATGACACTTGGTAGCTTCTGCTTTGACTTTATAAGGGACTTGTGGTGATTTCCACCTGCACTTTGAGGTTTGATCTTTCTTGGAGGGAACCTACCCTTCAGGGTCTTGAAATATGGTTCATTTTTTGAGTGTCGAGTGTCCCTCACGAGGGTACCTACCCTTCAGGATCTTTCAAGTGGCCTTCAGGCTTTAATTCCTTTAGACAAAATGTCCAAAAGAATTCTTTTAGACAATTTTTTTGAAGGAAATCTTTCCTTCAATTTGTCTTTTTCCGTCGGGCATTTTTTTGCAGGCTTTTCTCTTCGGTCGAGCTTATTTCCTTTAGACAAAAGTCTAAAGGAATTCCTTTAAACATTTTTTCTGAAGGAAATGGTCCTTAACAACTTTACCACGAGAACTTTTCCAAGGTAATTCCCTGTTCACTTTTGCTCACTACCCTTCGTAAGGGCACTTGGCTTGGTTCATTGCCCTCTACAAGGGCACTCAGCTTTGGGGCAATCCCTTGAACCTTTGATTGAACCAACTTTGGTTTAACAGTTTAATGGTTTAATCTTGCATTTGAAGCCTTCCTTTTGACTAATTCTTTTGATCTCTTTGAATCGATTGAACCCGTTGAACCCGTTGAACCTATTGAACCAATTTGGTTCAAGGTTCAACAATTCAACAATTCATTCCTTTATTTTTTGCTAAGTCATTTGATCACTCAAACAAAATGCGTTGAACCAACTGCTCATTGAACCTTTGAACCCGTTGAACCTTTAAACCAAAATGGTTTAATGGTTTAATGGTTAAAGCCTTATTCTCTTTGATAAGTGTTTTAAAGCCATCGAACCTTGAAGTGGTTGAACTTGTTGAACCTTTACCAAAGCACTTAAGTGTTGAGAGCTTGTTTCTTTGAGAGAATTTACCTGCTAAAGCTGCTAAACCTATTTCTTTCCTATAGAGTTTGTAGAAACTAACCTATGAATTCCATAGAATTGAGTCTATTGAAATGAGTCCATAAAACTTGGCTTGTAGAGTCCATAGTTTTCTCTAAGTCTCTCGAGCCTTGAAAGAGTCCATAGATTCAAGCTAGCAGAGTCCGTAGTTTTAAGCCTGCAAAGTCTCTAGATTCAAGCCTCTAGAGTCTGTAGATTTCTGAAAAGCTTGAAGAATGGAGAATTTGAATGCACAAAAAAATTTTGAAAAGGGAAGAGAGGATTTTGGTCTGTAGGACTAAAATAGTTCATATGTTGTCCCAAAAATGAGTGACATTTTTTTGGGGACAATAGCTGGCTCCAGTTGGGGAACTTCCTTCAATTGAAAACTTAGAATAGTTGAGGGGAGTAGAAACCAAAATCTCTAATTCCTTTGAAGTATGCCATTGGGCTATGGAGTCATGCTACCCAAAAAGAAGGATACCAAAAATGAAAACAAACAACACAAAATAGAACTAAAGACTATACAAATATACATATGTACAGGTGAACTTATCTGATACTTAAAGAATCGAAGTGATTCAGACGCTGCCCATTATGAGACAATGAAAATGGTGTTTTGTCCTGATAAACCAATAGGAAACCATTTTTTCCCTAGAATCAGTGATGGGTGAATGGAAGTCTCCACTAGGAATCACATATTCTATGCATTCCTTTTGGTTCTCTCTTCTTGTGCCATGGTAAGACGTGGTCTCCAATCCAAAAATCATAAATCTTTGCTCTCTCAGTGAAGAGTTCCTCTTCCTAACTTTGGCACGTAGTAGTATGGCCCACTACCATAGCTTATTGTTCTCCTAGTTCAGTATAATGCATGATTTGATTGTCAACATCAAACACTTGACAAACCACCAGCTCATCATCTCCTTTGGCGTGAAGGAGTTTGACACCTTTGTCTTGAGCAACTTTCAACCCGAGTAACAGAGATTCATACTCGATAGTGTATTTGGAGTTGCTAAAATGAAACTCATGTGAAGGAGGAAGAATATCCCCTTAAGGATATATAAACACCATCTTGGCTCCAACACCGGTAGAGGAATTACTGCCATCAAATTCCTAGATCCAAACATCATCAAAAACTGATCTTTTATCAGATTTTTCTTCATTAAAGAGGGAAGACCCTTTTTCATCTATACTACACCCTACCAATTATTTTGATGTTTTAATTGAATCAATCTTTGGATCACCACCTACAAGAATTTCATTAGCTAAAACATGAGCATCCTCTATGGATAAGAAGTAATTACCCCTGCTTGAAGACTCAAAGAAAATCTGAGCTTCAGGTGCTGATGTCTGAGTGACAAGATATTTTTCCTTCTTTTCAAGGAGAAGCCTCTTCATGATGCCTTTGATAGGGATCCTTGCCTCAAAAATGTCCATGCTCAACTCTCCTCCACCATCCTTGCAAAAAATTCATCCCAGCAGAATGCCAGATGAGGCTGGGACGTCAGCCATAAGGACTGTCATCTTGATTCTCTTGTCCAAAAATGCTGCAAATGTAAATTGGGCATCCTTGATCTGTCCCAGTAGTGGCACTTGTTTGTTCTCCATGGAAAAACATCTCCCAAATGTCTTGGATAGTGTGAGATGAAGAGACTCTACCACTTTGTTAGGCATGACATTGTCAGATGCACCAGAATTAATGATGTAGTTGGTCAACTTGTGACCGTTTATCATTAGGGAAATATAGAAAGGCTCTATTTTCCCAAGGGTAATAGGAAGAGTAATGACAAGATTATTTGGGATGAGCATGTTCCTTGGGGGATCATGAGTTACCTTTCTAATCTCTTGTCCTGTAGGGATGGCTATATTCTTCACACATTCCACCAACCTGTCCAACTGCTCAGGGTTGGCTTGTAGGAATTCAAATTTAGTCATTTGAATTTTGGTTTTCTTGACATGGTCAATTATGTCAAATGAATGAAATGGACTAGGAAGAGAGGATGGGATTTCATCCTTTTAGTTTTTGGGAGGGAGAGGACTAGCTTGTGAATTTGAATTTGAAGGTGCAAAAATGTTTGGGGTACTTACTTTTTTAGCAACCACCGCGTCCTTTGGCTAGAAAGGTAGAGTGGTTCCATGCTTAGAAATTGAAATTATTGGTTGAGGTTGCTCCTCTATCTTTTCTTTATCAGCTTTCTGGGCTAACTAGTTCTTGGACTGCGTGAACACTACATATGATCCCTCGACTGCTTCACCTTTACTTCTGGGTTCATCCTGATAATTTAGGAAACCAATGTTGGAGTCACCAACTAATTCTTATTGGTCCTGTGTGAAGAGATTAGCATCATTTTTTTGATCAAACTCAGGTTGGAAAGAGAAATTATGTTTAGTTTCTAGATATCTAACTGATGAGTTGGTTGGAGGTGCTTCAAGGGCAAGGTTCCTCTGTGGGGGAGGTAGACAATTTGGTTGCTCTTGACTTCTAGCAGCATTGCTTTGATATGGCTAGTTCTAAAATGTCCCCCTTGGCATATCCTAATAAGGAGGAGTAGACATAACTTGGGCCACTTGTCTTTTCAAGGCTAGTAGTTCATTTGCTAGCTTTTACACCATTTGATTAGTGGTGCCTGTAGATGAATTCTCAAAAGATGAAGATGATTTACCTCTGTTGGGTCTCTCCTTATCTTCCCTACTAAGATAAGGTCATATTATAATTTAGTAGCCAAGTCTTGAGCAGCCTTAAGGTCTATGTGGCTAGCACGTCTCAACAAAAAACTCACTTTAGGCAGCTCTGAGTTGATGAAGAATCATTTAAGGTTTTCAGGTGTTGGCTGAGCAATTGTAAGAATTTGGTTTCTCAGCTTGTCAAAATTTACTATGAAATCCCTCATGGGCTCATGAAGCTCCTTCTTCATCTTTGTGATCTAGGCCAGCAAAGTGTGTGCATCTTTTGCATGCTTGAACCTTGCTTCAAATTTGGCTTTGAGTGTGTCCCAGTCAGTCACTAACCTAGCCTGTAGATGGTAGAACCAATCTGTAGCAGCACCTTGTAGTGTTTCCATGAAAATCCTGACTGCCACATCCTTAAATTCCATGCCTATCACACCATATGCTATGCTAAAGGCTATAATGTGTTCATCAGGATGAACTCTCCCATCACCAAAAAATTTGGGGAAATACTTTCTTGAGCTATGTGGGAGTTCATGTAGAGGTGGAGTGAGGTTGAATGGGCCAAAAGAGTTACCCCAGGGGCCTTGAAATGCCATGATGGGATTATGAAAAAGAGGGATAACAAATTTGGGTGGCATGTGGATAGGTAAAGCTCTGCTAATAGTAGAAAAAGTAGCTCTACCTTGTGTTGGTGTCCTAGTACGGGTGAGGAACACTCATGGATTGTTGAAGGTGAGGTTGTGGAGGAAACAAATCAAAATTTATCTACTGCACCAACTCAAAAATAGGGTCAACAACACCTTGAGATTTTTGGCTTCTTGTATAGTGTGGAGCAACCAGATTATAGGATAAAAATGAGAAAGAACTAGTCCTACTTTAGCTTGAAGCTTGAGGCTTCAAACTGCTATTCTTCCTTAGTGGATCTAGTTTGCAGATCAAATTATGTAATGGGAATGGATAAGGCTATAATGATAATATGTAAGACCCAGATGAGAGTCACCATAGTATATAATGGATAAGGATAGGAACTACTTATTCAAAATCCCCAGTGGAGTCACCAAAAAACTGTTGGGTGAATATTTTGTCACCAGCGTACTGATGAACAAAATATGTCTGATCATCCATAGCAAGGGAGATTGGTCATCCAAAGTAGTAGGTTTACCACATCCAAAGGGGACAAATCTCTCCTCTCATCAAGGGGAGGTTCCCTATAAAATATGAGGCACTATATACTATATATATATATGCAAAAAATAACACTCAGGGGTAGGATACACCATCCATCTCTCTTATTTTAGAGATGATATTGACAAACAAAGGAGAAAATCCTGGTGAAAACACTGAAGGCACTTCTCTTCTTTCAGAAGTGTGTTTGCAGTGAACAACAGGAGTTATTTTAGGTAGTGACAAGTAACTGGTAACTAAAGGTGTAGTAATCAACATAATGAGACATAGCACAAAGTCTCCACCTCAACTGCCCAAAGAGTGAAATATGAAGGATAATGAGGGTAAAAAGTCATCCCAAGGTCCTTTACATAGGTAAAAAAACACACACTGAAGACAACTATGACAACACAAAGTCTGAAAGTAATAGGCTTCAAGACATCTTCCTTATCACTTCCACTAGCTCTGCTTGTTAATTTGAATAAACAAGAATAAACTCAGGAAACAAACATAAGAATAATCTCCTAGAATGATACAAGCTATAACAACATAAAGTCTAAAATTAACTTGATTTCTAATTTAAACAAAGAAATATGATGAATAATCTGAGCTCAAAGTCTTAGTAATGCCTTTCAATTTGGGTAGAGTTTTGCTTCTGATAATAAAGAGATCCCCCTAAAATAATAAAAGAGATTACAATATATAGCATCCAAGAAAGACTTGGTACTTTGTTTCATGGAATGGCCCATGCTGTACATTCAATGCCTTGAATGCATTTTCAATTTTGTTAGGGGGGCCATGATGGAATAGGGCAGCTATCTTAACTATGGCATGTTGATTCATCTCAAATGTCTTCTCCTAGGTCTGGATCATCTGGTCCTTTTTTGATGTTTGTGTAGCTATCCAATTTTCCATTACTTCTAGGAAGAAAAATAGGCTACATCCTTGATTTGTTGTGATTCAAAAATCTACTTGATCCACTATTTCACCTACTGGAAATAACTCCCTTGAAGATATTTTGGCCTTTCCCTCTTTCTACTACGATTTGAGCCCTCAGGCTATCTTTTCCCCTTTTTGGCTTTGTCTTTTCTTAGCATTTGAGCTCTCAAGGCTATATCCTCAGATTTGCTGGCTCTTTACACTCTTCCATTAGTGGTTCTTCCCTTTGGCGTTTTGGCCTTTAAATGCATTCGAGCCTGTGCTCAAGCCTTCAAAGATCAATGGCTATTTTATTGCCATGAATTTTGATGTCTACAGGCCCATCACTTTCCTTGACAATTCCTTCAGCTTTCTTGTTTACTTTGGCTAATTTCCACTGATATTAACAAGTGACGCATGGCATTTTCCATTGTGAAACTGGTGAAGACACCTGGCAACATCTACTTAACTTATAGAATCTTTAGATACCTTTTGAGAGTCTTGTAGAAGATGACACCTGGCAACTTCCATTGAGATTTAGAAACACAATAGAAACATTCAAGACTCTTTTGGATTCACACAGATGATGACACTTGGCATGCTCTACTCACTTTAGTAACTCACTTGAGGCCCACCATAGTCCTTACTCAATAACAAAACAAAAGGAAGAAACTATGGATGTTGACACTTGGTGGCTTCTACCAAGCTTTAAAATGGGACACATGGAAGAAACTATGGATGTTGACACTTGGTAGCTTCTACTAAGTTATAACGAAACATGTGGCATGTTCCACATCTTTGAAACTTATTAAAAACTATGTCCCACTAGACGACACTTGGTAGCTTCCACTTCAACTTTATAAGGGACACGTGGTGGCTTCCACTGCACTTTGAGGTTTGATCTTTCTTAGAGGGAACCTACCCTTCAGGGTCTTGAAAGATGGTTCATTTTCTGAGTGTTGAGTTTCCCCTGCGAGGGTACCTACCCTTTAGGATCTTCTAGGTGGCCTTTGGGATTTAATTCCTTCAGACAAAATGTTTGAAGGAATTCCTTTAGACAAATTGTCTGAAGGAAATCTTTCCTTTGCTTTGTATTTTTACATCAAGCATTTTTCTGTGGGCTTTTCTCTTCGGTCGGGCTTATTTCCTTTAGAAAAAATTCTGAAGGAATTCCTTCAGACATTTTATTGGAAGGAAATGGTCCTTAACAACTTTACCACGGGAACTTTTCCAAAGGAATTCCCTGTTCGCTTTTGCTCGCTGCCCTTCACAAGGGAACTTGGCTTGGTTCATTGCAATATACAAGGGCACTCAGCTTTGGGGTAGTCCCTTGAAACTTTGATTGAACCGACTGATTGAACCAACTTTGGTTCAACGGTTCAATGGTTCAATCTTGCATTTGAAGCCTTCCTTTTGACTAAGTCTTTTGATCTCTTTGAATTGATTGAACCTGTTGAACTCGTTGAACCAATTTGGTTTAAGGTTAAATGGTTAAATGGTTCATTCCTTTATTTTTCACTAAGTCCTTTGATCACTTGAAAAAAATGTGTTAAACCAACTGCTCGTTGAACCTTTGAACCAAAATGGTTCAATGGCTCAATGGTTCAAGCCTTCTTCTCTTTGATAAGTGTTTTGAAGCTATTGAACCTTGAAGTGGTTAAACTTATTAAACCTTTGCTGAAGTACTTAAGTGTTGAGAGATTTTTTCTTTGAGAGAATTTACCTGCTAAAGCTGCTGAACCTATTTCTTTCCTACAGAGTCTATAGAAACTATCCTACAAAGTCCATAAAACCGAGTCTGTAGAAATGAGTCTGTAGAAATTAGCCTATAGAGTCTGTAGTTTTCTCTAAGTCTCTTGAGCCTTGAAAGAGTCCATATATTCAAGCTTGTGGAGTTCATAGTTTTAAGCCTATAGAGTCCATAGATTCAAGCCTGCAGAGTCCGTAGATTTCTGAAAAGCTTGAAGAATGGAGAATTTGAATGCACAGAATAATTCTTGAAAAGGGAAGAGAGGATTTTGGTCTGTAGGACCAAAATAGTTCATATGTTGTTCCAAAAATGAGTGACATTTTTTTGGGGACAACAAGATTTAATCTAGCAAATTTGAAACACTTTGGCATAAACTAGGCATTCAACTTTAGTTACAAAATTGGTCAATAAGTATAAGGCATGAAACAAAAGGCATATGGAGATAGGCTATTTCTCCCAAATAAATGCATAAATAATAGATTTCAAATTGAATAAATAATTAACCTAATTTATACAACCCAAAAGAGAAATATCTATGTCTAGGCCAAAATTACACAATAGGTAGGCAAAAATCAATCAATGTTTGTATTTGAACTTGGTAAGGCTAATTAGAAACTCAACTTAGGAAAACTAGGATTCTTTAAAATAGACAATAATCTATACAAAACTAAATGGCATAACGACACTTGGTATGGATCCAAAAGGCACACATGGCTTTGGTTTCAAAATTGGAAATTTGGACATAAGGTAAAAAAGTCTATAAAATGATTTGAGTAGTGTAACGATGTTATTTCACTCTAAAGACATAACAAATGGTTTTGTTTCAAGAATCAAAGGCACAATATTTGAAATGAATTGGGTAGTGTAACATTACCCTTTTCAATCAAATGACACACACAAACAAGATTTGCTAAAAGACTAAGGAAAAGGTATGGTGTCAAATGGATGGGATAACACCTCCTCAAACAAAGAAGTGATATATGAATAAGACTAATTTTTATGTGGGAAGACAAATAAATAGTTTAGACTCCAAAAACCATGCAAGAAAGGGATAAAATGACACAAACACCCGAGTGTAATGTCCTAGATCCTAAAATTGACAAGGTTACATATTACTGTCAAACTCTATCAATATACTCATTATTTAAAGGATTTTAAATGTTAATCCAAAAATAAAATCACATGAAAAGTAGGTTTTTTAGGTCCCCTCTTCCAATATTTTGTACTTTGGGTGACTCACCCTAAATCAATAGTATGTCTATGACAAGTGGGGTTATTTTAATCTATCAATTTTTGCATGTTTTTAGATGGTCCCAAGTGTGGCTAACACTAGAGATGTAATCACATCAATTGGATCCACATCAACTAGCTTGTTGTGAAAAGGTCTTGAACTTTTCATAACCACTACATCCATCACTTTCTTAGTGTAGTGTGATGTTTGAGTCTCCCCTATGATCTAAGTTGGAGTACTACTAATAGAGCTTATTTTAACCACCTAAACCAAGCATCCCAGTGGGTCACCCTCAATTTATATACCCCATTATGGAGTGGGGTTGAAATGATGATTGGAGATGAATTCTTGGGTCAATTATTTCCTAGATAACCCATAAGGAGGTGATTAACTCTCCCTCATAAGCTAAAATACATGAAAATAAAGACAAGTGAAAAGACTTTAGGGTCACATTTGGATAACCCAAATCATATGGATTTGAGAAGGGCCTAAATGACACTTTTAAAATAAAGTGACCGAGGTAATGAGTGATCACTTTTGATCACCCAAGTTCCCTAAAAGGGATGGGGGAGAACATATACACATCAATTATTTTGATTAAAAACAAACAACTTCAATAAATAAGCAATAAAAAATGAAACTCTTATAAGTATTTATCTAGTGTGAGAGTTCATTTTAATCACCAAAATGAGATGTGTTATGAATTTTAATCCCCTTTGTATTTTTTGTTGAAATCTTTGACAAAATAAAATAATGTAATTTTTTTATTATTAAAACACCTATTTGAAATGTTAAATTTACATGTGAAAAGTGTTTTAAACATCTCTTTGTGGCCTTTGGGTCCTATAAAATATGTTATAAACTTTGTGTTCTTAGAAGCACTTAATGAATGAACAAATCACTTACCAAATATTGATCTCAGGTTTACACAATGCAAAATCACAAAACATAGAGTAAATCCATAATTATGCAAAAATGCAACTGTTAACACAATACTGTAACTTGCAAGAAAATAGTGTATAAAATGCAATATCACTAATATAATGGAAAAATATCTAAACACAGGGCAATATCACTACTCTAATAGTCTTAATATTGAAACTTAAATAGAAAGGTATCATAAACATCTAACAATTAGATTCAATATCACTAATTATTTGGTGATATCAAAAATTGCAAAATCATGGTATTATGACTTTCAGAGTCATAATATTATAATATCACAAAAATCCTTATAGGTAAAAAATAGTTAATAGAATAGTAATAGTTAGATGCAAAAATAGAGACAAAACTACAACTGTGTGAGTTGTAATATTTCCATAATATATTGAATCTAGAGAGCAAAACCATGACTGTACATGGTAACTTTGTAACTTCTAAAAAAATATCTTTTAGACTCTATTTTTTTTTTAATTTTGGTTATTAAGCTCAAAATTTTACATGAAAATCATTAGTATAATTATCGATAATGCCTTAGGAGCAACTTCTTGGGGTGCATGTCCCATTGGGCATGCCATTTGTGATCGTAAGAATCCAAGAAGGGGGGTTAGTATAGTGTTAGTTCAAGCAATAAAACTCAAATAAAAACACACTAACACTTACACACCTAGCCTAGATACTAGGAAGATCTTAGTAATAAATGATAAATGAAATCAAAACAAAAACAGAAAAAATAATGACTCTTTTACCTACCTTGGGAGCTCCAAATGCTTTGTTGAGTGGCTTGTTTAGCTTATTCATCAATAAGTCTTTGGAAATGAAGCTTGTTGGCTCCTTCTCTCCTTGGCACCATTGGCTTTGATGTGGCTTGTGATTGCTTGGATCAATATTTTGGCATTATAACACTATTGCAAAAGCTTCTCTCTCTCCAAATTAGCATTATAACTTTGGCTTATGAGAGATTAAGAATGAATAGGCATGGGCTTGTATTTATAGCTCTTAGAATTAAGTCTCACCCTAGGAAAGTTAAGGCTTGGAATGGGTTAAAAATAAACCTAGGTGAGTAAATAAACCTAGGTGAGTCAAATATAACTCTAATATAGTTAATAGTTTTCAAGTAATTATGATTTGTAATTACTAGGAATGGCTCTCAAAATTAGATATTTTTAGGATATTTTCAAAGAGCTTGAACACTCATAAAGGCACTGATGAAAAGCTAGGATATTTTGAATTTCCTTTTTTAGATATTCATTAATTTCAAATGGATAATTAAACTAGGCACTTAATTGGGTTTAACTTGTTAATTGATTTTTATTAGCCTTTTAGAATCTCCAAAATTTGATTTAAGTGTGCAAGTGCCCCACTTAATAGGTCTATAGGTCAAATTGGCTGTTGTGATGCTGTAAGGTGATTCGGGATGAATATGTGAGAGGTTATTATTGCATACAATAGGATACCCTAATTATGGATGCTTTAATGTGATTTTGAGATTTTATGAATGATGTGCAAGAAAATTTAGGATGTTCAGTGAGTCTTAGGCTTAATTTGCAATGGTTGGTAAGAATCAGTTTGAAGTTTGGTTGAAAGCCATTTGTGGCCAATTTTGGGTGTATATATGTATGTATGCATACATGTATATATATATATATATGTATATATATATGTATGTATGTATATATACAAGTATATATATGTATGCATGTGTATATATGTATGTACACACACCCATATATAAATTAAGTATGAAATGGTAATCATCATTGATATGATTAACATTGCATACCTTATGTGTGTGTACATACACACACACATATATACATACATATACACACATATATGCACACACACACACACACACACACACATAAATTAGGCATGCAATGGTAATAATCATTGATATAAGCACTGATATGATTAGCATTGCATGCCCCATATATATATATATATATATATATATATATATATATATATGGGGCATGGAATTTTAATTGTATCAATTCTTATATCAATGATGATTACCATTTCATGCCTAATTTATGTGTGTGTGTGTACGCATGCACACACACACATAAGGCATGCAATGTTAATCATATCAGTGTTTATATTGATATGAAACTTATATGCATTACATTACATTCATATAAATTTATATTATGATGACATATTATCTACATGTTAGCACATGAATCTAAATGATTACATATTTTTAAGTAACATGATGTTATTAATTATTTTTTTATATGAATATTCATAGGATACATTCCTCACCTAAAAAAGGGGATAATAGTTCACTTGTCATAGAGATTCAAGCCACCATTAATATATGTTTTATATTTAGGGATATAATACATGATTCAATGAGTTAAGATTGGTTAATATTATTAATTTGGTTTAGATTATGGAATGGATATTTGAATATTAAGATCTATTTTGGAGCATATGTTATGTAAATACACATATTTTACACAAACATGAGTTATAGGTTTTTCATATTATGGATAAAGTAGAGATTTTGGAGCATATGTTATGTAAATAGACATTATTTTACACAAACATGAGTTGTAGGTTTTTCATAATATGGAGAAATTAGGATATAAATGTATAAAATTATATATCATGTTGGCACTAGTTAGATCAAATAAGGGGCATACAGACTCTTCATATATCTAATATTATAATATTATATGTTAGTAATGATTGGATCATAGTATGGGGCATGGAAAATGTCCATGCACACAAACTATTATTAATTTTTATATTTTTTTAGCATGGAATTGATGTGAAATTTATGGTAATAAGGTAACATATTGGATCTATAAGTCTATTTGGAATGGCTAATTCATTTTACATGAGATTAATTTAGGCCCCCATTTTCATATTAAGGTTCAATATCAATTAAATGAGCAATGTGGTTAATTTTATTCTTGGATCAATGGCCTAGCACTACTCCCTCTTCATGAGGGTTAGGGAATTTATTTTCCCAACATATGGCCCTAGCCTTTGTAGATCTATCCATTAGGGTATGATCACCCCCAATCTCCAATGCTTTAGTAGGAATAAAAATTATCCAAGCCTTTATAAGTATATATCATCTCCAAAAACATCATAGGATGAAATGGTTCACCCACTTATAGGTTTATTCCTTCCATGACAATTAAATTTCAAAAGTTTCATTTATCTAATTCATTTTAGGTTTCATTTCATATATGGATATTGATTGATAAATGTTCATTATAAGTTTTCATGGATAAATATACACACTTGGAGCCCTATCCCAAAGAAAAAGTATGTTATACGCACTAAGGTGTATATATATATATATATATATATATATATATTTATCCTTTTACTCTATAATTTTTTGAATTTCAATATTATAATAAAATGGGCGCATTTTTAGACACTAAAATATGGGATTAGACACTTGGAAATGTTAGTCTTGACCTACCTTCACCTCATATGACTTGTGTGTATACATATGGATCTTACACATCTTTATCTTCTATCCACATAATTTATATGGGTTTGATTTCACCTAAAATATTTACTTATTTTGTGTCAAACATGTTCATTATCATACTAAGTCTATCTCTAGATCATTAGATAAATATTTTTATATTTTATATGGATTCATTAGACTTAGACACCTAAATTTTTTTGAAGGTGTCCAAATATGATGGACCTATTCATAAAATAATAGACAATTTTTTTTGAATTAAATGCATAGTCCTATACGTTTCACATGTTAGTGCCTTGATAAATTAACTAAAGAGTATCATCTAAATACACAATAGGTATAAACATACTTGTATTATTTGGAATCATATAACACTCATTTATGAATCATATATACACTTATGCACATTAGAATATACTACCCTTAAATTCACAAATTACAAATAATTCAAAAGGTGTAAGCCCTAGAAAGTCTAAAACACATAAGCTAAACTAAGCCAAGATTTCCATTGTCAAGTGTCGAAAGCTATATTACATGTTGCGTTCATAAAAAATCACCATTTCACACATACACCTAATGGGGATAACTAAGTGTGGTTTGAATTTCCTATTTATACTATTGGATATGTAAGTAATGCTTATCCATTCAATGGGGAGTATTTGAGGTCATCTCAACCCACCTATCTACCCATTTTATAGGCCTAAACCTAGTGTCAAAAGTGGATCTAGGGTTTAAAAGTGAATGAGATATGTTTAATATATTTTCACATAACAAGCACTTGATATTACACAAGAAGACCTTTTTCAATTGGGCACAATGGCCTATGATAAAAAAGTGAGGCATACATTCAAAAGAACATTCTAGAAATAAT
Source organism: Torreya grandis (assembly GCA_037957365.1). Taxonomy (NCBI): domain Eukaryota; kingdom Viridiplantae; phylum Streptophyta; class Pinopsida; order Cupressales; family Taxaceae; genus Torreya; species Torreya grandis. Next base: position 3,953,532 of record JARHVA010000903.1, read on the forward strand.
ATATGCCTATGTGAGATTATAGTACGTAGATCCTAATGAACACATTCAAGAAAATCCACACACTCCTATTCTTGATCTAAGTGACTTTCAATTAATTTTATATTATTTTTTTTCCAACTTCATTCACTCTTAGATCTACATAAAATAATAACATGCTAAATATCTAAATCTTTTGATTTTTTATATTTATAGTAAGTATAACTATGCAATCAAACTTTGATTTTACATTCATATCAATGTTTTACTTTATTACATAGAAAAATTAAAATTAGTGTAAAATTTATATACTATTAGATCATACAAATCAGAAAATAATATAAAATAATTATAAAGTGTCAATAGCCAAAGAGTTGCATTGCATTCTAGAAAACACTATTGAAGACACATACATATAGATGGATGAACTACATGTAGTCTGAGCCTTATTTAAAATATTGTAATGTAAGAAATATTCAACCACTTGGTGGGGTGTGGTTGGGGCTACCCAACACATATTTCTAACCCATTTTTCTATGTCAAGTAAGTGTCTAAAGTGAAGTTAAGGATTCAAGGCAAAGGAGGACAAAATATGAATATGTGCACAACACTATGGATTATAAATCATTCAAAAATAATCTTTACTAGTGTTTTATTAATTTTAGGATTAATGTGACTGTAATGGCATAAAATTGAATTATAAATTAGATTGTTTAATATGTATAACTACTAAATAAAAATGAGTGTAACTTACTAATAATAGTAATTTTTAAAGGAAAACATTTGGAGAATGAACAATTGGCTTGTTTTGGGTCTATTTAGGTTTGTGCTGGGATAAAATCATTAATAAAAAATAGAAAAGGGTTGTGAGTGTTCATATTTAGAAATAAAGAGTCTATGTTTGTTTAGACAAGTCTATGTTTCCTAAATGGTTCCATTGTCATGACACTGTATAATGGAGTGAAGATATATCATGCATGTTTTTTATGATCCATGAAGTGTTACCCATTTCACCTATTTCTAATGAGTATTCATATGTGTTTTGATGTCTATAAATCTAGACACATATATGTTTGTCTTCTTATTTATTCAAATCCTAGTTATGCACTATAAGAAAATCATAGAAATGGGATAAAGGGTGAAAGGTAAGGACTAAGGTAATATTATCCACCCATTGTGACAAAGTGATACTTACGTATCAAATAATCCAAAGAGGGAAGTTAAATTACATATAGTTATTTTACCTAGTTAAGCATGTGCAATATTGTGTAATGCTAGTAAGCAATGCAATCTTATGTATGGATTTAAACTCTTTACAATCTATGAATTTACCTTGAAAATAAAATTTAGACTTAGATCATGGATTTCACCTTTGAGATATTTCAGATTTTAGAGCTTTAAGATAGTTCCTCTCAATGTGCATAGTGATTTCCAGTGATAACTATATATGTGATATATAGGTATATGCTTATGTTTTATATGTTTATATAGTTGAATATTCATGTGGAGTGTTGACCCTATTAAAAAATTTACATTTTAGAAACCATTTTTTAATTGGCATGGGGATGATTTCAACCTATTTTGACAAGTCCATAGTGATGAACTTGTCTAAGAAACATGGACCTATATTGAAAATAGGAATAGTGATTTGAGGCCAAGAGATATTCTAAGAATTATATTAAACTATTTTGGAAGAGACTAGGACTATCTTTTGTAACAATAACATTAATTTGGAAGGTTGATCCCATATTTGGATAAATTATTATGAGGAATGGTGAATAAATTTCATGTATGTGAGCATAAGTCAAGTAGGTTAAGGTTTAGTAAAATTACTCATTTTTGAGTGTCTAATTAAAAATATGAGTGCCTAAATTTTCCCCACTTTTATTCTAGTAATGGAATTGTTAAACTAAAATTATAGAAGTTGATACTTGAGAATAATCATAATGGGTATGCTAAAGTATGTATTATGTGTTGCACCTTGCTCCATGAAAACTTGTAATGAAATGTGTATGAATAAATTATTAGTTATGATTTAAAATAAATAAGTAATAACATTTAACATATGTGAAATTAAATATATAAGAATGAATACACCTATGTTCATGAAAACCAACTTTCGTCTAGAGACTTGTCTTCTAGATACAATGGATAATGGGGCGATCATGCCCCTTGGAGATGGATATGTAAGAACAAGGGTTGATATGAATGTTACCCACCCTTAATTTAAAATTAATAAGTTCCTATAAGTCAATTCAAACATAGATTTATCCCCAAACAACTAACTATATATGAGTAAATGGAATCAACTAAAGGTACTAATAAATATGAAAAATTATTAACTGATGCCTGAAAGTACATATAACTTTTTAAATCATCAACTACAGATGAATTATATGTTTCAATATGAATAGTGATTGAGTAATGTCTGAGAATAATTTATAATTTGAAATAAATCAGAGTAATAATGAACAAATAATAATGAGTTTCTATTCCACATGGTAAATTTAGTAAAATTTGTCATATGCTAATATATCATGATATCTATAAAATTATGAACTTATGGCACACATATTCCAACATTATAACATATTTTTTAAATTTATTACTATAATATGTGTGATACTCTGATAAAAAAATGAGTTAAAATTGTCATAACATGAGTAAAACTTGTCATTATCTATGTAAACATATATCATTCTAATGCTTTTTTTGCCCAAAATCTAAATTTTATATGCTTGTTAAGGATTACTATTTAGAAAAATCCATCATGTATGCTAAATTTTATGGTGAGGGATTTAGGATATAAATTACTCTTCAAAATATAAAAATTTATACATATCATTCTATATATAAAAATGATATAAGTAGTGTAAAAAAAACACTAACATGTGGAGAATATGTCATCATAGTAAGAATAAATCATCTGAGTACGTATGAAACATGCATCATCAACATATAAGTATCATGCCAAGATATGTATATAGTAGTGAGAAACATAGTGAATAATTAACATATAAATGAGCATCTGTAAATTGAGTAGTATCTACACAAAAGGTGCATGGTATATATCATGGCACCAATAATAATAATTAGAGTTCATGATATGTATGAAAACATGAAAAATATCATCAAAAAATATTATATTTATCCACACATGAAAAAAAGAGTCATAAAATATATCATGGTATGAAAAACATAATAAAACACATGCAATAACATTCTATGTCACACAAATCTTAGGGACACACAAACTAGACAATATAATGTCACATAAATAAAACTAGTCACACAAGATGTCATGGCCATGATACACACAATATAACACAAGGTTTAAGGCCACAAAAAATATAAGATATAATCTCACAAAATAAATATAAACACATATAATAAATAATCAAATGCCAAAAATAAATGGAAACATGCATAAAGGACAATCAAATGTCACACACACACAATGGAAAATCAAATGTCACATACAAAATAGAGTCAAATAGAGAATAAATAACATCAATCATGCATAGAACCAAAAAAACAAATGTACACACTTAATGCATGTCAAGATCACATATAACAAACTCTAATATCCATTAAAATAACATTACAAGTAGGATGAGTATGATCAAGTCATGCATAATCAATGTAAAGTAGGTCACTATGATCAAATGGAAATAGTCATAATAAAACAAAACATGCGTAGTGGCAATATGCCCCCAATGAAAATGTGTCTCCATTGTAGCAAGGTAGCTTATGGGTCTAGGAATACCCCATGTATATGTGTCTATATCATATGAAACATGTACACCCTACATCTCACTTATGTATACCAAGAAACAAACGTGCATAAAAAATACTAAATATACAATGTAATATATGAGATAAAACATAAATTAGTCATAAGTATAAAATAATCATGTAAACAAGTAACACATGTCATGCATAGGTCTTAGTTTTTGATTTTTTAAATATATATATGTTTGTATGTATATAATTTTGTATTTTTTGAGTTTTTATAATGTTATATAATGCTAACCAATGATCCTATCAATGAAATGCTCACATGCAAGTCATGTGTAAAATATGGATAATGTTACCCATCGTGATGAGTAGTAACATGGGTATCTACACTAGAATATATAAAATAATCTTGTGTTGTAATATATCCATCATGGTCATCATCAATAATATGATCCTAGTTATGTTACATAAATTCATGAAACATAGTAATGTATGGAATTTTGATGTAGGGGCATCCAAGGTGTACATGCAATATTGTGTCAACCAAAAGTAGAATGGTGAGTTGGTGTATGTTTTATTTGTGTGTTTGTAGTATCAACATGGAGAAAATAATTTTTTTAATTCTTAATTTTATCCCATTTATAGCATGGATGGTTAGATCAAGTTATTATGATAAGTTTTTATTATAAACACTTAGTGTCAAAATTTATTTTAACTACTAACAATCCTTGTCGAGAAAAACTCAAATAGGTCTTGGGGTGTTCCAATGTAAGTCAGGCCTAAAATCCTAACATGGTATGTAGGATTTATTTTTAAAATTTTTAAAATCCTATAACACTAAAAATCCCAATAGGGTTTGTGAGATTTTTATCAATGTGTTTAGTGCCCATTGGGCCTAAAATTTTGACTAGGTCTATACAAAAGTCCTGTTAGTGATTTTGTGTTGTCAGGCCTAAAATCCCAATAGGGTTTATAAATAACCCAACCAATTATTTTAGTGTTCATAAAGGACCAAATATTTATTAGGTTAGTGTAATACTAAGATGATGTTTTTAGTATTGGTTGGGACAAAAATTCTAATGGGGCATATCTAAGAAGTTGAAATGTCCAAGAAGTCTGACATGGTATACATGAATTAATTTAAACATATTTTTGTGGTTCATTTTGAATTTAATGAACCTATTATGGTATTTTTGGGAAGTTTCAATGTCATGAGTCACTTGGGTATGTGAAGGGTTAGTATATTTTCTCATTATATAAGAAAATGATGTTTGTTATTAGAGAGAGGTTGGTAAAGGGGTAATGTTATGCTACTATTTTGAATGTATAAATCATTATAATAACCAACTAATGATATATTATAATGTGAATGTTTAATCCATGTTTATGCATTGAATAAGTTTAGTAGTGGAATATGCGAGTGTGAGTTGAGTTTGTATTTTATTATTTATAACATTATAATAATACAATAAAGATGATGTGTTGAATGAGTTAATTCTATGTAATATTCTAATGGTTGTCCTTGAAAGTATGAAACATGGAAACATGAGCATAAAAGGATATCCTTAAGTGGATACCCCACCTAGTGCTTACATAAATTGGTATCATAGAAAGGTTTTTTCCTTGCAGGTTGAGTGTCATAGGATTTTGTATGAGTCAATTATAGGATATGAAAGAGAAGTATAATGAGTGAGCTATAAGTTGTGAAAGAGAAGCTTGAAAACTAGAAAGGATGAGTTTATATCAAGTGTGAGAGAAGTCCTAAAAGTGCTGATGGATTTTTAGAGGCTATATTTTGAGTCTGTTATAGGTTGTGAAAGAGAAGTGTCTTAGTTGAAGAGATATGGCACACATAGGAGGAATAACACCAAAGGTGGATGAAATAACAAAGATTTTGAAAATAATATATATGATGGATATGACTGCACAAAGTGGAGATGTTATAGCTATGAGTATATATGATTAATAATACATAATGACATGATTGTTATCCCTAAAAGCAAGGTTAGATGCTTTAGAAAGAGGCTAAGTAAGTAGAGTAAAGTATTCCATAGAAGAAAGAGACCAATAGAGGTCAACATGAAGGAAAGAGGTAGGTCTCATTGTGATATTTTTTTATGTGTGGAAGAGACAACCTAAAAGATCTAATAAAATGGAAAATTAAGTTGGAAATTTATTTTTAATAGGATAATATTGAAGACTCCATGAGGGTAAAGTCTACATGCAAAATACTAGGTGGAGTTGCAACTATGTATTAGAGATATCTCCAAGAGAGGAGACATGGAAAACATAATAAGGTGAGTAGATGGGAACATATGGTTTCAAAATTTATAGGTCATTTTGTGCACCCCAAATTACAAAAAGAGTGAAAGAAGAAGCTTCATGTATTGAGGATTGAAAGAGAAGAAAAGAATAATATTGATATGAAAGGTAATATGAGAGGGAAGTTTCCATGTTAAGAACCCAAGTCTAATTTGATAATCAACAGGGAGAAGGTTATATATGAAGTAAATTTAGTTGTATTGAAATAAAATAAGAGAATGAAGTTTCCATGTAAGAATGCCATGATTTTTTTAGAAAATAAGAAGAAAAAGAGACATGAAAAACCTATAGATGAATAAATATTCATGTAAGAGAATATGGATGTGATAGTTTTTGAACCAAAAGAAGGATACATATTGTTAAATAATGGGAAAATATTTATGATATTCCATGAGTGGTAAAAATTATAATCATCATTAGAAAGTGAAGGAAATGCATTTTTAATTTATCTTTTAGAGAGAATAAGGGTTGAGAACAACCAAGGAAAGATATAATTTTTTGTAATGGAAAAAATATAGGTGAAATAAGAGAACAACCATGAGGTGTTGTAGGTTTCCAGTAAGGAGACAATGGAGAAGAGTATGGTTATAGATCATCCATTTGGACAAAAATAAAACATAAAGAAGAATGAGGAGAGAAAAACCATGGTGGTTGTTGAAAATTAACCTTTGGGAGTCCATCATGTGAGTGGAAGCCATGGGAATCATGTAGGAAAAAAAAGAGAGTTAAACAACATGTCTTTTAGGCATGATGAAGAGTTGGAAAAAGTATTTTTGGGAACTATTGATGTGTTTTTTCAATGTTTAGGTCCAATAATGGATAATATGAAAATAAAGAGGGAAAACATGGTTCAATCCAACAAGCCCATTTGTATTAAAATTAAAGTGAATAAGTGGTACACGAGGATAATGTGGCAATAATTTTAATAGCTTATTGGTAATGATATACTAAAAATATAATATTGTCTTCAAGTCATATTGGGGATACGAGATAGTGGGAAAGTATGGGAACATGATTTGTATCAAGAAGTTATACATAAGTAATCTCATTTTTAGTGTCTATAAGTGTGAGAGAAGACTCTAAAAATATCAAGTGAAATATATTTTAAATATGAGGAAGTGCTATCATAATAATAATTGAGTACTATTATGAGGAACATGCAGGATGATAGAGGATTTGGGAAGTTCAATATTGATGATTATCAATATAATAGTGTGAATATGGAAGAATACAAGAATGATATGAGAAAATTAGTTTTTAATTAGCCTAAGAATATATTAAATAACATGATGTTAAAGGTGAAAAAATGGAGAGAAAGGAGGAATTTAAATAGGATTTCCAATGGGAAGAGAGTGGACCATTTGACTTCACAAGATGTGAAGAGGAGAAATTAATTTCTATATCAATAGAAGCATGTAAATAATAAGTGAATAAATAATAAGGGTATTTCAACACTCTTATGAGTGAATATTCCACACAAAATATGATGGTGGAAAAATAAATGAGATGGCAGTCATGAGAGAGGAACTAAAAATAATGAAGAGTGACATAAGGAAGAATCCAAAAAAAGGTTGGACAATGAGTAAGAAAAGTAAAGAAATATTTAGGAGGAGGTGGTTGGTCAAAAATAGGTTTACTTTCACAAGGAAGAGTAAGAAATGAGAATATGAATCTTTTTGGAGGTGGTTGAATGAAGGTGGGTTTCAACCCATGAGCAGATGGAAAGAAAAGAAGATAAGCCTTTAACAGAGAGGATGAACTATGGTGGGTATAATCCTACAAAGGGAGTCTATGGTGAATCTAGTCCCATAAGGGAAGGAAACTATGGTGGGTTTAACTCCAAAAAATAAGGAGTGATTAAAGGTAAGGATAATAAGACATAATAAAAACTCATAAGAGGGAGCTAAAAGTGGAATAAAAAATGTAACAATCAAATAATGTACCTAGTTTATCAGAAGGGAATGCCATGGCCATTATGATTCATGGTTAAAAGAGTGGTTTTACCAATTATTACATGCATGTGAGAAGGATATCACATTTTAAATACATTGGGGTTTTTATGCAAGAGCATCGAAAACATACATGAAATCTTGCCTCAAACAAAAACAAAGTGGTGAGTTGGTGTGCATTTTATTTGTGTGTTTATTATTTTGACATGGAGAAGCTATTTTTTATTATTATTTATTTTATACTAATTATAATACAAATGGTTAGACAAGGTTAATATTATAAATTTTTAATATAAACACTTAGTGCCAAAAGTTATTTTAACTGCTCAAAATCCTTGTTGAGAAGAAATTGGTTAGGTTTTGGGGTGTTCTAATGCTATTAAAGCCCAAAATCCCAAAAGGGTATGTTTGAGTTTTGTTTGAATTTGTATTAATTATCAATCCAAATAACTTGGTAGGTTTTGTGTGAGTTTATTCAGAGTGTGTAGTGCCCATTAGGCTTGAAATCCTAATTAGGTCTACATAGAAGTCTCATTGGCATTTGTGTGTTTGTTAGGCCCAAGAATGATAGGGTGTATAGAAAACCCAACAAATTCCTATAGTGTTATGTGGGGCCTAAATCTTGATTAGGTTAATGGAATAATAAGTCATAGTTTTAAGTGTTGGTCAGGATAAAAATCTTGATGGGTTTTATAGGGTATATATGAGAATTTGAAACATCCAATAAGTGCGATAGGGTCTACATAAAGTAGTTTAAATATATTTTTTTGTTAATTTTGAATTTCAAAATCTTGTAAGGGTATTTATGTGAATTCAAAATGTTGTGAGTCACTTGGGTATGTGAAGGGCTATTCCATTCCCTCCTGATATAGTAAAATAGTGGTTGTTCTTAGAGAGAGTTTGGTGAATGGGGAAAGTTATGCTAATGTTTTGAATGTAAAAATAAGTAAAATAACTACCTAATGCTAGATTGTAATGTCAATGTTTCCCCCATGTTTATCCATTGAATAAGTTTTGTACTGACATGTGTGAGTGTGAGTTTATTTTCTATTATTTATTTAATGTTATATAATACAATAAAGATGCTACATTGAGTGAGTAAATTTTGTGTGGTGTGCTAATGTGTGTCCATGTAAGTGTGAAACCAAGCAACACAAGCATAAAATTTAATCCTTAAGTGGATACCCTACCTAGCTCTTCCATTAAATTTGATTAAAATTAATAGAATGTGCATGTATTCATTGTGAGACATGTGAAGGAGTTTGTAACACAAGTCATGGATGTGATGGAGTACATAATGGATCCCATAAGTATTAAATAAATATATGATGTAATTGACATTGTAGTACTAGCCTTGTAGAAAATTCTACTATCATTATCTAAAATGTTTGAGTAGGATTAAACTTAATAGTTTATAGAGCTGATTGTGATGGTTTTGAGGGTGTGTTGATGATTAAATTGGTAAAGTTAACCAATCTACACATTATATTATTGTGAAGGTTAAAGTGGAATTTCACTAGTTTAATAATGGGTGTCTTTGACTGAAAGTCAATTTTATGTCGTGAATATGGTATTACACTGGTAATGAGAATGTTTAAGTTTCAACCAATTTGTGGGGATCAAAATATTACCTTAAAATAAACAAATAAAATCTATCAAAATGAGACAAAATTCTAGGAATATTATCATAATCATCATAAAGGTTCTTCTTAGATAGTTCTCGATTCAATAAAATATACCAAAATTCAATTAAGTGTTATTAATCTTTTTTGATAGAAAAATTATATGGAAGAGGTAATTAATTTTAAGGACTAAACACTCTAAGGTTTAATCAATGATTGAAATATATATTTGATTTATGAATGATATTATTTATATCTAATTTATTTATCAATCCCAAACAACCAAAAGAATGAGAAAGAATAACACACAAGACAAAAACATAGGAATATGGAAAGAAAGAAAAACAACAAAATAAATAAACACAATCTAAATATGACTACAAAATAAATAACTAAAGAAAGAATCAACTTAACCTAAAAAAATAGATATAGTTAGAAAAATGAGACAAAATACCAAAACAAATAAAGGAAAGAAAAGTAATTAAGTTAGCAACTAAAAATAAATGAAAAATATTAGACACTAACATAATAAAAATGTAAAAGTAAACTTATTAAGAAATAAATAATAAGAGTGAACTTATTATTGGGCTTAGATTTATATTTCAAAATCATGTTTTAAAATGATTCTTAGATAGAATAATGTTGCAAACTGAAAGCCCAATAATCTATCACATGAAGAGTGAAGTATTCATTTATATTAGGAAAAGTACACAAATTTCCATGCATATGGTTATATTATTATACAAACATCAAAATCATTAAATTTTTGGCCATTATAAGATAACCAGTTTGTAAATGAATAATGAAAAATTGATATACATTACTACACCAAGTAGAGAACTTTATCGTAAAAGAATGTGTTACTTAGTCTTCCTACAATTAATTCTCAATCTCAAAGAGTTTTGATAGAAGAGAAGAGCAATGTGAAAAATTAAGAGATATCTTCATACCTTTATGAATTCATAAAAATTATGTCCTTTAAGTCATTCTAAGCCTTAAATTTAGAAAATAGTTACACTTTTATGTTTTAACTAACTTTTAGCTAAATTTAGAAATAAATCAAATTACACTTTATTAAAGTTAATATTTTTTATATATTAAGATTTTAATAATATGTTCTTAAGTGTACTTATTAAGAATTGAGAATTTTTTTAAAGACCTTAAAAAATGTTTTTCTAATGGGTGGGGGCCCACTTTCACTTATAAACAACTTATTTAAGCATTTGCATAAGTCATATGTAATCCAATCAACTAAAATGGCTAAATTTAAGTAATTGTTTAACACTATATTGGATGTGTGTCATACTATAGATTAATAGGATTAAGAATATAGAAATGAATAATCACAAGGGTGATAAACAAATCTATAGCAGACAAATTAAATATGAAACTCACATAGAACATATACTAAATTTATTATGCTGAGATATGACAAAAATAGAAAGTAAATCTATGTTAGATATTGTAACGATAATGAAAACAACATAGTTATTTATGATGTTAATATAGATCTAGATTTGTAAGATGTAGGAAGTAGATTAGAATAATATTATAGAACAATCACCAAATTATGGATTAAGTGCCTCTATAGTTGTAGACATTTACATTAGCCTAGGATGGTTATGTTAATGTTAGTGTCTGGATCAGACATAGATGTCTGGTACAAAATAAGTACTGAAATAGGATGTGACCACTTAGATGATTACGAGTCACCTTCACTTTGGTAATTCATATCTAAGTCATGGACTAATGATATTTTTCAAATGATCAAACCCTAATTCTTCATCTTTATAATGGGTATGGTAAAAATGGGTTAGCAGGCACATGTTGTCGAGCTACCCAAAATACCCCTTTGTTAATGAGTGTTTCCTATAAATACAATACTATGAAGAGGGCCTAAGACTTATGTAGTTCTCCCATACATTTTTTTTTGTGTGTGAATCATGCAATGTGTAATAAGAAAGTACAACAATGACCTATCTTTTAACTTAGAAAATATAAGTCTTATGCTACTCCTTCAGTAATTCAAACCTATAGATGTGTTGTCCCTATGACTGATATATAAATATGAGAAAATAGGAAAGTTTTTATCAATTAAATGCTCTTTGGTATAAATCTAGGTTTGTTCTAGGTGAGTTTATAATGAGAAGTGATTGTGCATATATATCACTCCCATTAAGATAATATCTCACATAATATCACTTAGGTTGACCATTAGGATATGTTTCATTTATAAATTAGATGACTTTAGGGCACTTGACACTTGTGGTAGGTAAGGACACTTGTGTTGATGTAGGTATTTGATTGGGATGCAAGTGTTTGGGAAGCAAAAAATAAGTAAAGGTAAAAAACTTATAGAGGTGGAAGATAAATAGGTTTTAAACATTTTGGGCAAGATAAAAGGCCTAGGTCATCAACATAAGACTAATCAGACTAAGAGATAGAATAACGGGCATAAGAGAGTATATTCAAGACTAGTAGAAGTAACAAATGTCTAAAACCAAGAGGAATAACCTAGGTTTGATTTTACCAAATATACAAGACCGAGGTTCCATATAATTCATAAATCTCATTTACATTTTCCCCCATTTCAATATAGTAATGAAATTTCTAGTTTAAAGGAAATGAATGCATACCTGGGTGTGTATAACACACCTTGCCTTTGCTTAAGTCTAACTTGAGTGATTTACTGGTGATTGACTAGTAACCAAATCATGTTAAAGTATATAATTAATTCATATAATCTAAAATTGAAAGAATTGAGGTGAATAAAATTGAAAGAGAACAAGGTTTAGGAGTACATATGTGTATCAATGCAACTATCTTAACTTTTAGTAATTTAATTTGAAATATGTATCATTATGAATCACTAAAAATGAGATCACGACAAATATAAATCTATAAAGTTCATATATCTAAGGAGATAGAGAGAGATAGGAAGTCCTCTGCCCCCAACCTTGGAGAAAAGGTGGATTTTAACATGTTAGTTGATACTAGATCAACCATGAAACCCAATCATACTTATAACCTAGTGAGTGTGAGTGAACCAAGTCAACTCACACTATCAAAATAGTGAGGTTATATGTTAAAATAAATTTCAACATACAAACTTGGAAAGATTGAGTGATTTAATTACCTCAACCATACCAAAAAATGAACTAACTACTGTAATAGATTGGCTCAATATAGTTTATTAAAGTACAACTTGGTGGGTGGTGATATTCCCTAAAAGTGTTCTAAATCTAAAACTAATTTGATTTTACAATACTATGAACACATTACATAGAATATGCACCTTAAATATGTCTCACGCTGAAATTATGTATACAAATGGTACTAATATATATATATATATAATTATACTAAAAATGTGTATCTAAATCATATAATTGTGTAATTTGGCTAATTTGAAATTGTGTAAGTGTGGAGAACATGTTTCCAAAGCATTCCCCCACTATAATTTGAAACTAAAAACTAATATAAATGTAGATAAAATGTTTCCAAAACATGCCTCCACTGTAAATGGATAAATATGAAAACTTATATAAAGGCCAATGTGGGGGACATGTTTCTAAAACACGATCCCAATATAATCTAAAGATTCTAAATACTAAATAAGTGTGGAGAACATGCTTCTAAAACATGCCCCACTGAATAAACTATGCATGTGTGAAAACCATGCCTCTATGACATGCCCCCAATGATATACCCCCATTTTAGGTGAGGGAAGATATAAACTGGTGGTTACCTCACCTCAAAAAGATAATATAATTTAATAATTGTTAATGCACCATGTAGCATATAAGATAACATGTCTAGGTATATATATCATTGAATCACATAGAGTGTGATCACATCAATGACTAAGATGTAAGATAAAGATAATGTCAATGTATAAATAGTAACAATACAGGCTCAAGAAGCAATCGACACACACAAGGGTAGTCAAAAGTAAATCAAAAGACAATGGTCCAAAGATACCGCAAACAAGGGACATGTTCAAATTTCACACAATTTAATGGACATGACTTATTCAAATATCCACAAAAAAAATAATGACATATTCAAACGTTCATATAATGATCAATGACATATTCAAATTTCAAATTGGTAAACAAAGGCATAAGGGCTGTGAACAATGGATAATATTTAAATGTTCAAAAAATAAGACAATATCAAGACAAGACTCTCAAGTAAGTGCGTAAATGAAAATATGAGCAAAAAAAATAAACATATCATAGTATCCCATGGATCAAATGTGTTATCAATTTTTTTTAAATACATAACATATCAAGTATACTATAGAAGATATAATCATGAATAAAGACATGTGTAAGTATATATTAGCTCAAATAGGATAATTTAAAGTGACCATATAATGATATAACTTGGATTTATTATGATCAAAGAATGTGGATGCACCCAACATCCTAGTGACATAAGAAGAGGGAAGGCCCAACATCAATAAGTGCATAGATCATGTATATGTGTATGTATGTATCACCCTAAAATAAAAGCATGAAACACGTGTATTTCAAAGTAATTGATATCCTATCCATCAAAATAGAACTCACATATAGATGCCAAAGAGATAATAGAATATGTAGATGCTGAAAAGATTTTTTGATTTTTAATTATCTTGGTTTTTTTGGGTATTTTTAGAATATGTGAAGAGGATACCCTATGATCTCATATAAAATATGCTCATATATATCTCCCGACTATGAATCCAGTGTAATACATTGATTACACTATTGAGGATCATGCATAGGTGAAATATCTATCACTGTAGTATCTAAGATGCTTTGTGTATGTAAATGGGACTATGTGGTCATGAATAAATAGTAGGAATAATAGGAGTAAGGGTCTATGGAATCCATTGTTTAGTGTTCTGTGGTTTATTGGAAAATAAGTAATAGTAACATGTGTTGGTGCTTGGGATATATAAATATGGTTTTTAGTAGATAAGGATTTGATGGAAACCACTATAGATCTTTGATGTAATGGTCTCTCAAGTATTGGACACCTAGTAAAGGGGATTGCCTATTGCTTACCCTTTTATGGTGGATTAACCTCTACAAACTTGATAATTAACTTCCTGGGTATAAATTTCTCTTTTTCAATAGGATTTTCATATGGAACTCCAAAAACTATAAAAACCTAGTTGACATGAATGCATTTAAGAAACACATGTACTATAGAAGGTACTATTTGAAGGGTATGTATCTAAGGGCATCCCAATAACATATCAAATACACTCATGGAAGGTATAATTTAAAAGGTAGTAACCACATATGTGGGGCCCACCTATAAAGGTAAGTCAATCTCACCAAGGATCTATTATGAGGTCTCATCGATTGATCTAAATGATCTTTTAAAAGGGCATAAATCATGATGAGTGTAACCCAAGTGCTTAAGTAATGTCAGGGTGTAAATGTTCTTGCTTGCATCATTACCAATCATAACACTATGTAGAGGTTGGTGATCAATGTATGCTCAAATTAATAAAGAATGAAGATTAGAGTTATCATCCTTAATATGACTATCATAAAAATTAATAGAAGGTCTCTGAACCATAAGATGTTTATGTGAGGTATATGTACTAATAATCTCATCTAGTGGGTGCTCATAGTGTGATGGAGGAGGATGTGTGTTATATACCATTTTAACTTTTTCATCCTTCTTATAATGGTGTTACAAAGGGTTATAAAATATATTCTATTTTTGGTGATCACTAGATTGTGAACTTGATTCCTTTGGAGGATCATCAAATATAATATTTTGGTCATTGATAAGGTCTTGGATATTATGATTCAAGTTAAAAAATTTGTTCGTAGAATGCCTAGGGCCTTGGTTATATTTGTATCATATCCTTTGGGTAGAGGTATACTCATATCAACCTCTATAGGATGAGGGAGAAATATAAGTTGAAAATCCAATAACCATGTTAGTAATGAATATAGAAACTTAGATAAGCGTGATAACTATCTCTTTGGTGCATTAGATAAGACAATATGATTAGGATGCTTTGAAACTAAATTAATTATAGTGGTTTTTTCCTTTTAAATATTAGGGAGTTTTACCTTATAACTTGGTTTGATTGCAAATTTGGTATTGGATGTAGATGTCGTCAATGTGTTTGATACATACTTAAGTTTGTTTAATGAGATAATTTTCATTTCATGTTCCCAAATGACATGGCACAAGTCATCATAGAATTTAATTCTTTTTTTTAAAATGATGGAATCATGTAAAGGAACAAGAAAAATTTGTGTGAATATGTCTTAAAGTTATTTATCTATGATAGGATTGGCCATTTTAGCCAACATTGTATTGTACCTCAAGGCATATTCATTGATGGTTCCTTGTTTAAATTTTGAAATTTAGGCATAGGAAACCTTTTCATTAATGTTAATAGATAAGTGTTACAAAAAATGATATGAAATAGGTTTTAATTATTTCATAGATTTGAGAGATAAATAATAGAACCACTTCAAAGCATAGTCTTTGAGCCTGCTTGAAACTATTTTGTTCAAAATCTTATCATTGGATGAATAATCAAGGCATGCTGCATTGAAATATCAAAGATGCTACTCAGGATCACATTTACCATCATAAAATGGAAATTTAGTTACAAAAAAACTAGTTGGAAAAGGATACGAATATATCTAAAGTAGAAGAGGGTTATACAACATAGCTTGGGAATTAATAGCATGAAGAGACTTTAAAGCCTTTTGTTCAATGTTTGTAACTTTATCTTTCAAGTTATTTATAACTTGAAGGAGTGTTTGAACTATATATATTGGGATGTAAATTAGAAATTTGAGTAGTCAACAAAGGAGATGTACTCATGGTTTTAGTAGTATTAGGCATTGAAACTCGTATTTAAGTTGAAACAATTGGTAATTTGATGGTATATGTAGTAAGAGTGTTTTTAGGGAACAAAGGTTGGAAGACATAAAATATGCTTCCACTAGATGTAGGTAGATTGATTATTAAAAAATTATTTGTAGTGCCTTCTAAAGACTCACCATCACTAGGTGAAGAAATCTTACCCTTACTATGCTTACTTATTTCATTTATTTTAACATATAAAAATGCATCCATTAAGACCTTTTTATTTTTTTATATGAGTGATGAATGATTCTTTATCTTCCATTTTAAATTAGGTTTTTGGATTAATGTTTTCCATTACCTTTAAAAATGAAAATTCTAGAATTTACAACAAAGTGAAATAATGAGGAAAATAGGAAACACAAAACCCTAAACCACAAAATATTTAGATTTTAAAGGTTGGGTTCATCAAATTTTTAACCCTAAATTAGATGTGGATCTTGTTATGCCTATTTTTCACACCCCTTAAATTTTTCCAAAAGTAATACTTTATGCCATAGAGATGACTCAGTCATGAAATTTAAGATTGTGTCAAGAACTTAGTCAATTAGTAATATATTTGGACACATATTTTTGATTATGAATTGATGATGATTGTTTGATGAATTCATGTTTATATTTTGAGTGGTTTCAAAAATCATAGTGGATAAATTAAGAAAATATGCATATATATTTATCATTATGAATGTTTATGACTAGTTATCTTGTTTTTTAGTCATGATCAGGTCATGAGGTAGTATTTTAGTTTGGAATGATTTCAAATTTAGAAGTAAATATATTTGATCTCATTGAGTATGCATTCTCATAACAACTTCTAGATGATACTTTCAGATTGAGTAGTCTATGGTGATTATTTGATAGATATGAATAATGTGATTCTTGGTTGAAACATATGTTATGAGTATATATACAAATCAATCATAATTATTACATAAAACACTGTATTCATGGTCAAATACATCATTTCATTTATTTGGAAATCATATTTTTCTTAGTTGGAAAATGAACCTCAATTGGGCAGATTTCAGTCATAAGGAAGATCATTTTGAAGTAATACATTTCATTTTAGAAAAATAATTATGATTGCTTTATTAGTTCCTTTAAGAGCTCATTTTCATTTCTATGATATTAAATACCTTTGAAGTTTTTCAAATATTGGGGTTGATTTATTGTTTGGATTAATTGATTTTAAAGATGTGAAGGGATTTTAAATTTTTTAAATGTTTAATTCTCTATCTTATTTAAGATTCCTAGTTCAAATATTTCTCATGCCTAAGTTTTGAAGGGTAATAAAGTGATTTCAAAAACACCTTACCTTAGGATTATGTACCCTGAGTATTGAAATGATATCATCAAACTCATTGAGCCATGATGAAGTCTAAGTTCTTTTTGACGATATTAAAATTCATTGGGAGGTAAATTATTTTATTAAGCCTAATTATTAAAAGCCAATGGTGTTTCAAAGGGAAAACATGGATGGTAATATGAATTCATGTTTTAAGATATTAACATGGTGAGTTGGCACCTAATTGGTAGAATATTTTTGTGGCACTTAAGTTGGTAGAAGTATTTAATAAGAGCACGATCTCAGTGCTTCGAGAACAAGGTGGAGATTGGTGACAAAAAGGAAGTAATGGAAGGTGTACATGCCTCAATTATTAAAAACTAGTAAGATCTTAGTAAAAAGATAAACCATTAATAAATTTGATCATTTTTATAGTTAAGTTAGTAGAACTGCTAAGTTCATTCTCAATTAGATAAAACCAATAAGGATTGGGCACGTCATCTGGGTAGTTATGGTGGAGGATGAAAAATTATAAAGGCCTTATTTTTCATTTTGTTTGGTCATTTTTGAAGCTTATTTGCATAAATTAAATTCTATTGGTTTGATTTCTTAAGTTAAAGAGAGGGATTTTGAAGGATTCAAGGTAGAAAAATACAAAGGTGCATTACCAGGTATGTTATAAACAAAATAAATGAATTTTGAGAAATATTCATTTATTATTTTGAGCAAGAATATGATTTCATTCTACATGGACGAAACTTCATTTGATGATCTATGCATGCATGTCATGAAAGTTGAGTAAGCTTGTAGTGGTTGAATATTCACTTTATTTGCATGAATGAGTTAGTTTTAGTTTTCTTGATGAAAGATGAGAATGAATACAAAGTTATTAAATGATTTGGATATGGGTTTCTTGAATAAGTAAAAGTTATTATTTTTTTTGCAAAGTGGTTTGGTTTCTATGAGAATTATATCCATTATATTGATATTTTGAAAATATTTTGGTTTAAAAAATCTTGGTTGAAGATTTGGGTTTTGCCAGTTTTTGATTTTTTTAGTAATAAGGCTTCATCTAATTTTTTGCAAATGCAACTTTGTTTGTTTATTTTTCTATATTAAAAAATCTTGAATAGTGGTATATCCTATATAAATGATTTTGGTTCAAAACTGGGTGTTTGAGAATATAAAAAGTTTTTGACCTTTTTATAAAAGAGATTTTGGCACATACATTTTTAATTTTAGTTTCGAAAGGAAAACTACATGCATGTTATGGAAATAAGATTGTTGAATTTTAAATAAGGGAAGGTTATTTTTTTTTAATGATTGCATTAGTGTATCCCACATGAAATATATTTTTCAGATGAAGTCCTTTATAGTCTCAAATATTATGGGTTTTTCAAGAAAAGATTTTTTGAAATTGATCAAGCTCTAAAATATGGAAAGTTCTGTCAGATTTGTTTTCAATTCTAGATGTAAGAGTCTATGCATAGTAAAGTCCGTTAATCCTAAATTTTTGAAAGCATGGTATATTTGAAAGACAAGGTATTTTATTTATGAGTTTTCCATTCAAATATGGAAAACAAATGAAAACTAGAAGAGAATAAATATATATATATATATATATATATATATATATATATATATATATATATATAGATTTCAAAATGGTAATTTTAAAGATATATTTTAAACATAAAAGATTTGTAAAGTTGAATGCATGATTTGGTTTAAAGTGATCATAATTTGATACTTGGAAGGGATTTTATGAGAATCTAAGTATATTATTAACAAAACGAAATATTTTGATAATATTTAAAAACCATGAATATATGAAACAAAATAAAATAGTATGGGCAAATTATTTGAAGATAAAATTATGAAGAATAGAATTTTTTCTGGTTATTCAGGATGTTGAATAATGATAGTAAATGAGAGTTTAACAATGGATTTTATTTGATTCTGATAATTCATTGGATTTCCTTCTTCTATAAAAAATATACAAAATAATCACCTACATAAATGTTTGTGATGTTAAATTTGATGCCTAAATGACCATCACCACAAACCAAAAATTATGTAGTTTGATGGTCATTTGAACATCAAATTTAAGCTAGCTAGAAAAGACATTAAAATTGTTATTTTTTAGAAAAGTGAAAGTTGTTTTATGGATATATTTGATTCATCTTTCATGTGATACAATCAAAATATTTTTACTATCGAGGTATTTTTCAAAACTAATTGTATTCGAAAGCATGGTGTGCACATGGAATAAAGAGTGGTGAAGCAATTTTTTGGAGATTTCATATATTGTTTGGTAGGAAATTGATTATATACATAATATATATCTGCCTAATTTAATTTTGGAATATGCATTATGGTTTAATATAAATAGAATTTTATTAAACCTTGACTTATCTATTTATTAATTGATATATGCATTCTTTTTATTATTAATTGTTGAGCGTCCCCACCCATTAGGAATACCTGGTTTAAATTCAAATATTTAATTTCTTAAGATTTTTTTTTAAAAGTCTTAAATAATTATAAAATTTTAACCATTAAATTAATTAAATTTTAAAGTTAATTAATAAATTTAAAAAATAACTAACTAATGTTAGTTATAACTTCTTTTTCAACCAACTTTGGAGGTTTAAAAGGAGATCAAGGATTCATTTGAAGGAAAGGAACAACATAGGTACTGAAGACTGATACACTTATGAAGTCATTCATTTATATCTCTCTTCTATGCAATTTCTCTAAGATAACATGATTTTTGTAGATAGACCAATGGTACTTTCTCTAATGATTGAGTATACTGCTTAGATAATGTAGGTATATCCAGTTTTATATTATCATTTATAATTGATTATCTAAAGATTGTTAAGTTTAATATTTTTTGATGATTTTAGATTGTAGTTCTGTGTGTAGAATCCGAGTATTCAACTCAAATAATGATGAAAACATTAATTTTATGATAGATTATTGATCTAATTGATTGTAAAAATGATATTTTGAAGATATTTTGTATGAATAATGTTGATTTCTTAAATAAAATCATTTAATTCTGCTAAGATGACTCTTATTTCTTAAGACTCACAAATTTTCTATTTTATAATGTATTTTATTTATTTGAGTTTGATTTCTACTTTAGTTTTTGTTAACCTTAATTTATTTTCTTTGATAGTTCTTATTTATTTCTAATTTTTTTTAGTTTGCATTAGTTATTAGTTTAGTTTTCTATTGTTAGTAGTTGTTAGTTGTTTAGAGTTTGTTTGCCTTCTTGGTTGTCATTGATTACTTTCATCTTTGTGTTATGAGCATGAACACAAGGTACATCTTTTCAATAATCTAATTTTTTGTCCTTCAAAAGATCATCTAATTCATAGACTTTACTCTATTGGAAAGGTTAAATGATAGTTTATAACTGACTTGAAATTGAATTATATGATATCAAAGAAATGATTAGCTTCTTGGATCAAAGCATTGTTTATGAGTAATCTTCTTGACGTAGTTGATTTTCATGTTATGTTTGATCGATTTAGTAAATGTTTGTAAGCTTTATTTAGATTTATTATTGAACATATTAAATCTCTAAAACTTTAAAAGGCCCTTTTTTCATGCTTTAGGACTAATTTTTAGTCATAGGTCCCTTACGATTAAACTGGTATGACTCCATCTTGACCTTCATGATAGGTGAATAGGTTGATTCATTGGAATGAGATTTTTCATCATCAACAAATCTTACTATGTATAGATAGGGTTAAAGATATAGAAATAAATAAGCACATGGATGATAAATATATCTATAGCAGGTTAATTAATTGTAAAACTTAGATAGACCATATACTAAATTTATTATGCTGAGATATGCTAAAATAAAAAGTATAGCTATGATAGATATTATAGTGATAATGAAAACAAGATACTTATTTGGTTCTAATACTAATACAGATTTGGATGTAGAATAGGCAGTAATCAAACTATAAGAATATTTTGTAACAATCAACATATTTTGGATTAAGTGCCTCTATAGCCATTTATAGTTGCATCAACTTAGGATAGTTGTGTCAATACTAATGTCTGTATTGGACATAGGTATCCAATATTGAATAATTAATGAGACACAATTTAACTAACTAGACGCTTTTAGGTTCATCATCACTTTCAATCTAGTGCATTTAGATCTAGGTCATATATTGTTACTCCTTGTCAAATAATCAAAACTAATTTTTTCATCTTCATAGTGGCTATTAAAAAAATGGGTTAGTGGGCACATAGTGCCAAGCTACCCCAAAGAACCCTATATCAATGAGCACTGCCTACATAGCCAATACTTTGAAGAGGGACTTATAATTATGTAGTTATCCCATATGTGTTATCTTGTGTATGAATCATGTAATGTGTGATAAGTAAGTATAATAGTGACCTAGCTTGTAACTTGGAAAATAAAGCTCTTGGGTTGCTCCTTTAGTATTTCAAACATATAAATGTGATGTCTTTATGGCTGAGATGGAATTTGGATAAAAGAGGAAAGTTTTCTCAATTAAATTATCTTTTAATGTTATTTGTCATGAATATTTTTTTGTGCTAGGTGATTTTAGAATAAGGAGTGATCTTACATAAATACCACTCCTATTAGGAGAATATCTCACATAATAAAACTTACACTAACCATTAAGATATGTTTCATTTGAAAATTAGATGACTTTAAGTCACTATAAACTTGCATTGGGTAATGACACTTGAGTCAACATAGGCATCTAACTGTGATGCAAGTGTTTGGGAAGTAGAAAAGTAGGTGCATGTCTAAAAATTGTATAGGTGGAAGATAAGTAGGTTTTAAGCATTATGGGAAAGATATAAAGCTTGGGTCATCAACATAAGATTGGTTATACTAAGAGATAGTCTAAGGGGAACAAGAGAGATAAGATGTAATACTTGTAGAAGTGGGAAAGGTATAGAACTAAGAGGAACAACCAAAGTCTAATTTTTCCAATTATATAAGACTAAAGTGCCATATAATTCATAAATGCCATCTACAGTAGTAACTCACACAAATTTTATCCATAATAATATACACCATCAATTAGTATTCTTTAAGAACGATAAATCATAAGAGAAATAATATCAACATTTAAAAATAAATGGTTTAAATATAATTTGTTTTTCTTAATCCATTTACAAAAAACTAATCCATAATCAAAAATGAAAAAAACAACAAACTTTGAGGATAATCAATAACTATCAATTTTTACTACATGTTAAACAATTTTATGGAAGTCTTATGAAATTTATCATTAAAGTTAAATTTATAATACCAAAATATTTTGAATCACACTAAAATATGTGACCCAAAACTAATTTTTTTTTGAAAAATATTAAGCTCTAAACAAAAAATAAATACCAACTTAATTTTCACCATTTCAATCCAAGACAATAAAAGGAATCCCTTGTTTAGTGTAATACTCTATGTACCCAAAAGGAATTTCAAAGATATAAATCCATGTCACTCTACATATTCATCATCCACTTCTAATTTTATTTTATTCATGTGGGGATGAAGGGATAATAATATGCTTATAACTTCAGGAAGCAACATTAACTAGATGAATTGTAGGTTTAGAAGTTTCAAGTGTTAACAAATTATTGCCTTCAATTTTAAGGTCAATATAAGTGGTTTTTAAATTAATTATAGGCTTAATTTTTTGGGTTGAATTACTTGTTTAACTACATACAAATGGGTGAGATCTCTAACTATCTTTATGAAAAGGCCACCAAACATGATTACCATGAGATGATAAAGAACTAGAAGGCACAATGTTCAAAATGTTTCAAAATTCATGGTCACTATCATCAAAGTGAATAGATACATGAGTAACATGGATAAAACCATGTGTAAATGTGATAGCATCCCTTTGTGTTCTAAAGAGTCTTCCTTGATAAATGGCCCAAATAGATGTCACATTATCATGTTGTTGAGACTATTTTCCCCAAACATCATTCCTATCATAGCTTTGTGAACTTCTAGTCCAAATTGACATGTTTCCTCTAAAAATAATATAATAAACATAAATTATAAAGTATCACATTTTATTTTCAAATCTATATGCTAACTAACATTATGAAACATCACATTAATATATGAAATTACTAAAAAAATAATCTGATTGTTCAATTTTTTTGTGTGACCAAAAAATAGTCTAAATAAATATAATGCTTTTATAAAAACATATAATTAGTTTTATGATAAAATTTATCTATCTCAAATAAAAAATATATTAAATTAGGGTTCAACATCTGAAAAAAATGTTGTATGCTGAGAAGTTTTTTGTTCTTTGAAAATAATGTGAAATAAAACTCTTTTAGTTGACTTCAAAAGTTATTATTAAATTCTATCTGAGAAAACCATTAATAAATGTGAATCATCATAATATATTGAGGAAAAATTCTATCAACTTAATCAACTTGAGCATATATGAACTCAAAAATTGATATTTATGACTAAAAGAAATAAATAATCATGATCATTAAAGTAATAACTATGTAATGATTTATTTATTTATTTATTTTTGAATCTTAAATAAACTCAACCAAGTACAAATATCTCACAATCTTCCTTTAAAACTATCATTATATAAAATAAAAATCCCACTACATAACTTTACTAACAAAAACCTTAGATGTTTACATATAACCCTTTAAATAATTTCATCTTTAATCTATACATTAGAAAAAAATTAGAAACTTATTTTTCAAATGCAATATGGCAAAATAACCCTATTTAATTTGTTCAAATGAACCTATTAACTTATTTATATCATCATTATAAAATAAACCATCACTATATAAAAGAATTAAATTTAATGACCAAGTTCAAAACCAAATAATCAAGAAAATACAAACACAAAATTGTCATGCCTTGAAAACCATTTAGTATGAAATCCTTGTATGTGACAACTAATAATGCTGAATTTCATAGGTTAACATAAAACCACTATAAAACATGTTGAGATTTTTTTTAATAAAAAAATGTTATAATATTCATGGTATTGTCTAAGCACAAGACAATTTTAAAACCATTTTTTATTTATTTGATAGGTTAAATAAAGTCAGTTTTACAAGTCTCCAAAAACCATAAGTTTAGACAAAATAAGACACAAAGTTGAAGAACAAAGCCCACAAGATTCCAAACATAAGACCATCAACAAAAATTTACACCAACCAATAGGAACTATATACCAAGACATAACAATAAATAAGAAAGACTCAAGAAATAACTTTAGACCTCCTCTAAATTGGATTTTTCCTTTGAAGCAACTTAATCAATTTCCTTGGTCTGCACTAGTAGCATATCTTGATTGGTTCTTCCTCGAGTAATTTTGGAAGGTCCTTTTGAAAGGGATTATTTTTAATTAATATAGGGATTCTAATTTTCCTTTTTGACTTTGGGTAAGATTGAGTGTCTATGAGTTCCTACCCTAAACCAACATAACCTTCTTTCTCTAGATGGAGGACTTTATTATCTTTTTCCTTATCAGAATCCTGTTTAATCTTGACAATAATTTAAGGTAGTTTCAATATTTTATAAGGGAGGCCATGTCCCTCCCAAAAAATTCTAGTTTCTCTAAGAAAATGCCTAGTTTTCTTCTATGTTCAATGTTATTATTTACTAGTCTATTGAGGTCCATACTCCTAGGACTATCCTCCCCTTTCCAAGGATTGGCCATAGTTCTAGGTTTTTTAGTTGTGGAGGCTTGTGAGAATTCAATAGGGAAATTTGAAGGAGATGGCTAACAAAGGAGGATAAGGGTTTTATGAGGGAATGGTAAGGAGGTCCTTCCTTATTCTCTGGTAGGCTAGATTCTTCCTCAAAAGGGTCATCAACCAAGGTGTCCTCAAGAGGGGTGTCTTTAGAAAGGGAGTCTTGAACCAAGGGTATGGTTTTGCCGCACATGATTTCACCATGTTGGATTAGCATAAGGATGATGCCATGGTGGATTATATCATTTTATCACTAAATTGATATTTAAATATCATGGCTTCAAGGGACTTTGGAAGGTAGAATAATAGGCCAATTTTATACCCATAAAAGTGATTAAGAAGTAAAAAATAGTGGGAGAAAATCAACATATATTATCTTCTAGGGTTAAGTATTTCATGATTTGTAAACAAATATATATCCACCATAGGGGAATATGTTTCCACTAAAAACACTTCTTATCAATATTTATCATGGTTTTTATCTAAAGGAACTTTTGCATCATTACCAACTCACAACTTTTGTCTTTGTAAGATTTTTTCCCTTCACATGGCATCCTAGTAACTTTGCCAATACTTTCTTTGGTCACAATAATTTTCACTCCCCTCAGCCTAACTATCCATGTATTCCAAGCAAGAATAAACTCCTTAAAGAGATACTCATATTCTCCTTTGATCCTCAACATAAATTTAGTTAGGTCCCCTTTACTTAGTTTCTTCCATACTTCTTTATTCTCCTTCACATTGACGTACAAAATAGGTTCCATGCAGTCTTGGTCACCTCCTATTTATGTTTGAATATTGATTATCATTTTTTGAAGAGTGTAATGTATAATTCTATAATTAATCTATAATGGTTTAACTTGAATAATTTTATGAAAGTCTTAGGTGGAAGATCTATATTCCTTGATATGCTAATTATAAAAATGTGAGGGGAAGAAGTTTTGCACTCTTAGAAATAAAATTCATACATGTGATATGCTCTTAGTACATTTAAGACTTATCCACACCATCATTATTTATAATATTTAAAATTTGGGCTAGGATTAAGCTAGCATCATCCCACATGGCCATCCTTTCATTCGACCCCATAGTTGGATAGGTAGTCTGTGGCAGTGTTACCTTCATGGTAGACATTGATGATAAATGTCTCATCAAAGGTGGAAATAATACATTGGGCATAATAAATTATGGATTTGATAGTGTGGGAGGGGATGATTTTGATTGATAAAGCATTTAGGATATTGAGGGAGTCACCCTCGATAATCAACTTAGGGATGCAAGAATGAGAATCAAGTTTATTACCCCATAGGGATTCCATAGATTCAACATCATGGTTAGTTTGGTGGCCCAAGGATCATGAACAAGAAACTATCACTTTCCCTTCATGGTCCTTGATGACACTTCCCCCTAGGATTTCCTAGGTTGCCTTTAGAGGCTCCATCAAAGTTGATTTTCATCCACCTAGTTAGGGAGAAGGACCATTTGGTTGAGCATCTCAATGGCATGGACTTAGGCAATCAAAAAATCTGAGATAGATTCCAAAAATTTAAAATGGAAGACTCACTAGGGGAACATCAAGTTTTATCCTTGAGATGAAAAACTTTCTAATTATCTGAGATCAAGGAACATAGATGTCAAAAAATAGATCCCATAAGAGAAGTTCTATTTTCAAAAATATGATAATACCTCACTTTCTAAATGGCACAAAGGTAGTATGGTAGAGATAGATTCCACAAGAAGGTTAGGAAAGGAAGGCTCCAGGGTGATTTGTATTCAATTACCAAGTCTTGAAGAGAGTTGGGTCATACCCAAGAAAGGAGAAAGTATTGAAGTAAGAGATTTGGGATAGATGAGCTAAAGGTGCATTATAAAAAAAGGAAATTAACAAACTCTTTAGAAGATTGATAAAGGGCACAATGATTAGGGATGTTCATTCACCACTTGACCAAGTTATTTTTAGAGAGTATCCTATTACATGAATCCAACCAATAAAATATGTTGATCTTAGGAGTATATTATTTGATCCTGAGGGGGTTCCAAACATCCCATTCATCTTCCATTTCTAGCTCCATCCTATATCCATATTTCATAGAGAAAGAGCCACTCTCTTCATCTAGCTAGATTAAGGTATCCTCCCTTAGGATGTAAGGAATACGTGATGATTTACATGCTTATCATAATTATGGCTTGGGATTCCTCATCATTAGCTGAATCTGTTTGGAGAGGTTTCCATTTAGGGATTCTATTTTATAGTGACCAATAGTTATTAACTTTAACACCTCAAGAGTTTTAAAATATTTAACTTATATCTATCCATGAATCTTGGTACCCTAATGGAATTATAGTAATTTAGGGATCATACTATAAATACATAGTTTTATCAATTTCCAATATTCCATCTACATCCTTTTTGAAGGATTCTATTTTTATAAGAGATGGCTTTGCAAACAACTAACCCATTGGCTAGACCTTCCTCCAATAGAATGAAGTCCTCATTATTTTCCTCCAAGTATTATTCCTTAATAATGTGGGTCCATAGGTTATCTTATTTTAGGATTTTCCATCCTAAATTTTCAAGCATGGATTTCTTCATATTTCTCAACTTTCTAAGGCCTAATCTGCCATTAGATTTAAGGAGGCATGCTTTATCCCATTGTATGATCAAGAATTTTAATTTTTCCTCAAATAATTTTCATAGGAAGTTAATGTTGGCCAAATTTGGCCTACATACAAAAAATTTTCCTAGATAGATCAGGTGACTCTCTTAGACCTTTCATTAACCTTCTACCCCCATGACTAGTCCCTTTCTGGTCCTGACTTGATGATGTAGTACAATATCTTGGGAGGTATTGGTATGGTGTGAAAAGCTGAGCAAAGTTATGGTTGAGTGAGTAATCAAATTTTGAGAGGATAATAGAAACATAATTACCCACCACATGTCACTTTAAATATTTTGAAACACTTTAATCAAGTTTTAAGGTGAGTTTGGTGATTTTAAGGAAAAGGCCTATAAATAGGTCTAGAACTGCAAGTGAAGGATCTAGAAGATTTCCATGGTGTTTTAGAATTATATGGAATGAAGGAGGTTTTAAAAATATGGTAGAGAATATAATGAGTCAAAAACGAGGCTTAGATAAGCTAATAGGTCCAAAAGACCCCCAAACATGCATTAGATGCCTTAAAGATCCTCAAAATAGAAGTTTTAAGTGAAAAAGTAAATTTTTAAGGAATTCAAATTTATTTTGAATTATTCCCACATCCTTATGGAAATTTTTACCCTTTTAGACATGTTTAAGGTCATTTTGAGTCATTTAGAGAGGAGGAGATGAGTTTGGGATCAAAAGGATATACTTTGGAGCCTTTTAAATCTTTGGCAGAATAAGTTTATGAAGATATTGATTGATGTAGGGGATAATATATCACATGAAGTAAATAATGGTGTCCCTAATATCCTATTATAGGCCCGTAAAATTGGATTTTAGCATAATAACTAACAGAGGTAAGGAAAACCTATTAGTTACAAACTAGACATAAAACAAGTTTTCTACCATTAATGGTGGCCCAAGAATTTAATAAGGTTTTAGGAAGCAAGGAAAGGTAATTTAAATCCTAAAATATCTTTCCCAAGTTTTATATTTCATGGGCAGGCTTTTGGTTCTTCATGCTAAGGAAAAACCATTTTGGACAATTTTGGATAACTCTAAGAAAGCCTCAGTTTTTCACTCATTATGGTCATGAGAGAGAGATTTGGGATATAATATTTTGGGAAGTGATAGGGACCCTAATGGAATTACACTTTGTGTCATTGGTTTCTGGTTTATCTCCAAATATTTATGAATGATCACTAAGAGTTTAGGGGTGTCTAGATGGCCTACTCATCTAGATATGGTCTAGGTTTTCTCCGATTTCTCTAATTCATAATTCAATGAGAAATAATGGTTTTAGGGGTGGTTTTTAAAGGTTAATTAGGACCTATTATAATTTGTTTCATAAAATAATTCCTCTTAAGAAGCTACTTATGGCATAAAGCCTATTTTACGTCTTATTTTTGTGAATGGCCTCTTTGATCAATTTTAGAGCAAAACTTGAGTATGAGGGCTAATGTAAATCCACCTCATTATGCCACATAAAATTACACAAGTAAGTTTTTCTCATAAATCCTTAGTATTTCATAAAATCCTTGATGATCCAAACATCTCAAGTTGCTAATTGGAGCTCCAATGGAGTTACAGGCAAGTTTATCAACTACAAAAGTTTCCCTTTCCTGTAATGGTTTAAAAATAAAGAGGATATGATGTTTGATCCTATAATATGTTTTTTTAAATCACCTCTCATCCCAAATATTAGTCTTAAAAAACTAGCATCAATGGAGTTACATGAAGAAAAGACCAACATAGTCAGCTTTCTTCACATGTTCACTTGTAGCTAGGTGAATGAGGCATATGAAGGATTTGATAGCATCCATGGAGATGTTGAAAACTTGTTTCTATTACTTAAAGGTTGTGAGGATTCATTGAGCATATTGAGAGAGATTCCAAGACTACTTTCAAGGCCATTTTCTATAAACATTTCTCATGTCTCCACTCACTACACTATATGCATAAATGTCCACCTATAGGTGGCCTTACATAGAGCCTTGAAGGTAGCCATAGAGAAGTCCAAGCATGTTTGAAACCTTCATGACATTTTTGGATTTTGATGAGACCATGGAAGTCATGATTGAAGCTTTATATTAGCAGGTAGAGTGAGAGGTCACTTCAAAAAAAGAGAACTGAGCTTTAGGGATAAATTCCCTAAAAACACCAAAAAAGGGCCCTAGCCACTTTTGGTGTTACCAAATAATAGTGTGACATGGATACTATGTGAATTTTAATGGTCCTATGTTATACCATTCATATAGGGTTCGAACCTTGAAAAAGAGAGTGGGTGTGTGACTAGAGGAACATGATGTTTAGAGGACTCCTTTCTTAGCATTTTTTCACTACAAACATTCAGTTTTTTATACAAGATATTGAAATTTCAATGAATCTAAACCCAAAGATAGCATTGTAGGAGCATACCCCCATGACTAGTGATTCCATTAGAGTGAGGGAAACATTAATGATTTAAGGGACTTGGAAGAGATTTAAAATGCAGGGTATTGACCTCTATCAACACCTATAGGTGTTCCATTGCTTAAAAAAGTTCACCTACAATCAATTGAAACATAATCATATGTTCAAATTGGTAATTAGTATGAAAGAAAAGTGTTTTAGGGTGGTTTCATGATTCAAATCCATTCTAAGGACATGGAAATGAGGTTTTAGGCTCATCAAGAAAAATAAATTTTACTTTTTGAGTTAAACATACCCCATTTTTTAAAAATTAGGACCCTTGAGATATTTTGAACCTTAGTATTGAGATCTTGATGTTATACTCTTTATTATGGTTTGAAGATCATCCATGCCTAATTAAATTGGCCCATTTGTTTATGGTCTTCCTTTAAGGTTACTTAATGTTACTAAAATTTGATCTTCATGTGATAAGTTGTAGGTTTTATGGAACCCTTATGAATGGATCATGCCTGGATCTTCATAGTTTATCTTCATTCAGGCTTTTACTTGCCTTGGGTCTATGAAAATTTGGGTCGAGATTCATTTTATAAATACTCACTTTCAAAAAACCTTAGCTTAAGTTATTGATTCAAATATTGGTAGGAATGCTTTTGTTAGGAATTTACTTTTGACTTAAGCCTAATTTTATGCCAAGGCTTAATCATGTTTCATAACATGAACAAACCCTAGCCTAAAATCATGCTTGATCCCCTTTCATTATTTTCCCCCTTTTTTATTTCTTTTATTTCTAACCAAGTATAACTTTTGTATTGGTAGGGTCTTTTTAATTTTTATAGCATGGTCCTCTTTGTTACCTATTTATCCTAAAGTCTTAATTCTAAGGCCCCATTCATGTTTATTAACATGAATTAGACCTTAGAATTAACGCTTTAGCTTAAGTTTCTATTTACTTGAGTCCTAACTTAAATACCTCTCTTCTTTGTAGATTTGATGGCTTATGCTTCATCATGAGGGGATAATCTGATGGAGTGAGGAAAACCTGATGAACCTAAGCATTTGGTCCTTTAAACCAATCATGTGCAAGCATTTGGATCATGATAGATAGCTCTCACCTCATTGGGACGAAAGATCCAACAAAGTGAATGCAATGATGAAAAGTCAAAAGGCCCAGGAAGCCTTATAGAGCTACCAAATAGTGTTCTTGCATATGAAGTTTAACATTAATAGAACCCCAAACCAAAGGTGTGCAACTTCTTGGATCATGATCGACAGTTTGTGCTTCATCGTAGAGCCCTTAATCATATGGAGGTTATTGAATATGAGATCTAAGGAATACAGGAATTTCATGAGATTAAATTTGACATTCTTGTGAATGTCATTTGATGTCCATGAGGCTATCATTAAAATCTAAAATACCATCAAATTCAAGCTCATCTAACATTTTATCTAGGAAAATAAATGTGTTTCTATCATTCGAAGGGGGCACTTTGATATCATATTTTAAAACTTAGCATAAAATATTTTAACCTAAGTCTACTACTTATTTATTAACATGAAATAAACTCAACTTACGATATTTTAGCCTAAGTTCCTTTCTACGACCATGCACTAATTAAATTTTATGCATATTGTAGGATCAAAAACACGTACTTCATTGGGCTCAAATGATCCAATGGTGTGAAATCACTGATGACTATTCAATAGAGCTCTTAGAGCCCATGAACTTAACACATGGTAGATGCATGTTCACTATGTGATTAATGTAGAGTACAAAGCTCAAAAATCCTATGAAGGTACCAAGTGGCACAACTATGGGGCTTGATACAAAGATGCCATATAATAGGCGAGGTCTCAGATTATGATTAACAACCCACATTGATCCATGGGTAATGATCCAATGGCACAAAATAAAATGACAAATTATAAATAACAATGGCTAGTGCCTTGAAGGAATTTATGAATAATGCCATGAAAGTGCTAGATAAATGCCAACTAAGCACCATGTCAGCACAAAGTGACAAAAATAAAGATCTTGTGTGCTAAAAAATAAAAACGTATAAAGGAAAAGGTTAAAATCAAATCTAAGGCTTGAATGAGCCTAAGTATGAATAAGCTATCACTATTAAAGCTTAAAAATACCTAAAATTTGCATAAAAGGACCTAATTCATGCTCATATTGATCATAATTATGCTAAAAGGAGTTTAATTGTAAGTTGAGCAAGAATAAGTGACCAAGAAACCATTAACAATCTAATCATGAGAAATTCAGAAGTCTAGTAGCCATGGTAGCTTGGAGGCAACAACTAAGGGATGAGATATAATTGTATCTATCCACAAATAGTGAGGGAAGGATTTTCAAAGATATGGACCTAGACACTAGGGCATTGAACATGGGTAATAAGAACTGGTATAAACTATTTTATACCATTAAATAAATGTATCCCATCATAAAGGAAGAATAAAATATTACCACTATGAATGGAAGATACTATGACTTGGTTGTAGTCCAAATGGCCAGTCTCCATCATGCTACTGCTAAACCCAAGGTACCCCATTGTGTTGAAATCCTTGATCCCATTTTTAAAGATTATAGAGTTGAACATGAATCGATAATTCATGAATGGAGTTCTAGGAAATTTTCATACATTTCCCCATTATATTTTGAAAGATACTACAAACTAGAAAAACCCCATATGGATTTACCATCAAGGAATGGATTGGGAAGAATGACATAGACACCATTCTTAGTCTTTGGTTTCTCCAAGGGAACCATGTGATCCAAGACCCTATATGAAACATACCAGTTACCCAATTTATAAAAGGGATTAGGGTAAGTATGACTCTATTGAATAGAATCTTTGGATCCCCTTCAACCACTTATGTCAATAAGAGTTGGGTATCTTATGTCTAATTCATGGTAGAAAAGGAGGTCATTCTCCCAATTGGAGAGATGATCGACATCCATCTAGGATGTAAATTCATATCCATTAAGAAGAATACCAATACATAATTCTTCAAGATGTCCTATTTATTGGATGCCTTGCTAGCCTCCACTAGGATCCCTCATATAAAAAATTGGTCACCTGAGGGTAGATTTATAGTCTCCCACAATTATTCTAAACTACACATTTTCAAATATAGATACCACATGCAATTAATTTATGATTGTGTTTACCCTACTTTAGTAGAAGCTATTACAAGGTCCCCCATACCTAAGATTAACCCTTTAATCAATAAATATGTAGAACTAATGGGAGACATCTAGTTTTACCTAGATTACACTATGATCAAAATTAAAGTGATTTTGATTTAATCTTATAGATTTCCCATTTATGTTCCCACCAAACCAGTAGAGCAAGAGATTATAGGTTAACTTATTCATGGTGTTTATGGAATGTGCAAGGAGAAAAGGAAAGGTCTCCTCCATGCCTTTCCTTTGATAATTGGCATAACTATTTTTCAAGATTAGAAACATGTAGACACTATTACCAGACATAGGGACTCTTTCAAATTTTATCTAGATGACTTAAGGTAGTGGGATACTAATGACAAGGTCAACAAGCATTTGAAATTCAAGTAACTACCCAAACCATTTTATGAACATCAAATTGGTCCGTATGACACTCTGCACATTAGGGCCAACAATTTTGAGGAGGTATTGGCTAGGTTCAAGAGATATAATGTCAAACTTGAACATAGATTGACCAGTAATGAGAAGCCACTAAGTGACATATGGCAGATGGAACCTCTGTAGTACCATTTTTTGCCTAGACCTTCTAGACCCCCTAAAGAGAAATTATAGATGGAAATGACACAAACCCAAACATAGATTTCATAAGGCCATGGGAAGAAAAATTTAGACATATCCCTTACCCTCAACCCTACCTTAAAGACCAACATATCCCACTAAGTAATTAGACATGATTACCTTAGAGCTTGATGAGAAAGTGGAGGATGCCCTCAAGGGCCTTGCTAAAGCTTATGGCTATGTCACCCCATGAGTGAAGTCAACTTTTTTAGTGAGGAATACCCCATCCATGGACCAATCATCCCTGATTGGTTCATCTATGGGAAAATTCAAAATATCCCCTCCTTATCTAACTCATGGGCCCTAAGCCAAACTATCAATATTGATGTGCATGATGGCATAAAGCCATGGATAAGGGATTTGATGAAGGAGTAAGAAAGAAAAATAGTGGCCACTACAAGGTCAGATAGCAAGAAAATGGATACTCTAGGAGCATCAAGAAATAAAAAAGATAGAGGTCCCAGAACCTCCTAAGTACACAAAAACAACTACCAATGTCCAATTCAATCTTGAGACAACAAGCTTAGAAAGAGTTACAACTATAAAAGCCATGGTGGGGATTGAAGAATTCACCTTTCAAAAGGTTAATCCATTTGTAGGCTTAACTCCAATTAGAGGTTAGAGACCTGGTGAGCATCCCATAAAAGTAGAGGACATTTAAGAACTGATTGAGGCACAATCAACTCAAGTTAGGGTAGGCATCAGGGACATGAAGCAAAGAATATATAACTTGGAGAAGGAAAAGGAGAATTTGTAAACACAAGATATCTTATCAGTGCCTGAGGCAATGGTTAAAATTCTTGATAAATCCTTCTTTAACATGTTTGATGTATTGAAATCAATGAAGCTGAGGCAAAGCACATTGGTGCAGTAGAACATAGTGGCTAAGGGTCTAATAGCCCAATGGCAAGCCTTAGAGGATAAAATATTAGGGTTAATCAGTATCTAGATTGAAAGGTAGATTCTTAGGCTCAAATTAATTAGTTTGGGACATCTGAATGCAATCTTTGGAATAGTTGTTGAAAATATTTAGAGTTTAAATGCATGGTCATAGGAACTAGATAGACTCCAAAAAGATGATGATGAGATAATTGAAAGAATTGAATAGCTACTTGGCACCATGATCACCAAACCCACAAAAACAAGTTCCCTTAGCATCATGGTAGATGATGAATTCAAACACATGGCTACTTTGGTGACTCAAGAAATAAGAAGCAAGAGTCAAGGCCAGTCTGGGGAAGATATAGTAGGTTCCTAGAAATGATCCTTAATGTAGAAGAAAGGATAACTAAGGATAATAACATTAGGAAGCTATGGTTAGGAATGATAGGGAGTTGAATAATCTAGCTGACAAGGAATAAGATTGTCTCTTAAGGCCAGTTGTGGATTTGAGACTTGTTAATGAGGAGTATCAAAAGGCTATGAATATCCTTCAGTAGGAACAAGCAAGTTTCCAAGTGCAGGACCCACAAACCAGTTAGTTAATATTCCACTTTTATAGAGCATTGTAGCATTTTGAAAATGAAATATTATTTTATAAAGGCATATGCTAGTTTGTTAGCATATTTTCCTCTAGGTTAGTCTATTTTAGAAAATCAAGTGTATTCTAGAACTTCGTAGAAAAAGGACATCTATCCTTACTTCTTGTACATTTGTATTATGCGACTAACCGATATACTACTTTGTCCTTCTATAAAAGGTAGTACTACCATTTTGTAAAGGTGGGAATTTTGAGCAAAATTTATACACTTTGAGTATTTGATACAATCAAGGAATTTGTAAAGATTGTCCAAGTTTATTTATGTTAATGTTATATGGCTTTTTCTCTCAATTTCTAGTCTAAAGTCTTAAATTTGAATGGTTTATATAAATTTTGAGTTGCATATTTGATTATAGGGTTGGTAATTTATGCCTACGCTAGATTAGTTGAATGATCTTAAATTTGATTCATTTTATTTACTCCACATTAGGATGTGCACATGCTATTTTAAGTGTGGTAGCAAATCTTTAAAGTAAATTTAGTTCTTACTTGTACTTATTTATATCATCCTTAGAGGTTTTCTTGGTGTGTAGTGAGATCTGAGCTTATGCTATTTTTCACTATATACTAGTTTAATGCATAATCAATTGTAATTAAAACTTTGTCATAATGTTTGATGCTAATATTAACAATCACTTGTTCTATTTCTACCTTACCCTTCTCTTTTGCTTCTTTTTTAACTAGATTACTTTAGTTTAGATTTCATTGTAAATGTCTATTTATAATTAGTCTATAGTTTAAAATCTGATCATAATTCACTAGTATTTGCATATATACTTACACTTTGCAAAGTTACAGACCATGGTGGCTCCCAACCATCAATTAATATAAAATATATGGAATAGTTAAACATTGTTGTACTGCTATTTCACCATAGGTAGCATAAGTTGTCAAAACCCACTCCTCATGCTCTGAATTCCTAGAATTCTAAAATGAGAAGTGTTATTTGAACACTAGGGGCACCTGTGATACATTTAAAGTCATCAACATGAACAACATTCTACTAGCACTAGAAGGAGGTCCCATCTTTATGAATTGGTCGAATCTTTACTAATCTCAGTACATTTTGATCAAATATTGATGTTATCTTTACACCTTTGCATAATTCTTTGGTCAAAAGTGTAAAGATCACTGACCTGCATGGTACTTGACCCATCTTGGTGGTTCCTTTAGAAAAAGATCATAGTTATTTAAAGTTTGATGCTTAATTTTGGTAAAGTTGCCTTAATATATGAGAATCTATAGTATTTGAGGCTAGAATAGATTGCTTTGATCAAAGATTTGTATATCTTTCACATATCTGGGTTCATTTGAGTTTATAATTACAAAGATAGGCCATATTTACATAAGT
This sequence comes from Torreya grandis, assembly GCA_037957365.1. Classification (NCBI taxonomy): domain Eukaryota; kingdom Viridiplantae; phylum Streptophyta; class Pinopsida; order Cupressales; family Taxaceae; genus Torreya; species Torreya grandis. Next base: position 3,990,832 of record JARHVA010000903.1, read on the forward strand.
AGGCACATATTTGAGCTAACTTAGTCAAAGGTTAGCATCTTTTATTGTTATTTATATAAATCTTTGAAAAATTAGCTTAATTTGTGGGTTTAATCCTTGTTCTTTATAAAGATTGACTTGATACATTGTATTTAAAACAAGATATTCAATCTTTAAATTGGAATTGCCAAGGATTTGAACAAGATCAGATAAAGAGATAAGAGAACCATTTCTTGAGTTAGAGGTCTATAGACAAACCAAGAAAGATAAAGGTAGGTGTAGATGTTACAAATCTTTTCCAACTTCACCTCTTCATGGTACCCCTGCCTTCAACCTTCACCCAAGTATGGATTGGTTGGGAGAATATTAAATCAACATGCTAGGTGTGGTACATGATCTTCCACATAATCCTAAGAAATACTTTCCAAAATTTAGTCCAACTAGTATTATAACTACTAAAGAGCATATAAATCTTTCAAAGCTGATTTAAGGTTGCTAAATGTCATACATGAAGATGTATCATGTAGGTTATTCCCTTTTACTTTTAAATATGCTACATATAAATGGTTTTTCAGTTTACCTACCAATTAAATTACTAGTTGGGATGATTTTAATAATGTTGTCATAGATTAGTTTGGTAAAATTGTTAGTCCATGTGTCATATACCACTAGTTCACCACCGTCAGGAGGGATGTACCATCAGGAGGGATGCAAACAATCCCATAAGGTCTTTTTATGCCAGGTTATAGAAAATATATAGTAGGGCCATAGAACCTTATAAGCCTAATGATGATTTAGATTTGGAATTACAAAAATATGTAGTAGATCCTATGACTTTTGTATTCCTAAAAAATATCTCTTCCACCTATAAATTCATTAGCTAAGGATTTGATTCAAGCAACAATTTAGATGACAATTCGGGTGATGGGTCCACCCCAATTGATGATAGAACTTATGGGAGCCATAAATTTTACACCATAGATCTAATATCTCATGATGTTCCCCTAATTATTATCTTTCCAATGGTTTAAATGGTGAGTTAATTGGAGCTACAGTGTAAAAGTTATGGCTCCCAGAAGTTCTGTCATCAATTGGGGTGGACCCATCACCCGAATTGTCATCTGAATTGTTGCCCAGATCAAGATTATTATGAAGTAGTGATCATAAATGATCAAATGAAACCCCAAGGAAAAATGGCCTACTCTATTCTAAATATCAACCCGCATTTTCCCGCTCTGAACATCTTCCCCAAAAATAATTAGAATGTTATAGCCTTGAATCAACTCCCAAATCTAAATCAATTGCCTTTGAGTCATGATACTCTTAACTAAAATTTAGGATACTTGTGTTACCTAATGATAATGTATTTAATGCAAATTATCAAATAAATTTATTACCAACTACTGGTACTAACAATAACTAGGTTCACAATTCTAAAATTCCCAAGAATGAGAATGAGTCTATCTTGAAAATGGTCCCAAAGTTAAGCATTGATTTCCTTCAACTCCAAACATAAGTTGGCAATACTGGAGAGAGATCTAATAGGAAATTATCATTTCAAAGGTTTAATATACCTAATAATATGTTTTATAATGATAATTTATATAATAACAAGGCTAATGAACCATATTCTAGAAAAAAACCATGGATATTAATTTTACTGACATTGCTTTGCCTGATTATTATAGAGTGCACTGTATAGCCAAACATGGTGAGATTGATTAAATTGAGTTTGTAAAGATTTTGAGGCATTTAAATAAGATTTAGACACATTTTAAGTGGTCCCTAAGAAGGATAGTGGTGTAGGTAATTTGATATCCAACTCATTTGATCAAGTCAACATGGTGGAAGCATTTGAATTGCCTTTTTCAAGAGGACAACCAACCTGATGATGTCACTAAGGAGATCCAAGCCTTCCAAAAATTATTAAAGAAGGCTTATCATTTGAGAAATAAATAATATATGTATCCCTTTACTACCTTAACACCTCCAAATAACTTTGGAACTCCTCCAGACACTTCTTCAAGAAATGATCCAGAACCACCCAAAGGGAGTACCTCTAAGCATAATGTTGATGTTCCTAGTTCTTCAAATAAGACTGGTTATAATATTTTTGAAGACATGAATAAGATAAAATCTAAAATCACATTGCATTAATTAACATAGATCATATAACAAAGGGACCTCTTGCTGGAATCATTGTCAAAAAAATCCATCAAACCATCTAAAGTTGATAATTCTAATGTGGCTTTGCACAAAGCTAAGGTAGAATCTCCTTTTTTCTTTCTCACAGTTAGGATGTTTGGTAAGAATTTGAATAATTTTTTATTATATTCTGGTGTATCCACTAATATCATGCCAATAGGTATTTGTAAACAAATTGTCTTAACACCTATTAATTTTGATAGGGTTGTCACCCAATTAGATAAGTCTAAGGTTAAGGTGGTTAGAGAATTATTAAATATCCACCTGCAATTGGCCTTTGAGCCTTGATTTAAATACTTTATTGATATCCAAGTTGTCAATATCCTTGATGCATATGGACTGATTTTAAGTAGAGAGTGGACAAAGGCTTTGAATGGATATATGTCCACTAATTGTTCACACCTATGGCTACCTTGGAAGGGAGTTCCCAACCAAATCAGGGTTAAAGGGAGACAAAAATTAAGCACGTGATCACTGAGTACAATTATATGAATTAAAGGGTCAACATAATTGACTTATACTTATATGTTTTCACCCTAGAGACTACCAAATTTAGTGATCTTAAAGCTTCTCATATTATGCCTGGGCTATAGAAGCTACATTTTGATGGTGCTAGGTGTAAGTTTGGATCTAGGCTTGATGTTTTCCTAACTGGTCCTACTGATAAGAAATATCATGTATCTTATAGGATATAATTTCCATGTACTAATAAATGTTTTGAATATAAGGCCCTCATCCTAGTTTTACAATTTTATATGAAAAACAAAGTAAAAAAAATACTAGTCTATGGTGATTCAAAACTCATAGTCAACCAGGTGAAGAGTAAATATCAATGCAAACTATTATACCTTAAGAGGTATAAATTTATGGTCTGGGATCTTATTAAGTCTTTTGATGCCTTTAACATTGTATCCATCCCCAGAAAGGAGAACAAAATAGCTGATGAGCTAGCCTCTATTGTAGCCAACCTCATGCCTGACCAAGACTCACCCAACTTTAGCATTGAGCTGATACCTTGTCCTTTGATCCCAGATAATATGAATAATTTTCAAGTCTTTAGTGATGATCAATAGATCTTGGATTTCATGGCCCATTTAGGATCATTTTAAACTCATGTCATTGATGAGGCTGATCAAAGTACTTGTAGAGAAGGCAAATTTGATGGCATAGTCATTTAATTGAATGCCAATAAAATTACCAAAGGTATGATTGTGTTGGAGAGATTATTTGATTAAAAAAAACTATTTGATATCCCTAAGGTTTCCAAGGTAAATGGGAAGGATTAAAATGTAGTTGATCTTAGCCTACAAGATCAACCTCAACTGGTCAATATTGGAAAATCCTTCATAACTACTAAAAATAAGAGAACCAAATATCTGCTAACATAATATAAAGATGTCATAGCTTGGTCTTATGATGACTTGAAGATATTTGATCCAAGAGTCATCACTCATATTATCCCTCTCAAGGAAAATTGTAAACCCTTCAAGCATAAACAAAGGCCTGTGAATCTAGTCCTAGAACCTATGATCTTCAAAGAACTCAAGAGATTGCTAGATACTAAATCAAAGAACTCAAGAGATTGCTAGATACTAAAATTGTGTTTACCATTAGGCACTCTACATGGGTGGCTAATCTGGTACCATTTAGAAATAAGAATGGTGAAATTAGACTTTGTATTGAATTTAAAAATTTGAATAAAGCATTTGAAAATGATAATTATCCTCTTCCCTCCTTGACTAGGTAATATAAATTATTTTAGGTTTACCATGATTTCTTTTCTTGATGGGTTTTTAGGCTATAACTAGGTGTTGGTAGACAAATAAGATAGAACAAAGACAAGTTTTAAAACTAAGTAAGGCACATTTTCCTAAAAAATAATGCCTTTTGGGCTAATAAACACATGAGCTCTTTTTTAAAGGGCCATGGACCATGCCTTCCAATGTCTGATTGGTAAGTGTATCATTATATACATGGATGATCTAGCCATTTTTTCTAAAAATAGGGAAGAACACTTTATTTATTTACAACAAGTATTTGAGAGATATAGAAGGTATGGAATCTCCATTAACCTTATGAAAAGCATATTTTATGTTATTAAAGGTGAATTTATAGGCTACATTATAACTAAAGATGGGATCTCCATAGATCCTGAAAGAGTGGAAGATATATCTAAGATAGAGCATCCAAATAGGAAAAAATAGTTAAAATCATTCTTTGAAAAAATAAATTTTGTAAGAAAATTCATTTTTGGTTTTGTAAAAATTATCAAACCATTGAATGATATGTTGAAGAAGGATGCTAAGGTCACTTGGAATGAGGAATATAAGAAGGCATTCAATGACATCAAAGAATAAATTAGCTAGGTTCTATTCTCGATAAGTGTTGACTTTTCAAAGGACTTTTATCTCTATTATTTTTCATTTGACCATACTATGGTTGTAGTTTTAACTCAGAAGATTGATGGGTGTGATCACCCAATAGATTTCATGAGTACTAAATTTAAAAATGTCGAGTTGAATTATTCATTGATTGATAAATAAGCATGTGCATTAGTTAAATTAGTGAAGAAATTTAGGCACTATATCCTTATAAATAAGGTGCATGCTATTTTACCTAACCCTAACGCAAAGCTCATGCTGAGCTAGAATGAACTTGGAGAACATAGAGGTAAATGGATGTTAATTTTGAAAGAATATGACATAGAAATGAAAACTAAAAAACTAGTAAGATGCCAAGGCTTGATCCAAATGATTGCTAATACCAACATTAAGCTAAGTATCATGCAAGTTGATCAATAAAACTTTAAATATATTGAATGGTATGATTCTATCATCCTCTTGATAATTAATGGTATTTGTCTTGTAGGACTAACTAGAGAGCAAAAGAGGGCCCTAAGGCTCAAGATAACCCACTATCTAATCAAAGATGGGGTTTTATACATAAATAAATTTGAAGGTGTCTACCTGAGATGTGTCTGAAAAGAAGAAGCTACCTAGATCATGAAAACCTTCCATGAGAAGTTAGGCAGTGAATATCCATATGGGAGAATCACAGTTCATAAGATCCTCAGAGCTGGATACTATTGGCCAGCTATTTTCAAAGATGCTCATAAGCATGTAAGGGAATGCCATTCATACCATATCTTCAACACAAAGGAGCCAAAGGAAACAATGCCTTTACAACTAGTCATGATTGATAAACCCTTTGCATAATGGGGGTTAGACATTATAGGGGTAATAAACCCTAATTCATCAAAAGGTCACAAGTATGTCCTAACTACCATAAATTATTGCAAAAGGTAGGTTGAAGCTATAGCCACCAAATAATGAAAAACTAAAGAAGTGATTAGTTTCTTGGAGGAGAACATATGTACCAGATTTGGAACTCTAGTCTCTTTGGTGTGTGATAATGGATTTGCATTTATATCCATATAGATGATAGAATGGGCATATGATAATGACATTTATCTTAATTTTTTATCCAACCATTATCATCAAAGAAATGGATTTTCCAAATCTACAAATAAGAACTTAATGAAGGCAATTAAGAAGTCTACTGTAGACAAACCTAGGACTTGGCATAAGCTTCTCAAGTATGCCCTATGGGTAGATAGGATAAGGATCAAGCAAGCCTTAAAGGCATATCCATTTTTTTTGGTGTATGGCCAAGAGCCTATCTTCCCTATCACTCTTAAGCTACCCAAATATAAATTCATGCAATAATATATGGAAGAAGGCCAAGAGATTGTAAATTCAAGATTTATAGATATCATCCAAATGGAAGATGCACATGAAGAAGCCTTTGATAACTTTAGCAGGCACCAAACCATAGTGAAGAGGTGTTTTAACAAAAGGTCAAAGGTGAAGGTGTTTATAAAGGGATACTTGGTTCTCCTTTGGGATAAAGCATCTAAACCAAAGGGAAAGCATGGTAAATTCACACCCTTGTAGATTGGCCCTTATCAAATTATAGAGACACTTGGAAATAATACCTTCAAGCTGAGAGACCTTTAAAGAGTAGAATTCACATTTCTTACTAATGGGAAATATATCAAGCATTACTTTGTTGCTACTCCACCAAGGATCTTCATGGAATAAACTTGTAAGATTGGTTAGAGTTAGTGTAAGTAGGATTGTTTCCTTCTAGTTTTTCCTTTTTGTCCCTAGTTTATACATAGGCATGCATATATTTGTTTACTTTCCTTTTTCTTCCTTTTTTGTTTGATTTATATTATGTGCTTATTTTATTTCTTTGTTCCTTGCTTCTAATAAGTCCTTTAGACAACCCTCCACTCAAAGACCATTTATTTTTCTTAAAACTTCCAAAGTTTAGAAAGGTAGGTATGCACCTCATGTTGACCATGGATTTGAAATATGAGCTTGATATTATAATTTGTAGGAATTAACAAAGACTAATGAATAGGTTAATTATTTTATGAGAACTAGAGAATTGTTCTAATCTAAACTTGGTCTTAAGAGGAGTTGTACATGTAGAATGAAAGATTGAGCTATTAGGGCACATTCATGATTACACTTAACAAACATCCTTACCTAGGACAAAGGTCACAACCATAGGTGATACCTAAAGATAAAAAACTTGACCAAATACTCCAACCTAGATAGCTTGGTTCCCAACCTTACTAAAATCATAAAATATTTAAAAAATACAAAAATAAGAATTCAATGCAAAATTAAAAGCTTTTCAAGCATAGGTGATTTTGGTAATCTCCACTGGGGCTATGGATGCCTAGTTGGTAGTGGAACAAGGTCATGAGTGGAACCCAAGGCATCTCTATCAGGGCTATAAATTCCTAGCTGGTAGTAGAGCAATACCCAATCCTTCCCTAAACTAGAAGCATAGTTCTTAATGGATATCCAAATATGCTTTAAGTCAATGTTAATGATTAAAGGCATAGAATGTAGAAGTTATCCTTTGAATCCCATGGTAAACAATAAGTGGATTAAAATCACACACACAACATGGCTATGTCTTAATGTTTGACCCTAATTTTTCATGTGTAAAGCTTGTTTTAACCATGAACTGATCTTAGTGATGACATAGATCAAGTAAACTATGTAACCTAGTCACTTGTCCAAATTAGAGCCTCTGAGTTCTAACATATTTCTATATTTACCCTAGAAGTCACCATTTGTTGAGGTCAAAATACCCCATTTTTTGAAAATTTGGACCCTTGAGATATTTTGAACCTTATTACTAAGATCTTGATGTTCTAATCTTTATTATGGTTTGAAGATCATCCATGCCTAGTGAAATTGGCCCATTTGTTTATGGTCTTACTTTAAGGTTACTTAATTTTACTAAAAATTTCTCTTCATATGATAAGTTTCATGTTTTATAGAGCCCTTATGAATGGATCATGCTTGGATATTCATAGTTTATCTTCATTTAGGCTTTTACTTGCCTTGGGTCTTTACAAATTTGAGTCGGTATTCATGTTCTAAAGACTCACTTTTAGAAAATCCTAGCTTAAGTCCTTGATTAAAATATTGTTAAGAACACTTTTGGTGGGAATATTTTAAATTTACTTTTGACTTAAGCCTAATTTTATGCTAAGGCTTAGTCATGTTTTATAACACGACCAAACCCTAGCCTAAAATCATGCTTGGTCCCCTTTCATTATTTCCCCCCTTTTTTATTTCCTTTATTTCTAACTAAGTCTAACTTTTGTATTCGCAAGGTACTTTTAATTTTTATAGCATGGTCCCCTTTGTTACCTATTTAGTCTAAAGTCTTAATTATAAGGCCTCATTCATGTTCATCAACATGAATGAGACCTTAGCATTAATGCTTTAGCCTAAGTCTCTATCTACATGAGTCCTAACTTAAATACCTTTCTTCTTTGTAGATCTGAAAACCCACACTTCATCATGAGGGGATAATATAATGGAGTGAGGAAAACTTGATGAACTTGAGCATTTGGTCCTTCAAACCAATCATGTACAAGCATTTGGATCATGATAAACAACTCTCACCTCATCAGGACCTAGGATCCAATGGAGTGAATGCAATGATGAAAAGTCAAAAGGCCCAAGAAGACCCATAGAGCCACCACATGTTGATCCTATATACAAAGCTTAACATTAATAGAAACCTAATCTAATGGCATGTAACTACTTAGATCATGATCAATGGTATGTGCTTCATTGTGGATCCCTTGATCAAATGAAGTGAATTAAATCTAAGATATATGGAATAAAATAATTTCATGAGCTTAAATTTGACATTTTCATGAACATCATTTGACATCCAAGAGGCTATCATTGATTTCCATGAGACCGTTAAATTCAATCTCATCTAGCATTTTATCTAGTCAAATAGTTGTGTTTCTATCATTTGAAGGGGCCACTTTGATATCATATTTTAAAACTTAGCATAAAATACTTTAACCTAAGTCTAATACATGTTTTATTAACATGAAATAAACTTAGATTAAAATATTTTATCCTAAGTTCCTTTTTATGACCATGCACTAATCAAGGTTGTGCATCTTGTAGGATCAATGACTCGTGCTTCATCGGGCCCAGATGATCCAATGACACAAAATCATCGATGACTATTCAGTAGAGTTTTGAGATCCTATCAGTTTGACACATGGTAGATGCATGTTCAATATGTGAATGATGTAGAGTACAAAGCTCAAAAATCCCATGAAGGTGCCAAGTAACATAACCACAAGGCTTGATACAAAGATGGACGATAACAAGCGAGGTCCCAGATCATGATCAATAGCCTATATTGATCCATGGGAAATGATCTAATGGCATAAATAAAAGGACAAATTTTAAATAATAATGGTTAGTGATTTAAAGGCATTTATGAAAAATGCCATGAAAGTGCTAGATATATATCTACCAAATAAGCACCACATAAGCAAAAAGTGATAAAAATGAAGATCTTGTGTGCTAAAAAATGTGAATGTATAAAGGCAAAGGTAAAAATCAAATCTAAGACATGAATGAGCCTAAGTTAGAATAAGCTATCACCATTAAAACTTCAAAATCCCTAATATTTGCATAAAAGGACCTAATTTGAGCTCAGATTGATCACAGTTAAGTTAAAAGGAGTTTAATTTTAAGTTGAGTGAGAATAATTGACCTAGAGACCATTTACAATCCAATCATGAGAAATTCATAAGTTTGGTAGCCATGGTAGTTCAAAGGCAATAACTAAGGGATGAGATAAAATTGTATCTATCCATAGATAGTGAGGGAAATGTTTTCAAAGACACAGACTTGGACACTATGGCATTGAACATGGGTAATAAAAATTGGTTCAAAATATTTTGGACCATTGAAGAAATGAAATCCATCACAAAAGAGGAACAAAATATTACCACCATGAATAAAATATACTACAAAATGGTTTCAATCCAAATGGCTAGTATCCATCATATTGCCACAAAAACTGAGGTACTCCATTGTATTGACATCTTTGATCCCATTTTTAAAGATTGTAGAATTAAACATGACTGGATAATTCATGAAAGGAGATATAGGATAATTTCATACATTTCCCCATTATCTTTTGAAAGATACTACAAACTAGGAAAACCCTATGTGGATTTACCTAACATCAAGGAATGGACTGGAAAGAATGACTTAGCCACCATATTTAGGCCTTAGTTATTCCAAAGGAACCATGTGATTTGGGACCCTATAGAAAACATACCAGTTTCCCAATTTAGAGAAGGGATTAGGGTAATTATGACTCTATTGTATAGAATCTTTGAGCCCCTTCAACCACTTATGTCAATAAGAGTTGGGTATCTTATGTCTACTTCATGGTATAAAATTATCTCACTCCACTAATTGGAGAGATGATCATTATCCACCTAGGATGTCAATTCATAGCCATTAAGAAGAAGACAAACACACAATTCTTCATGATGTCCTATCTATTGGATTCCTTGCTAGCCTCCACCAGGATCCCTCATATAAAAATTGGCCACCTAAGGGTAGATTTACTATCTCCCACCATTATTTAAAATTACACATTTTAAAATATAGACACCACATACAATTCATTTGTGATTGTGTTTATCCTACTTTAGTAGAAGCCATTACAAGGCCCCCATGCCCAGAATTATCCCTCTAATCAAGAAATATGTAGAGATAATGGGAGACATCTGGTTGTACCTAGATTTTACTATGATCAAAATTGAATGGATTTTGATTCAACCTTATATATTTCCCATTTATGTTCTCACCAAACTAGTAAATCAAGAGTTTGTAGGTTAACTTCTTTATGGTGTTGATGGAGTGTGCATGGAGAAAAGGAAAGGACTCCTATTTTCATTTCATTTGATAATTGGTAGAAGTGTTTTACAAGATTTAATACATGTAGACACTATTGATAGACATAGGGACTCTTTCATATTTAAGCTAGATGACCTAAGGTAGTGGGATCCTAGTGATAAGGTCACCAAGCATTTGAAAAACAAACAACTACCTAAACCAGTTTATGAACATCAACTTGGTCCCTATGAAAATTTGTACATTAGGGCCAATAGTTTTGAGGAGGTATTAGTTAGGTTCAAGAGATACAATGTCAAACTTGAACATAGAATGACCAGTAATGAGAAACCACCAGGTGACATATGGTAGATGGAACCTCTATAGTACCATTTGCTGACTGGACCTTCTAGACCCCCTCAAGAGTAGTTACAAATAGAAGTGCCATAGCCCCAATCACAAATTTCACAAGGTCATGGGAAGGAAAATATATAAGAAAGTCTTGGTGAGTGATCTTCACTCTTAGCTCTACCTCAAAGACCAACATCTCCCACTGAGTACTTAGACATGATTTCCCTAGATCCTGATGAGATAGTGAAGGATGCCCTCAAGGTCCTTGTTGAAGCTTATGGATTTGATGAAGAGGAGAATCAAGCTAAAGAATCCAAGCCCAAATAAAGGACTATAAGAAATAAAAAGGAAAATAAGTTACCCTAGACCTAGTCCCAGTGGCACCATTGAAGAAAAGAAAAGCATAATTGGAAATAGTCCTCGTCAGACTAAAAAAGGCAAAGTTTACATTCACTCACCCCATGAGTGAAGTCAACTTGTTTAGTGAGGAATAACCCATCCATATATTAATCATCCCTAATTGGTTCATCTATGGTAAAATGTAGAAGATCCCCTCCTTATCTCACTCATGGTACCTAACCCAAACTATAAATATTGATGTGCATGATGACATCAAGCCATGGATAAGGGATTTGATGAAGGAAGAGGAAGAGTGAAGAATCATGGCCACTGTAGGGTTAAATAGAAAGAAAATGGATGCTCTAGGAGCATCAAGCCACATAAAAATATAGGTCCAAGAAATCTTAAGTACACAACCAAATACCAGGGTCTAATTCAATCTTGAGATAGCAGGCTTAGAAAGAGTGACAACTAGAAAGGCCATGGTGGGGACTGAAGAATTCACCTTTCAAAAGGTTGAGCCATTTTTAGGCTTAACTCCAGTTGGAGATTAGAGACTTGGTGAACATCCCATACATGTATAGGACATTGAATAACTGACTAAGGATCACTTAGCTCAAGTTAGGGTAGGCATTAGTGGTATGAAGTAAAGAATATATAACCTAGAGAAGGAAAAGGAAAATTTGGAAACAAAAGTTATCTTATCAATGCCTGAGGTAATGGTTAAAATGCTTGATGAATCCTTATTTGACATGTTTGATGCATTAAAAATAATGATGTTAGGCATAGTGCATTAGTGCAATAGAACATAGTGGCTAAGGGTTTAATAGCCTAATGATAAGCCTCAAAGGATAAAATAATAGAGTTAATCAACATCTAGATTGAAAGGTAGATTCTTGGGCTCAAAATAATTAGTTTGGTACATCTAAATGTAATCCTTGGAATAATTGTTGAAAATATCCAAAGTTTAAGTGCATGGTCACAAGAATTATAGAGATTCCTAAAAGATGATGAGGAGCTAATTGAAAGAATTAAACAGCTACTCGACACCATGATCACCAACCCCATAAAAACAAGTGTCTTTCACATCATGGTAGATGATGAATTCAAATATAGGGCTACTTTGGTGACCCAAGAAATAAGAAGCAAGATTCAAGGTCAGTCTAGGAAAAATAATAGTAGGATACTAGACATGATCCTTAATGTAGGAGAAAGGATAATTGAGGCCAAGAGCATTAAGGAAGCTATGGCTAGGAATGATAGGGAGTTGAATGATCTAGCTGACAAGGAAGAAGAGTGTCTCTTAAGGCCAGTTGTGGATTTGGGACTTGTTAATGATGAACATCAAATGGCTATGAATATCCTTTAGTAGCAACAAAAAAGTTCCCATGCACAAAGCCCACAAGCCAGTTAGTTAATATTCCACTTTTGTAGAGCATTATAACATTTTGAAAATAGAATATTCTTTTGTAAAGGCATATGCTAGTTTTTTAGCATATTTTCCTCTAGGTTAGTCTATTTTAGAAAAGCAAGTGTATTTTAAAACTTTGTATAAAAATGACAATTGTACTTACTTCTTGTACATTTGTATCTTACAACTGACTAATATACTGCCTTGTCCTTCTATAAAAGGCAATACTACCATTTTGTAAAGTGGGGAATTTTGAGAAAAATTTGTACACTTTGAGCAGTTAATACAATGAATGAATTATACAAATATTGTCCAAGTTTGTTTGTGTTAATTGTTATATGGTTTTTTCTCTCAGTTGCTAGTCTAAAGTGTTATATTTGAATGGCTTCTATGAATTCTAAGTTGCATCTTTGATTATAAGATTGCTAATTTGTGCCTACGCTAGATTAGTTGAATGATCTTGGATTTGATTCATTTTATTTACTCTACATTATGATGTGTACATGATATTTTAAGTGTGGTAGAAAATCTTTAAAGTAAAGTTAGTTCTTACTTGTACTTCTTTATATCATCTTTAGAGGTTTGCCTAGTGTGTAGTGAGATCTGAGCTTATGCTATTTTGTACTATATACTAGTTTAATGCATACTAAATTGTAATTTAAACTTTGTAATAATGTTTGAGGCTAATATTAACAATGAATTATTCTCTTTCTACATTACCATTCTCTTTTGCTTCTTTTTTAACTAGATCACTTTAGTTTAGATTTCATTGTAAATATCCATTTAGAATTAGTCTGTAGTTTAAACTTTGATCATAATTCACTAGTATTTTCATAGATACTTAAAATTAATAAATATTTGGACCATGGTGGATCCCAAACATAAATTAATTTAATTTTTTGAAATAGTTAAACATTGCTCTGCCACTATTTCACCATAGGTAGCATAAATTGCCAAAACCTACTAGTCATGCTCTAAATTCCTTGATTTATAAAATGAGAAGTGTTATTAGAACATTTGGGGCACCTGTGATACATTAATATACATAAACACTACTCATTAATGTAATCCTACAATAATACACCAAAAAATGCACCTACAACCATCTTCTTGACTTGAACAGTGGTATGAAGTTGAAGATGGATTCAAGGTGTATAAGGCTGAGAAATGAATAATGGATGGAAAATAAAATGTGAGAGAAATAATATTAATCTATAAATTCCTTATTGGAATTATCATACCATCATGAAAATGTGAAATAAGACAAACTCAGTCATATACATGTGAAGCATGAAAAAACTAGGCAACTTAAACTAGTATTTGTTAAAAAGAGCCTATAGGACAAAATATGCATCCAAAAGGAATGAAATTTGTTATTTTATGTACTTGTGAATTGATAAAATTATTAAAAATATTTTTTTAGCCAAAAAATTAGTGGAATTACCTTCTATTTTTACACAGTCCTATTCTTATTCATTGAGGAGAATGTGGAGCTAGGCTAGCTTCTTGAAAGGATTTAATGTATGACAAATGGTTTAAACCTAATATGATTATTTTTAAAGAATTTTGGGGTTTTTTTAAGTCTTAAAAAACCTGGTTATAGTTATAATATTAAATTTTTCAAGATAAAATGAGGAAAAGTGCAAGTTGGTCGAATTCAAGATTTTGGCATGCAAATGTAGATAGTAAGAAAAGGTGTTTTTGAAGAACTTAAAGGGTTGAATGGTAAAATATAATTTTTTTATAATTTATAATGGTAATTAAATGTTAAAATTAAAAAATAATTAGGTATTTATACCCCATATATCTTAATATACACCTTCTTCTTTCTTCCTATGTTTCACCATTCACAATTTTTGAGTGTGTTCAGGAGTGAAAAATGAGTTTTGGGGCTTCTAAATTTACAATAAAGTTATGAAATTTGGTTAAGATTTTAATATTGAGTTTATATATATATATATATATATATATATATATATATATATATATATATATATATATATATGGAAAAAATAAGAGTGGAAGTACCAACTATTTTTACACAGTCCTATGCTTGTTTGTTGAGGAGAATATGGAGCTAGGGTGTGAATTAGGATTAAATTATTGATTCTAGATGTTTTATTGATTGAGAATGGAAAAAAAATATTGGAATAGTTTTGGGGATCCCTCCAAGTCCTAATTAAAAATTAATGAGGTCTTGTTACCTCATAAAACTTTAAAAATGGATCTTAAGGCTTGAATGTCCTAACACAATCTTGTAAAGAGAGTTTAGAGATTTGTGTTTTGATTTGTTTCAAGTGTTTTAAGGGTTTAAAAATGGTTATAAATTATTTTTTAATGTTTATTATGGAATTAAATACCTTTGAGAAGTATTATTTGGTCCACAATGGCATAAAACCAAACAGAGAGGTCTCAAACCTCATGAAATCCTTGCACAATCCTAAAAAAGCATGCATAATTGACCGAGTTTTTTGGTGTTTAAAGAATTAAATGAATGTAATGAAGTATATAAAATATTGGAATAGGTGTGGGAATTTTAAACAAACCTATATAATATCATTTGGTCCTTTAAACATTTTTAAAACTCAATAAAATGAATTTTGAAGGCTCTCGGCCTGTGAAGTATGGTGTCTAGGGTTTTAAAAGGAAAAGACTTATAAATTTTGATACAACTATAAAAAATTAGTGAAAATTCATAATTTTTCATGTTTTGGTGTAAGGAGAGTGAATAAATTGGTTTTATTTTGTTAGGAGGCCATACAGTATGGTTTCTAGACCTATTGGTGTGTTTAAGGGCTAATATTAAGCCTAATGAGAGAGTGGTTACAAAAGAAGTGTACTCTAGGTGTCGAATTAAGGAATGGAAATTGAAATAAAGATGAAATTAAATAGAGGGTACCTGGAACTAGTTTCAAAATATCTTTATTCATTATACGTTTTTAGTACAAGGGGAAAAATAAGAAAAAAAGGCTACAAGCCTTAAGAGACCTTTGTGAGCCTTGTGTGTGGAATGGAAGGATGAAATATGTTTGGACATATACAAGGGGTTATAAAATTTGTTAATTTTTCTTATAAGATAATATACCATATAATAATGATCCATTGAAACCTATATCATCATTTGGTGTTTGAGACCTAAGAAGGGTAGCCTAACAAGAAGCTAGTGAAAGCAAGAGAGGAAATTTGGGGAATGGAATGAATGGCATGAGTTTGGAAATGAATGTAAGTGTCATGAATGAGGTAAATGTATCAATAAGTGCCTATAAGATACAAGGAATAGGTAGAGTTAAGAAGGCATGATCAAAGCTGATAAACTTACTTTGGGGACAAGTTCCCTAAAAAACACCAAAATAGAGACCTACCCCATTTTTATGATATCATATGACAATGTTGCATGATGCCTAGATGAGTTTAAAAAAACCTATGTTGTAGAATCCACATAGGGGTATAAATTTGAAAAATAAGGAGGGTGTGTTAATAGTGAAGAGTAGTGTTTGAAGACCTCAAAATCATGAATTTGTTCACTATAGGTTTTTAGTGTATTCTATAGGTCTGAACTTCTAATCAACCTTCACAATCCAAAGTTGTAGTATGAAAATACATATTCATGATAAGTGGTATTGTTGAGATTTAGAGGGAATACCAATGAATCAAATTTATAAATAAGAAGTTGAAAATGCAAAGTTATGAGTTGACCACCACCTATAGATGCCTCTTTCAAGCAAAAAACATAGTCAATAATCAGGCCTGATCAATCAAGGCATGGGTTGAAGATGCAAGTATAGATTATGGGAGGTTGGTGGGAACTATAATAATATTAAACATGATGATGACCACTAAAATTGAATCCCATAGCATGGATATAGTACATTCAAGGTCATTAAGACACTATAGGTAGTATAAAGAATAATTAAGTCACTAAGTCAAGGTTTGTCATTAAAAAAACATGGTAGTTTGATAGGAAAGGGATGGTATAAATAAAATGAGGGAATATAATACCAATATACAATAAATTTCACCCCAATACACATGACCTACAACCATCCTTTTAGAGAGCTCAGGCATAGTACCAAATGAATTTGAATCCAAGGTTGATAGAGAGAGGGTCTTTAAAGAGTGGAGTTATAACCAAGTAATATGGTGAGTATATTCCCTATTGTGGAGTATATATAAGGTGATTTATGTGTTACTATTGTGTCACTTAGCTTGGTGAACCATAAATGCCCTACATAGTCAAAAGGGTACACAATCCATATACAAGGATTACTTGAAAGGTTCTACAAATGGGTCTAAAGACATAATAAATGAGTGAGATACATGTTTTAGGTTATGAAAAATACTAAGGGTGTTCAAAGGACTTTGGAAAAACTTATAATTTGAAAAAAACATAAATAAAACCCTCAAAACTGAGCATGCATGCATCCATGGAATTTCCTTAAGGAGCTTAAGTCATACATCAATTGCATGAAGGTAAATGCAAGAAAATGAAGGGTGAAATAATGAAAGGAGAATTTAAAATCAAACTTATCATTATAAGTCACAAAACAAGGCAAAAAGTAAGAAAACTTAGTTGTGAAATTGGACTAAGAAGACACATGTCACTAGCTTTTGCCAAAATGGGCCTACAGGCCAAAATATGCATGATCTAATCACATGATTTAGTAGAGAGTATAATTATGACATAATATACCTATTAAAAATATTTTTTAGGTTTTTTAATAATGGAAATATTCAATATTTTGTTACAATTAACCCTATGTCTAATCATGGTCAACATTAGAGCCTACCTTGGAGGAATTGGTTATTTTGGGGAACCTACAGTTTGCTTCAAAGCACAAAATTTGGAATAAATGGTCTGCATGACACAAAAAATATTCCCATGACATAATAAAGGTAATATAAATAGTTAAATTATTTAGTGTTCTTACACATTCCTCTTGCAGTCAAGAAGGTAACCATTAGAGGCTAGTTAAACTTTTATTAGTTTTGGGTACTAAGAAGGATTTTAGGGCTTAAAGAGGTATTAAAATGGTATAATATGATGTTGGAAACATATATTGTCATATATAAATGATAAAATTTATGTTTTTCAATCAAAAGTTTGAATAAAGACAAGTTTAGGCATGGAGGAAGCATGTAGGCAGCTCAAGGTAAAATTTGGTAAAAAAGGTCCATAAGACAAGGTACACATCCAAAATACTTGTAACCTGGTAAGTTCAGTAATAATGACATAATATAAATATAAATAATCTTGGGAAGGTCATATTATAAGTGTAAGTTCCTAAAATTTATACGTAGTCCCCTCTATGTCTCATAATGATCACCATTGGTGCAGGCACACTTTTTGGAGTTTTAAGGTGTGGTTGAGGATTAAAAGATTATGGAAGTATTTTAAAACAATGGAAATATTTTTTTAATCCCATTAAAAACCTTTTAAAAGTTTTGACACTCCAAACTTCATGCAAACCCCACAAGCAAGCTCAAAACCCCATAGGTAATCTCAAAGTCATAAAGACCAAAGTTCATTTTTGATAATTTTAAAAGGTGTTATGAGATTTTTCATGTGATATTAGGATTTTTTAAATCAAATAAGATAAGTGGGAGAGTCAAATTGGTCCTTTGGAGAAATTTGAGCTTTTCAAGCATAAGGAACCTAGTTTTAGCCCTTCTTTAGATGCTCGTTTCTTTCATATCATGAAGAGTTGGGACAAGTTATTATAGTATATTTTGAGTACCACTATTTAATTAAAATTAATTATGGATTGAGGTTGGTTAAGGTCTTGAGTTTCATGAATAATTGTTAAGAGTGTACGCATGTTCAGAATGCTTGCAAACCTTATAAGCAATCATCTTTACATGTGTATCTTTTCATGCCTTTTTTATGAAAGCCTAATATTTTTAGGGGTGTTGAAGGGGTCTAAGGAATAAATATCCATGGTAATAAGTGGTGGATTAGAGGCCCACATTTCATGAACAATCATCTTAAAGGTGAGCTTGTTTGAGTTTCCAAAGGAGCTTTTTGACTAGTTTTGGGTTTTTGGACTCATAGGTCCATAAAATGGCCTAAAATCACTTGGAAACCACATGGAATGTGTATAATACTCCATCTCTTGACCAACCTATTTTTTAGAATAATTTGGCATGTCTGGGTGCTTAGGAGGCCTAAAATGGCTCAAAAATGCTTAATTTTATAGGACTTCAAAAAAAGAAATGGTCTAAAGACATGGAAAAGGTCTAATGGGACATAAACCAATATTATATGGTACTTAGATCTATTAAAAATGGTTTATATAGTGCCTTTCTAAGCTAAAGGGTTAAAAAACCTAGATTTTTGACATTTTGTGAAATATTACAGGTTTAATGGTGTTTTCCACCATTGTTGTAGTTATTAAAGGTTGTCCAAATCTTAATTTTATTTCTCATATGCATGTTAGAGATGTTTGGAGGTATTTTACAAGTCTAAAATTGGTCTTTAAAGTGCCAAATGGCCTTGGGAGTAGGTTTCAAGGTAGCTAGTTGAGGGTGGCTCAAGGTTGTGACATCCATCAATGGGGTCTATGAGAGTTGCATGTTTCATGAAGTTTATTTCAGGTTGGATGACAAAAGTAAAGTTGAAAAAAAAATATATCCTCAAAAATCAAACTTGAGAACTTAACCTCCATGGTCAGTTAAGCATTTTATGCCATGTCAACTAACCATTTACCATGATCTTCTAAAAGTGCAAGTGGAGGGGGGAATATAAGTTCAAAGAAGAGATATTTGGAGGTTGGGTTGGAAAAGTGGAACATTCAATAAGTTTTAAAATTCTTTGGAGACTTTTCCCTTTTAGTTGATCGTGACATCATCATCCTCAATTTTTTTTTGTTTTCTAGTGTGTTTATAAGCCAATGAGAGGGATTGAAGACTATTTTGGATAATGAGAGTTATTTTGTTCAAGAAGGATTAGTTATAATTGACCCAAATGTGGTTGAGATTCCATGGAAGTGGTTGTGTCTTATTTATTGAATTTTTTTTGCTTGCCTCTTCTCCCTCTCTTCCCCTTTTCTCCTATATCTCCCATTTATCCCCCATTTTTGTAATATATTCTCATTTAACAAGGTAAAAACCTATCAAAATTTGTAAGAAATACCTTTTAAAGTAATAAATATAAATTTTTACCTATCTCTTGCCTCTAAATTATGTTTAGCAAGCTTGTGCATGATGGCCTTGTGAACAAGTGTTCTTCCATATCCATTGTCCTTCTTTATTGCCTATTTTTAGGTGTTTTAAAGTTAGTTTTAGGTATTAAATTGATATATTTACACCATTAATGGACACTTGGTTTGAATTTATAATTCCTCTTTTATTCATTCATTCCTTAGTGAGCCTAATTTATGAAATACTTATGCAAATTAGCTAGTTTATGAGATTGTGTGAGCAAGGATTATATTATGATACATAAGTGTTTATTTCAAGATTATGTGAGTGTTAATTAATTTGGTGTATCACCATTTTAGTGTTCTTAGTCATCCTATACTATATTTTTATCCCTTTTCCATGCAAAAGTATTAGTTTAGGTGATCTACCAAGAGGAAGCCAACCTACTTTGGAGGTTCAACCTCACTATAGGATACCCACAACATGAGGTTGCTCCAATATTGTAGTTTTGAGTGATATATCATTAAAAACTCTCCCATAAGGGTGAAATTATATTATATAATAGTTACACTAGATCTACTCAATTTTTTTAGTAATTTTGCTTCACAGCTTGAAGATGGACATGAAATAGATTAGGATGCTTTGGATTGAGATTTTAAGCACTTGTAACTTGTTTACTTGGGAAAGAAGATGGCCTTTCCAACCTAATAATTTATTTTTCATTATTTCAATAAGAGGATACTAGTATTTTACCTTTAGTTTACCATAAAGAGGTGGATCCCCAAGTGTGTGGAAGGAAAAGTATTTATCTTACAGACAAGTATAGAGGCTAGCTTTTTTTGAAGTTTCAATTTTGTGTTTATGAAGAATATTGAGATTTTAATTAAATTAATTTACTAATTGGATATTTTATCATAATACATAAGGATTTTATTTAAATTTTTTGTTTTAGTAATTGATGCTTCCCCAAGTAAAAGAGTATCATCAATAAATTATTCATGTATAACCAAACTAATGCTCTGGGCCACTATGATGCCTTTGATAAGACCTTATGTTTTGGCAGCATGAATATTTCTACCCAAAATTTTAGAAATCATAATTAATAGGTATGGTGATAATGGATTCCACTATCTCATCCCTCTAGTGGCTAATAAGTAGCCTTTGGGTACCGCATTAACAAGTACAAAAAGTTTGGGGGTAGATATGCAACTATAAATAACGTTTCAAAAGACAAAATTGAAACCAAAGTTTTAAAGAGTTTCTTACAACAACCTACAAAATACTCTATCATAGGCCTTATTCATATAAATTTTAATGAACATACCTTGTTTATTAAAATTATACATAAAGTGAATGGCCTCATGAATATTGATGAAGCCATCCATGATTTGTCTTTTAAATACGAAGGCCCCTTGGTGTTCATTAATGATCCTCTCAAGAATAGGTTGAATCCTTATAACCAACATTAGAGAAATTTTTTTGTTAGCTATAGTATATAAGCTTATAGGTCTAAAGTCTATAAGCTGATTTGCTCCTAGTTTTTTTGGGAATAAGGATCAAGAATGTGTTATTCATCTCTTTTAGAATGGTAACATTTCAAAAGAATTCAAAGATTTTTATTTCCACCTCTAAGTGAATGATGTTCTATAATTTATATAAGAATAGAGGGGAAAACCCATCTGGCATAGGGGCCTTATGTACCTTCATAGATAACACCACTACTTTAATGTCATCAACTGAAGGCTTTAGGAGTTATACATTGTTGATCAGTGTTAGAAGGCTTGGAATGTTATAAAGGATATCTTATTCCAGTATTACATCAGGTGATCCATTTTCCTTCAACAAATTTTTGAAGTATGAGATAATTTGGGTGTTGATAAAATTAGGATCCTTGCATTTCCTACTATATTCAAGTAGTAACTCATAAATTATATTTATGTTTCTAATTCTCAAAGCTTGTTGATGAAAGAACTTTGTATTTCTATCTCTTTCCTTCAACCATAATCATATGGACTTATGTTTCCATAAATATTCTTCTTTTACTTATAAATTATGGTAGTTACTAAGTAATTCCTTTTCATTTTCACAAGAATGTTCATTATACCCATGAATGAAAAAATTTTGTTCTAAAATAAGAAGTTATTCCTAAATCTATGTTAGGAACCCGTGGAAGCACACAATTGATTACCATATACAAGCAACTTAAGATTCGGAATTAAACCAGAAGTAACAAGTAACTAGAAACCAAAAACAACAGAAAATATGAGAGACAATACACAACTTGTATTAATACTCATCCAGAAAAGAATACAATAAAGAAGATGCCACTTCTTCTTCACCACCTCTCAGAGGCTTCCCACACCTCAAGTGAACATTAATTCTCTCCTCAAAGCTCTCTCTCTTACGGTCCCAACACACAACTCAAACACAGAGTTGGTGTTCACCTCCAACCAGTCAATATCCACTAGTTCCAGTACACCAGTGCTCCACGCACTCCACAAGTGCTCCACACACTCCAAGTACACAATCATACTTCAAGTAGATCTCCCCTGAACCTACAACAACCTGAAACTCAAATGATCTTACTTATGGAAGGAACTGCCTTGCCTTCCTCTCTTGCTATAGACTAAGTACACACCATACTCCAAGTAGATCCCACCTGATCCTGCTCCCTGTTGTGTTTCTGTCCTCCCTGATCTTGCACACCTACAAATCAATCTGGTTCTGCACACCTAAAAACCTAGATCATGCACACACATACACCTACAGATCAATGATCTTACTTACCATGTAGATCTCCAAAAGTGGCCTTGCAACACCTGTTGACCAAGATCCTACATACATGAAGAACCCTTTTGATTCTCCTAACAAGCACCCACACTTGGCACTGCTGTGGAACTAGGAGGAACACCCTTGCTCACTTCACACATAGAAGGAGCTAACTTTTCTCAACTCAAACTAGAACACTTTTACAATATAACCTATGAGTCTCTTAAATAGATCTCATGCAAACAATAATTAGACACCTAATTACAATAATTAAATCTATAGCTTTGAGTCTAAAATTGGCTCTCATCATGCAAACACTCGATTCATTAACAAACTGTCTATAACACTCATAGTTCCAAACTACACAGGTGACCAACGTCGGTCCCTATCTCCTTGAGGGTGACCAATGCTAGTTGATAAATGACCGATGTCAGTTGTTCTTCCTGTCTAATCCTGTCAATGTCAGTTGGCCTGACTGATGTCGATGTTTGTGACACTTCAACAACCTCATCCAATGACCTACTCCATGTATGCATCAGTGAAGCTTTTAGCTCCACAACCTAACAATCTCCCACTTGAAGATAAATAGCTGCACTGTACCTATACGTATACCCTATCTAATCTATTTCCTGGCTTGTATCCCTCTTCAAGATCAATCCTGAAGACCAACCACCACACATCCTGTGGTGTACCTCCTGTCATCCAAGGAACCTGCCACATCCAAAGTACTTAACCCTGCATAACATGAATCCCTGCTGCTGGTCCATCTTAGACACTTGAGAATCCACTGAACTGCCCTCCAGTGCTTCCTTCTCAGATTGACTACAAACTTTTTGACAGCTCCCACTACTTGGGAAAACTCAGGTCTATACCAGACCTCATGTGATTTCAAACACTAAACTGTCCAGCCCTTGGTGTGCTCTAGTTCTGCATATTTCATAATGAACCTCACCAACACCTAATTCACATCAGCTCCCATTGGAGACAAAATCAACTTGTGATCTTCCATGTCTCTCATGCCAAAGAATTTTGCTGCTCCAAATTCCTCATGACATGCCACTAAACTAACCTTACCCTTAGCTTAGCAAAACCCTGTATTTACAAACCTGCTAGCTAGCATACCATCCACATATAGTAACAGGATAATGTGGCTATCATCATCCACCTAGTAAGACAAACACAATGGTTACACTGACATTGACTAAAGCCCTGCTTTGTCATCCACCTGTCAAATCCTATACCACTGTCCTGCAGCTTCCTCAAGACCATATGACTTGGACTTCTGTCTCATGTGTCCATTCTCTCTATTCTTTAACTAAGGTATCCATTCATCTCAGTGCTTTCATACCAGCTGACAACCCTACCAAATCTCCTGTTTGGTCCTACATCCTGTTCATGCTAAGCTCCCACTATTTCTTAGATCCTTCTTGCTCTATAGTCAGCAACTAGTATAAAGAAGAGGAACAATGAATTTGAGGCTTACTTACACTTTTAGTCCTCCCCATGGGCATTTGAGACTCCTTGACAGCTTACTGTCTGCCCAAAATCCATTACAGTGATCGACCTCAGTCACCACATAGTCTGCATCTGACCGACGTTAGTTCCATGCGTCTGTCCTAACTGCCAACCCCACCGACGTTAGTGTCTACCTACTGCTGACATCAATCCTCTTGACTGACATCGGTCTTACTATCGCCAACATCGATCCTCCTGACCAACATCGGTCTTACCCTGCCTGACACCACCAGCTCTGGTCTACACATGACTGACATTGGCACCTGTCTGTTCGACGCCAGTTCCTCCTGACTGATGCCAGTACCTATGTTTGCCTATGAGTGATGACTTTTTACCTATGATATTTATTTGAATTAAATCCCTGTCCAAACTACTCTGCTCAGAGTTACTCAGCCTTCTCCACTGATCTCTGTCTGCCATCTCCTCTAGAAACACCAAGGCTTTCCAGTTCTTAAGTCTGTCAAACACATCTGTCTTCCACTTAAGAACATGCATCTCCTTCTTTCTCATGTGACCAAGCCTACAAAACCACGTCTTCACAATAGAAGAAGAATCAATAATATAAGTAGATAGATAAAGGATACCTACTTTCTTACCACCTGCTAATTCAAGTGCATCTGCTGTGAGAGTTCTTGTGCATCTCTCATCACCCAACTTTCCTAAAGCAATTAGCTGCATCTCCAAGACTAGGGCCTGCATGACCTTCTTCAACACCCATGTGTTGGCCACCTGTAATTTCAGCAACACTTCCCCTTTGCCAATACTATGACAAGGCTCACCAACCCCTCTACTTGGGGCTGCATGGAAAGAGGCAATAGAATCTTTTAACCAAGATTCAACTTTATCCAGAGCATCCTGTGCAACAACACCTACAACATCTACTTCTTCATGCTGATCTGATACCAACCAACAATCTTTATTTACCTGCTCTTTCTTTCCATAACACCGTAAGTGACCATTCGTGCTATTCAGTTTCTCCATTCATAGATTACTTTCTTTTGCCATTGCTATACTCCCACTCAATTAAAAACCCCTGAGAGTGACCTATAACCAAACACAAACCTTGCTCCCTACAACCTTAGCTCTGATACCAACTGTCAAGAACCCGTGGATGCACACAATTGATTACCATATACAAGCAACTTAAGATGCAGAATTAAACCAGAAGTAACAAGTAACTAGAAACCAGAAACAACATAGAATATGAGAGACAATACACAACTTGTATTAATACTCATCCAAAAAAGAATACAATAAATAAGATGCCACTTCTTCTTCACCACCTCTCAGAGGCTTCCCACACCTCAAGTGAACAACAATTCTCTCCTCAAAGCTCTCTCTCTTACGGTCCCAACACACAACTCAAACACAGAGTTGGTGTTCACCTCCAACCAGTCAATATCCACTACTACCAATACACCAGTGCTCCACGCACTCCACAAGTGCTCCACGCACTCCAAGTACACAATCGTACTTCAAGTAGATCTCCCCTGAACCTGTAACAACCTGTAACTCAAATGATCTTACTTATGGAAGGAACTGCCTTGCCTTCCTCTCTTGCTCTAAACTGAGTACACACCATACTCCAAGTAGATCCCACCTGATCTTGCTCCTTGTTGTGTTGCTATCCTCCTTGATCTTGCACACCTGTAAATCAATCTGGTTTTGCACACCTACAAACCTGGATCATGCACACACATACACCTGTAGATCAATGATCTTACTTACCATGCAGATCTCCAAAAGTGGCCTTGCAACACCTGCTAACCAAGATCCTAAATACATGAAGAACCCTTCTGATTCTCCAAACTAGCACCCACACTTGGCACTACTGTGGAACTAGGAGGAACACCCTTGCTCACTTCACACACAGAAGGATCTAACTTTGCTCAACTCAAACTAGAACACTTTTACAATACAACCTATGAGTCTCTTAAATAGATCTCATGCAAACAATAATTAGACACCTAATTACAATAATTAGATCCACATCTTTGAGCCTAAAATTGGCTCTCATCATGCAAACACTCAGTTCGTTAACAAACTGTCTATAACACTCACAGTTTTAAACCGCACAGGCGACCGATGTTGGTCCCTGTCTGCCTGGGGGTGACCGATGCCGGCCGATAAATGACCAACATCGGTTGATCTTCCTATCTAATCCTGCCAACGTCAGTTGGCTTGACCGATGCCAGTGTCTGTGACACTTTAGCAACCTCCTCCAATGACCTCCTCCATGTCTGCATCAGTGAAGCTTTTAACTCCACAACCTAACAATCTATTTCTTTTAGGTAAAAATATTTCTGAAGACCAACTTGTTCCATATTTTTAATTTGATTTTTAGATGATTAAGTTTCTTTACTAATATATACATATGTGATCCAAATTAAGGATTTTACCATCATTCCTTTACATATTCAAAAATATTGGGATGATGAATCCACATTTTTCAAATCTAAAGGGAACATTTTTGAAATTGGGAACCATTTCCCTCTTAAAGATGATAGGGTTATGGTTTGAGCTAATTTTGGGGAGAGAGAATAGAGAGATATAATAATGAATATCCTAATTTAAAGACACTAAAAATATATCAATACTTAACTAGATTAGATTATGACCAATTCTTCTATTTATCCATGTGAATTATTTCCCTTTTAGTTCCATGTCTATCAAACCAACTTTAGAAATGAAGTCATTTAGCTTTGCCATAGTTTTTGAAAATTCTATCAATCCACCCTTCTTTTTCATTGGGGTTAAGGGGGAATTTAAACTCCCCAGCCATGACCCATTTCTAATGATTTATAAAATTTAAGAATGCCACCAAATCCTCCTAAAGTTTCCTCCTTATTGTTCTAGAATTGGGGGCATAGATATTTGACATGATCCATTCTTCTTTTGATTATTTGTTTAGGAAAAGAATCGTAAGATGATTAATATTATTAAAAATAACTTCCACTTCCAATTCTTAAAAAAATCAAAAGTGTCTCAATACTGCCTGAGGCCCCATTAGAGCTTACACTAGAATGGTTTGACCTATTTCATAATTTATCGGCACATTTCTCAAACATTTCATCAGACATTTTAGTTTCTTGAAAAATAATGAATCGAGGCTCATTTATTTTTATCATGTTCTTGACTAAATTCTATTTTCTAGGGTTATTTAAAGCCTTCACATTCTAAGAAATGAGTTTCATTATTTTCATCTAGTGAATTTAAGGGTCCTTTGATTACCCTTGGGAATTTAACTAGTTATTTCCTTCCTTCTGACCATCTACTTTATATTTTTGCCTAATTGCTTAGGTGCATCCCCTACCTCTATTTTATTTTTACCTTTTTTTAATTTTGCCTAAGTCTAAATTTATTTTTCACCTTTGGATTATTGATAAGGGGTTATTATAGAGCACTAACTTAGGTCATTTGATAGGGATTCTAGCCCTTTTTAAAAGGTTCCATTTCCTTTGATCAGAGTGTATTCTACCATCTTTTGAGAAGCTCTACCTCCTAGAGTTGAGGTGGTTTCCATATTGTCATCACTTCCTAGTTTTAGGTTAACTTTTACCATAGGTTTTCTTTCTTGGTATTGGAAACCTTCGTTTTTAATTTAATGAAATAAAGGGATTTTATTGCAAAGTAATTTTAAAGGGATATGACTCATAGGTTTAAGAACATGAAAATCTCTTTGGGTTAAGTCTGATATACCCTTATTTCTTAAGGCTAGAAGATCATGCATGTTGGGCTAGTTTAGTGAGGATGAGGGACTAAGGTCCACATATTGATTTACATTCTTATCCAGGTGGTAGGTTAATCTTATGCCATAAGAGACCTTAGCTTGTGGGATGAAAAGAGTCTTTTACAAATATGAGTCAATATTTCTACCAGGAGTAGGTACTAGAGTTGCCAAGGATTTTAGTGGATTAGTTAGAGGATTAGTGAGGTCAATAGATTTTTAACTTGATGTCGGGATACTATCCATTCCCTTAGGGAGTTTTATATACCATACCTATTTGGTAACCTAGGGAGTTTTAGGGATCTTAGGATAATCTTTTGAGGCATGGCTAAGGGTGTTACACTTATTGTATATTAGTGTAGTATTTTTATATGATAATTTGAGACCAAACTCCATATTTAGATTTAAGCATGATAGAATGGAGAAGTGGTTTGTAATAAAGGATGAATACCTAGAATTTAGCTATGACAATCCTTTTATGGGATTTGGTGACTAGATCAATCATGATAGGTTGGCCCAACACCCTTGCTATGCTAAGAATAACACTAGGATCCCAATATTATAGTGAGAGCTTGGGAAGTGAGACACACATAGGTACACATTTCATTATTAGGATATTCATGTTTTTACAATATTTCCATCACTTTAGAGAGATGTTGGATCTTCCCATTAACCGGGGACCCTCTATTAAAACTTTGAAGCAGTCCTCTTGGTTGTTAAAGTTAATCAAGAATAAGTTTATATCAAGGGTAACCACCTTGATTTGTGATTTTGGTTTCCATATCTTATTGGACCACTTTTTTAAGGAATAAATATTGGTTATAAAGCCATTTATCTTTTCTATAAGAGAGAATTCTAGGATTTAGTCTACTTTTTCAATGAGTTTGTCATGAATATGGACCCGATACTTGTTGTATTCAAGGGATGGTTCAATATGAACATAAAAGGTACCATTAACCTTTGGTTGCTTTCCTAAAACCCTATCCACTCCATATAAGGATGGGGTGTTATGACTTAGAAAACACCCTTTGTGTCGTAGGACCCTCTCTAGGGTCGCCTGAGCTAGTGGATCGACTCTTTATGCTTTGCCTTTTCTTGAGTTGATGTTTTTTCTATCCTGTGAATTGATAACATTATCTTGTGAAACCTCCTTGGTGTAGTTGGTCTTGGAATGCTTTTTCTACCCAATCTTGAATTCAAAAAAGTGGGGGTCTTCCACCTTTTTATCAGTATCATTTTCTTTGTTCTCCTCCATTGCTGTGGTTATTAGTTTATTGGAATAACTATTTTCAAACTACCTATATCCCTATGGTTTTTTTATTGGAACATGAATTAAATGATACATGTTTAATAAAAACTCTAGATATATGGTTTGATATTGCATGCATCCATATCAATCAAACCAACTCTTATTAGAAAAACCCTTTTATAAAAACAAAAATTTAAATTCATGGGCCAACGAGTTCAAAATTTTTGTTTTGAAAATTGAAGAATAACCCAAGTAGATATTTAAATCTATAATACCTTCTAAATAAACCATATGTTCATATAAAAAAATTGCATTACATTACATAGTCAACAAGCCTGAAATTGTACATGTAGAGTTTATGTAAAGGAAAATTATTTCTTTAAAACTTATTCTATACCATCATGTTTTCAAATGAGAAAAATGAATAATTCAATATTAATCACTAATTTAATACTGAATAAAAGTAGGTAGTGGTTTAAAATGAAAATGCTTTAGAGAGAGAAACCAATGCACATATAAAAAATATTTATATTGATCCCAATAGACAATTTATGAATCTATTATCTAAAAAAAAACCACTACATATAAAGCTTACTCATATCAATGTCTATGTTTCACCCAAAAAAATCATAATTTATAGTGAAAATAAACATCATGTAGAGCTATTAATAACATGGTTAATTACAAATGATATAAAGGTTTTTTGATTTCATCCTAAATCAATGAGAACCAAATTTCATGACTTGAAAAAGACAAATTAATAGATTTCATATCAAAACATACTTATGAATAACCTCAAAAATCCTTATTGCATTAGACATGACACATGCACTATTTCCTCAAAAATAACAAACATTAGACATTGAAATATTGTGTTATCATAGAAAAAAGGGTAAAAGTTATTATGACTTTGAAATTTCATCATTAAAATTGAAATAAAACTTCTCTAAACAAAGATAAAAATTCATGAAACTACGTGAAATATAATAGGATGCTCTTTAAAAATTATATAAACTTCTAAAAAATTGAATATATTATCTATAAATCTTCAAATACTTCCAAAATTTCAAAATAGAAAGCAAAAATGCAAAATATCAATGAAAGGTTGTCAAAGAAATGAATGAAAGAATGTGGCTTCTACAAGAATGTTGAACCATGTATGTAAAATGACCAAATGAATTAAAAAAACTGAGTATACTTAAATTACAATAACATAATGATTGTGGGATCAGAATTCAAGATGTCATATTAAGTAACAAGCATGATTTGTGTTTTTTAAATAAATGGTGGTGGCCATAAAATTTAAAACATCTCTACTAACTTGATTTCTTAATTCTCCACTAAAATTAAAAACATATATCTCATTTATCAAATATCTACCAACAAAAGTATTTAACTTAATTTGGAAATGCTTAATTTGAAACTAGACTACAATAAATAATGTGAATTTCAAAACTTAGAAGTGTAGTCCAAGAATTTTTTTTTTAAAGCAGCTAAGCATGAACCCATTTATAAATTTTAAAAATAGGGATGGATTGTTCATTTATAATGACATGAATAATAGAAAACATTTAAATTTAAGTTTGGTCTAGATGAACACAACTAAAGTAGCCTAAAACATAAATTTCAAAAGTGAGTGTTTTATATAAATTTAGAATTAACTTAGTGATTAAATATAATTAAAATAAAATGAATTAAAGGGTATAAAATGTTGTAAATGAATTATAACTAGTGGATTAAAATTAAAGTACAAAAATGGACAAAGGAAAAATGAATGAAAAGAAGCTAACTATGAACAACATGGAAATTTTCTATTTTATACCTATTATGACTAGAAATAATCATTTGAGACTGATCCTACATATGAATAATAAATGTGATTATATATACTTAGGGTTATTTTACTTGAAGGGGATAAAATTGACTACCACTATTATCCTTTATGGGTTGATCTTGTCCTTTATATAAAATTAGAAAAAATAGGGCATAATCACGTAGGTCCACTTGAAACATGTTTATGTGAAATAAATTGGTCTTTGAATGCATGCTGATGACCTAAAGAATACCTAATCAAAGTTAAAACCCTAATAAGGATTATAATAGATAAAAACCTATAAACAGAAATGGGGAGTGTAATGGGCTGAGTTGAGCCCAATCAACATCATGGTGATTTATTTATGCCTACATATCTAATAATTTGAAGAGGGAAATCAAGCCCACACACTTTTCCCATGTAGGGTGTTTTGTGTGATTGTGCTCCTTTTATTTCATGTATGCATCTAGAAATGGATTCAATAATTAATAATTATTTACTTTGAATTTGATAAAATAGGCTCTTGACTTGGATAAAATCTATTCTAAATGAATAGAATTAAATTTTGAAAGAATAGGGAATCTTTCCACAATGTGTAATATTGTAAGTATGCCTCACTATTGAAATTTACAATTGGTATAATAGGTGAATTATATGTGCCTTTATAACAATACAAAAAGGAAAATCCTCATGCTACTTAACCTAAAAATACATACCAACTTGTATGGATGGATCTAAGTTAAAAAAATAGCCATTTTTGGAGAAAAAAGATAGAATCAAACCATATGTTTAACCTTAAATTAAAATATGTGGGGATAGGGTTAATAATATAGAAATAGTTAAAATGAAAGGGTGATAAACTAATCTATTCTAGGCCAAATAATTTCAAACTCAGATAAATGAATATTCTAAATTATAATACTAATATATGTTATATATAGAAAGTATTAGATTCAAAAGATGTTCAGTTGATTACAATACCAAATATAAATGATAATTAGTTGGGTTTACTGTGTGAAAGAAGATATAGATTGGAATTAGGTGGAAAGTATGTAAGATTAGTATTCTAGATCAGTCATAAAATTATATAAATGGTATATCTTAGCTGTAGACATTATCTCTAGATCTAAACACTACCATTGATTCTAGTTTCTGACTATGATGCATGTATTTAGTATAAAATAATGATTAGATATAAATGTGACCAACTTCATGGTTTTTGGTTTTTTTTGTCTCATTTATAATGATATATTTAGATCTAGGATATATACTATCACTCTTCCCTAATTAATCAATCTCTATCTCTTCACCCTTTTGCACCCTTAAAATGAGTTTGGTAAAAATGGGTTAATGTAATCATGGTGTTAGGATAGCCTCAATGACTTCTATATCACTAAGAACTACATATATAGCCAATAATACAAGGAGGGACTTAGAATTATGTATTTATCCCCTATGTATGGGGGTGTGTGAGAAAATGGTGCAATATACTATGAAGATGCATGCAACAATCTAGCTTATAATTTGATAAATATCACTCATGGGCTACTATTTGAATGTTTTAGACCTTTTTTATGAATACTCATATGAGTGATAAATAAATAATGACTAATATGGTATAATAACTCAGTTATGTGATCAATTGAATGAGATTTGGTAGGTCTTTTTGGTATTTACTATATGAAGAATGCGAAGGCTTAAAATTGTATTTATACAACACATTTTGAAAATATCTCATGGTAGGGTTCAATAAGATAAATATTTTGACTCATAGGTTTCAAAACATTTTTAATTTTTATGACTTTTGTAAATTATACATAAGGTAAATATTTTGACACTACCATTTATGGTAGTGTCTAGAGAGATAACAAATAGGTATGGATCCAAAACTGATAGTGAAGGATGTTTATTAGGTTTTAATCTTTCTATGAACTTCAAGAGACCTATGTCATTAAAATGATATGGATCATACCAAGAGATAAGCATTCAGGCATAATGAGATGGTGAATGTGAGACTTTTAGCAACAAAGAGGTTTATAATTGAGGGGTAGATCCTTGATTGATATTTATCAAATTTACAAGATTGAGATGCTATAAATATTTAGTTTTAGTATCTAAATTTTCCCCTTTTTAAATATAATAATGCATAAGGATGAAATAACTAGTTTAAATGAAATAAATGTTTGCCTTGGTGTGTACAACACACCTTAGATTTTATTGAGCCCACTTTGAATGATTTAATGGTGTATGAATTGTAACCAAGAGTATATTATTGTATAAATCAGTTCATATAATCTAAAGTTTGAAATAATTAAAATGCTTGAAAAGAAAGAATGTAAGGAAAGAGTAAACTTGTGTGTCAATGCCACCATGTTTGCTTTTGATGATTTAACTTGGTAAAGATGATTAATTATGAATCATTAGAGATGGAAGAGGTTCAAACTTGAACCTTAGAGAATTGAAGAGGGATATTAGAAGGTATTATGCACCCAATCTAGTGCAAGTATGATTTGTGACATGGCTTTTGAGATCATTATATCTCAATCACACAACTCAAGCGTGAATTATAATATGATGAAGATGAGTGATTTAATCTATTCATCCCATAGAATATGGTGAGATTGGATGGTTTAATCACCCCAAACTATAAATATAGTGATATTGAATGATTTAATCACTTTAACCTATGAAATGAACCAACTATTTTAAAAGAAAAGGCTTGATAATAATATATCCTAGTGCAATCAGTGCATCTTGGTGAACAATATAATTGGTAAATTTTATAATTTTTAGTGTAATAACATGGAATATACATGTATAATATGTTTTAGCTAGAGTATGTGTCATAAATATGAAAAAAATTATTTCAAATTTATGCAAAATTGGTACAATGTATAAAATTATGATCCAAGTGTATATTTAAAGCATGAAACCCAACTGAAGATTATGTAAGTTTCAAGGTCATGTATTTATGACATGTCCCCATTGAAATATATATATATATATATATATATATATATATATATATATATATATATAAAGTGTGTAAGTGTGGATTTAATGTCTTTATGACATGCCCCTATTGAAATCTATTATTTTTTTATATGTGGAGGTCATGCTTCAATGTCATACCCCCCTTTTGATGTGAGAGAAATAGAATCTGGTATGCACCTTACCTAAAAAGGATAATGCCACTATATAATATGTGTATGAATAATGTAACATATAGATATAAAATGTATAATTATATATATCAGTGAAGCTCATAGTATGTGATCATATCAAATACTAAAATGCATTATATAGATCATGGCAATGTCTAGAGAGTAAAAATACAAGTTTAGTAAAAAATCAAGCACACACATAAGAGCACTCCATGCAATAAAAAATAATGATATAAGGAGAACTCATATAAAAGGCATGTTTAAATTTATTTTAACTAATGGGATGACATATTTAAATTACCATCCAATATAAAATCATATATTCAAATGTCCAATCATCATACAATGACATAGGGTCCAACAAGAAAGGAACATATTCAAATTTTCCACATGAAAGATAATATAAATTAATGGAATACATTAAAGTAAGTCACAATAAAAATATAATAAGATAAATCAACCAACATAAACATATCATACTAGTCCCTACATATATGTGTTATCAAAAAATGTCATGTAATATAACATATGAAGTACACTATGAAAGATATGAGCATGGGTATAGACATGTGTAAGCATTTGTATATAAGATAAAACATGATAATGTATAAATGATCATAAAATATATGTAACCTATATAATCATGATCAAAAAAGTATATGCCCTAAACATACTATATGATGAGGGTAGAGGAGAGGTGCAACATATGTAAGTACATATATCATGTGTCTGGGTATGTCTGTATCACACCCAAAATATGTGTCAAGAATATGTGCATATATAAATGAAATTATATGATATATAATAACATAAATAAAATAACATAATTTATAATGAGCTAATAAAACTAGGAATGGTGAATATTTTTATTTTTTGAATTATTTGATTTTTTTTTGTATTTTCTTGAATATTTGATTTTTATGAATTTTTGAAATATATATATATATATATATATATATATATATATATATATTTTAATATTTTAAAATAAAATGTTATCATGTGATCTCATCCAAAGGATGCTCATAGGTATTTCTAAACCCAAAATATGTTATAACAAATTGGTGGTACTGTTAATAATCATGTATAAGTGTAATATTTGGATCTGTATAATTCATAATACTCGACATATGTATAATAGGATTCTTTGGTTGTAAAAAAAAATAGGTAGAGGTTTATGTAACCCATAATTTAGTGCTATGTTTTTTTTAGGGTGGAAATAATTGAAACATGTTGAGTTTATTTTTGTAACTAAATATGTTGTGTAAGAGTAGATGAGTAATATGTGGAATCCATTATATATCTCTGGTGCAAATGCCTCTCAAGTATAGGTTGCCTAAGAAAGGGGATTCCCATTACATACCCTTTCATAGATGATTATCCTTAGTATGTTTTATAATTAATTGCATTAGAATAAACTTATCTTGTTCAAGTGGATGTTCATATAGAATTACAAAAACTATGACTACCTTATTTGTATTAATTATTTAATACACCCATGCACCATGGAAGGTACCATATGGATTTTATGTATCCAAGGTCATCTAATAACATATAAAATACTCATTTATATATTATAATTCAAAAGTTTTTAACCATAAGTGCTATACCAACTTGTAAAGGTAAATCAATCTCACCAATAATGTTTTGTGATGCCCCATTGAATACTTTGACCATTTTAGTCAAAGAGTATAAATTATCATGTATATATCTCAAATGTTTATTTAATTCCATGGTACATGAATTCTCACTAGCACTATTATTTATCATAACACAATGCATATGCTGATTATCAAGGCATGCTTGAATAAATATTTGAGTCATCATCCACCATTTCAATGTCATCAAATTTAACAAAAGGTATCTAAACCATTTACAATAGGCACATATAATGGCTGCCTATATTGTGATGGAGGAGAATGTGCATTTTTTTTCCATTTACACTTTTGTATATTTCTTAGAGTGATCTTGTAAAAGATTGTTGAATATTTTTTATTTCTAGTGATCACCAAGTGTTGAACCAAATCCTTTTGAGGATCATCAAAAATAATTTTTTAGTCATCAATAAGGTCTTGGATATTATGTTTAAAGGTATAACATCTATTTTTATAATTCCCATGGCCTTGGTGATAGTCAAAATATGCATTAGCATCATATCCTTTGGGTAGAGGTTGAATCATATCAATATTTATGGGAGGAGGAAGTGATATGATATGCCGCTCCATAAAATTATGAATTAAAGAAGCTAGAGACTTAGGTAATTGTGTAAATTGTCTCTTAAGTTCATTAGATAAGATGCATTGATTAGGTTGTTGTGACATTGTGTTAACAGTTATGGTTTTTTTTTTAGGTTATGTATGTTTTGCCTTGAATCTTGGTTTGATATGAAACTTGGTATTAGATGTCATTGGTGTGTTTACTACATACTATTGGGTCTAACACATCCCTTAATAAGATACTTTTGTATGGGTATCCTCTTGATTTATCATAGCTATTTTATTTTCTTGTTCTTGCATATGTATGCATATTAGAGTTATATACTTCATTTAATTTCAAAGGTCAAGTAAAATGTTTTACTAGAGTTATATACTTCATGTAATTTCGTGTATGATCAAATTATTCCTCATTATCCTAGCTAGAAGCATGTTCTTGGTAATACATTGTTGAGATTTTTGACTGTATTATGGTCATGTTTCATGCATATTTAGTTCAAATTAAAATTTAGATGATCATGTTATCAATTTACAATGCTTGTTTGTATATTAAAATAGTTTATTTCATTAAAAATGATGTTTATCTAATTTAAATATTCATTAAAAATTAAGGTTTATTTATGTTTTTGAGCTTTAATTATAACAAAGTTCATTTTGGTCAAAATATATTTGTCTTTCATATGATTAAGTCTATGTCATTATATGTTTTTCTCAAGACTTATTTTAGTTTTCGAATAACCTACTCGAAGTATACATTTGATTTATCTTTGTTCACATAGATGAAATGCTCTAAAATTGAATCTTTTCGAACAACTAATTTCTTTTAATGTACCTAATTATTGAGATCATGTAATGTGACACGATCTTAGTGAAGACTTAGTGAAAAATGTAAAGCCATGTGACCTTGAGGTATTAAATTTTATCAAGTGTCATAATCTTTGAAGCTCAATGACCTAATAGTGATAAATATATATGTCCCTGAGATCCGTCCATGTGTTAAAATATTTCTAACTGAGAGGTGATGTTAGTAGAGTTATGCATACAATTTTTTTAGGGTAAGTGGAGTCATGAGAGTTGTATATATGTTAAAATCCCACTAATCTGGGATTAGTCTAGCAATGTAAAGTTCCATGCTCCTAAACCCCTGAGAGCCATCCACTTATCACAATACTAGAAGCCTAGAGTAATGGTAGTATTGAACTTGGGACCACATGGACCCATGAAAGCCATGAAGAAAGTGAAAGGGAAGTAACAAAATGCTAAAAAGGTTATAAATGGTAGATAATTAGACATATAAGCTTTCCAATGAACATATAACTAGTTTAAATTTGATGGCTAGGGCAAAGACCAAGTGATGAGTAAGTGATTACTTGTGTTCAATTTAAATCAAAGATAATAAATAAAGGAGAGTAGGTAAATGCAAGATATAAACCTAAAAATTTTGAACCAGATAAAACACATAATCAATTAAAAATAACCTGCATCACTAGTCTCATAATCTAATCATAAGAAGGCATAATGAAAATGGAGATGGCAATGACTGGAGCATTACTGAAGATATGGGTGGAGGAAAAGGTTTAAATTGAGAATATTATTCATAGATCCAAGGTAGATTCAACTTGAAATATAGGGATATAAATAGGTTAATTAATATAAATGAATGAATATATTTATAGATGGGATCAATCCATAGTTTTATATTACCTATACATCATCATTTAAAAGGAAATGGTGTATATAGAAGGGGCCTTGTTGTCTTGGGAATAATCATAAACATGTGGAATGGATGAAACTAGAGTAGTGATCTAATGAATTTATCATTGGGATTGGTTTGTAATGAGGTGTCTCCACCTATTTGGGTCAATGATAAATTAGTGGAAGAAATTGAATACCAAAGAGTCCTTAATTTTCATAGGAATATTGGAGTGCATTAGAGATTTTTTTCACTTCCATATTGGAAGTTGTACTTCAGAATTATGCCATGACTAGATCCTTATCCTTACTTGATGTCTTATCACAAAATATTGATTTCTAATCAATTATTCTCTTTAATATTTGTATCAAGAAAATTTAATTTATAGTTGTGCATCATATCTATGATGGACTAACATTTTATATATAATCAACATTACTTGATATTGTAAAAGGTAAAAAAATTAAATCCCAAATGTTGTCATAATAATGCCAAGATTACACCTACTATTCCTCATGATTTTGGATTTTGATTGTCAACCATGGTCAACACATTTGAGTACTAAAACTCTATTGAGATTGAGCCAGGATTTCACTTTACCTTTCTACTAGTATTGTCTTGATGGTTTGATATATATATTGATTTTAGAAGTATTCTATGCAATTTTTTTTTTGATATTATTGGTTTTCAAGTGGATATATAATTAGCTTATGAAATAACTAGTTTAATTAGATTTGAGAGCTCATTATGGTTATCTTGAGGCTTACATTGGTCATGGTGTTTAAATATATAAAATATGGTGTAATTAATTTCTTTTAGTATAGTTATAGATTTCTTGTTCATATATTATTCCTTAGAGTCTTGCTCATTGTGGTGTTTAAATTTGTGCAATAGCTAGATTTGATTCTTAACATGATTAACTATAAACCACTTTAGTCTAATTTATAAGTATTGGAAGACTTGTCTCAATTAATGGATTTATCTCTTCTATAACCTAATATTCCCTCTATTTTATAAAATTTTAATGAGAAATGAATACCCATTACATTGTAAATAACCCATTTTAAAATGAACCAATGGTGAGATCTTGAATATCAGGAAGACAATATTTAAGCCTTTGGTGGAAACAATAATAGACTACCCATGATATAATATTTTAGAAGTTTATTGGCTCTTTTATCACTAGAAGATCATAAAAATAAGGGGAATTTCATCCCAGGAGTTGTTGACTCTTTTCATTATTATTTAGATCAACAAGTTTCTAATTGTGTTTGAGTGAGTTATAATTTCAGCCTAACACATACTTAATCTTGTTCAATGAAATAAGTTTCATTTCATGGTATCTAATAATATGGAATAAGTCATAAAAAAATTTAGACTTACTTAAAATAATGGATTCATGTAATGGGGAAAGAAAAATTTGATTGAAGATGTCTTGAAGTTATTTATCTACCATTGGTTTTGTCATTTTGACCAACATTATT
Organism: Torreya grandis; assembly: GCA_037957365.1. Classification (NCBI taxonomy): domain Eukaryota; kingdom Viridiplantae; phylum Streptophyta; class Pinopsida; order Cupressales; family Taxaceae; genus Torreya; species Torreya grandis. The sequence goes on from JARHVA010000903.1 coordinate 4,030,136, forward strand.
TTATATCTCAAAAAAAATTCATTTATAGGTTCATTGGTTCTTTGTTTGATCTTTAAAATTTGAGTATATGACATATTTTTAGTGATGTTGATAGATAAATGTATATAAATTGAACCACTATAGGTTTGAATGTTTTCATTGATTGGATTAGTTAATCATAGAATCATCATAAAACGTAGTCCTTTATGCTCCATAGAAATAATTTGGTCAAAATTTTATGATTGGAGGCATAATAAAGGCACGCCACATCAAAATATTATAGATGATAGTAAAGATCAACCTTTCCATCATAAAATGCAAACTTGGATGTAACAAAACCAATTGACAAAATGTATAAATATATTTTAGGTGTAAGATGATTCTGTAACAGATATTTTGAATCAATAGCACAAGGAGGCTTTAAAATATTTTGTTAAATATTGGTAACCTTGTCTTTAATTTTTTTAATAACTAGAGAATATTTTTGACTATGGACCTATTGGGATTAAGAATATATAGTTGAGTAGTCACCAAATGGGATGTAAACACATTTTGAGTTGATATAGTAATTAAAACTGATATTTGAGTTAAAGCATTCACTAGACCCATGGTAGATGTAGCAATAGGATTTTAGTCCTTGGGGAAAAATGGTTTAAAAACATAATTTGTGCCCCCAATAGATGTAGTATTCAATGATGTGATCAAGGTCAGGTTGATTAGTATGGAATAAGTTGTAACATCTAATGATTTACCAGTACTAGGTGAGGATGCTTTAGCCTTAACATTTTTACAAATCTCATCTCTTGTAACATATAAAAACACATCCATTAAGGCCTTATTATTATCAAAATGATAAAATAATTATTACTTATCTTACATTTGAAAATGATTATTTAGATTAACATTTTACATTACTTATAAATGAAAAAATTAGAATTTGAAACAACAGTTTACAATAATAAAAAAGTAGAAAATAGAAAATCCTAGGTTAATCTAAGGTTTGAATACAAAAGGTTGGGTTCACCAAATGTTTAGACCTAAATTGAAATATGTGGGGATAGGTTTAAAAATATACAAATAATTCAAGCATGAGGGTGCTAAACTAATTTATAATAAGAAAATTAATTTTAAACTCAAATAAATGAATCTTCTGAATTATAATAGTAGGATATGCTAAATCTAGAATGTACCATATTCAAGAGATGTTTAATTTATTAAAATACCAAAGAGAAATTTTACTTAGCTAGGTTTACTGTGTACAAGATAATTTGGATTAGAAATAGGTGGAAATTATGTAGGATCAGTCATCATATCTTATAAATGGTACTTTTATACTTATAGACACTATCATTAGATTTAAAAAATACCATCGACATTAGTGTCTAATTATGATGTAGGTTTTCTATCACTTTTATATTGATATATTTAGATCTAGGATATATTTTATCACTCTTTGATAATTGATCAAACTTTATATCTTCACCCTTATTCATTTATAGAATGAGTTTGATACAAATGAGTTAGTGAAACCATGGTGTCAAGCTAACCTCAATGACCCCTCTATCATTGAGCATTACCTACATAGCCATGTCATGACATGATATTTGACTCTTTTCTGATAAAAATTATTATCTGTATTAGCATATTTTTGAGTGTTGATCATCTAATGTTTACATATAGATGCTAACTGATTGGATCCTATAGCAACACATTATTATCTTATAATAACATACTATTATCCTGCGATGACATACTATTATCTTGTAGCAACATATTGTTATCCTGTAGCAACATATTGTTATTCTATATTAATATATTATTATCCTATAGTGACATACTATTATCTTGTAGCAACATACTTTGATCTTTCAATAATATACTTTGATCCTACAACACCATAATTTTATCCTACAATAACAATCTTTTAGTAACATACTTTGATCCTACATAAATATACTTTGGTATTTCATATTAATGATGTCATCTATATAGTCTTATATTTTGATGATTATATAGTCCAGGTTTATAAGTATATATGTTTTTTTTCATGTCGAGCAGATACTACTGATGTCATGTTTTAGTGGCTATAGGGCTCATAGGTACATAAGCTAAGTTGGTGGTAGATTTTAGTAGTTAGGGTAATAATGGTAGAAGCAATGAGTAGCTGGGTAACACCAGCACTTGATAAGAAATATAATGATAATGAGCCATCTATTCCTTGAGTAATTTTAATATGCCTTATGTCTCTCTTTTTTATCTTGTTTTATTTATTTAATCTTGATTGATATTTTTCATCTTTTTATCTCACTTGATTATGGTTGTGTCCACTTTTAGTTTTTATTATTTTCTTTGTTTGATGGCTTATGTGTGTTGGCTTGGTGATGAGTTGTCTTTTTGTCTCAGTGATCATTTTATTTATTTGGGCCATTAAGGGGTTTAAATACTTTAATTATCATTTCAGACCCATTAACTTGTTATCCACCATGGATCATATTATAATTAAAAGTATTTAATCTAATTCTTCTTGTCTTGGTTTTATTGCCAAGGGGCCTTAAGAAGGTTAATGCCCTGTATTATAATGGAGCAGGAATCCATGATGGCCTTATTTTAATAAATTCATGGGCAAGAAGTAACCTATGCTTAATGTTTTATTAAAGAAAATTTATGTTGGGTCATGATGACCATAAAGGGGTTGTGGAATTTTGAAAATGAATTATAGTTAAAATAAAAATACAATAAAAATAAAGTATATCTATTTATACATAAATAAATAAAAAGAGGAAAAGCAAAAATACAAATTAAAATGTTTACTACTTAAGGATGGATTTTATGGGTTGACTCTTCACCCAAAAAGGTAATCGATTATTTTGCTTGTAGAGAATGCCATTTTTTTTCTATGTTGGTTGTTAGAGAAACTCTAGAGTGAAAATGGAAGCCATGGAGAGTAATGTTGGATAGAAATTCATCCCAATAGGCTTTAATCATTTTGAAAAAAATCATGCTTGGGTAGAAAGAAGAGATCAAGCCATGGAAAAAAAAGAAAGAAGGATGAAGCTAGGAAAGAGTTTTTTTGTGAAGGGTAACCAAGAAAAAATTTAGTTCCTTATTTTTAGGGTATATTTTTTCCAAGTAAGTGATGTTTTTCATTTATTTCTTTTTGGAGTTTGTATTTTATGGCTGCGTAGGGTTAGATTGACTCTACATACCCAGTTGTGGGTTAAATTTTTTCCCTAGTATATAAAGTTTAAGAAATAGATTTATTACTGAAATACCTTAGTGGACAAGGTATTAAAACCCTAACTACTCATATAATTCATGGATAGAATTCTTTACTTAAAAATGGCATGTTGGGTATTTTCTTTATTATGTTATAATTATCTAATGGATAGATCTAGGTATTTATTTTTTACTGTATTTATTTTATATTTGATGAGATTTATTATTTTATTTTTATCTGACCTTGTCGGTATTTATAGGCCATTTGTGAAAATATGGCATGATAGTCAAGTCATATGTTTTTATTTTGGCTTATTTTTTCTAGATTTTGGGTACATTTTGAAGTATTGGTGTAAAGGTATTGCTGCCCTTATTTTACCTCTTGAATTTTTATTTCTAGGGTTAAAATATGATTGAGACCATTACCTTACTCTTGAAAAATATACATATCTAGATGTTCTATTTTATGATTGGGTGCTTGATAGATTTGACAAGTCCATTTTTTTAAGAGCATCTTGTAAAGTTTTTGCTGTAATGTTGGCTCTGTTGGTACATAATGTTGAGGTTATTATGTTTGATGATGTTTTGTAATAGTTTAAAGTTGCTCAATCATGACTATATATATATATATATTTCTCAGACCTTTGTCCAAATATTTAATACCTGACTCTACCATCCAGCTGATGGTTGGGGTGGTGAGGGCCACCGATTGGAGAGCTCATAGGATTGGTCAGGGCAGTGTGTTGATTATTTGGTGGTTTCTCTTTCATTATGGAGTTAAATGATGTGTTTGGAACCTGTATTATTTAGTTTCAATGATTAAATTATTATTTATCATGTTTAAAATTACTCTTTCTATGTATTATTGATGTAGCAATTTTTTTGTAATGTAAGAAAGTATGCTATATTTTTTTGTATAAACCCAAATTTGATGGAGTTGCTACTCATAACTCATAAAGTTTTATCAAAAATGATTTTTGGATTTTATTATACTTATTTTATCCTTGAAAACACATATTTTAAGTGTTTTTATTGAATATTAATAGAGAAAATCAAGTTCCAATATGACTGTATTTTGCTATTAAAAAGAGAAATATCATGCAACAATTAAGTACTCTTCTTGTAGCATGATTTTGAGAGTTATCATTTTTACTTGTTAATCCTATAGGATGCTTTATAAAATTTGTTTTACTTATAATTAATACATTTTGATAAGGAAAACTAGTAAGTTACAACCAAGTTAAAAATAACTTGAGCTGGTTGTTAGCTAGATGTATAAATTTTTACATTGCTGGAAATTAATTTTTGAGCCATATAAATTATTGATTCCATTATTTTTATGGCTGTAGTAAGAAATTTTATTTATTTTATATGGTTGTAACAAGTGGTTATTATTTATAATTACAATGCCTTTGGTGTTGGTAAGTAGCTCTATGGGGTAGATATAGCATAATGCTATTGTATGAGTATATGATTTAACATGGTGCAATGATCCTTAAATTTACAAGATCTTAGTATAAAGATCTGTATAGGATAGTACCATTGAATATATTTTTTATGTATGAATTTAAATGAGCAAGAATTTTTTTGGAAGTTTATACATTCCTATATAATGATGTGGGCATGCTTTGTTTTGACTAATCCAATCATGGTTAAGACCTAATTTTGTTTATGCAATGATTCTTTGGTATTAAGAGTCTTGGATTTTAAAAGTAGTGCTATATGTTTTGATTACTTGAATATTGGAAATGGTGTATGAATGGAATAATACATGCATAAATTTGGTTATGTGTTGTAGGTGCATTATACAAATCCCAACCATGCTTAGTGAACTATGTTTTTAATTCCACTTGCACTTTGAACAAAGTGATGCTCAAAAAGATTTTTTTTGGGGTCATTTCACCTAGTATCAGAGCCTATGATTAAAGGTTTTTGTTTAGTTTTGATGCATTGCACTTATTTTAACATGTGCTTAAAAATTTGGGTGAGCTTTTATATGATTATGTATACCTTTACAAAAGGACTGTGTTGCATAATGTACTTTGGGTGGCTAAAAATACACCTAGTGTAGATGTACATATCCTTATAGAGGCTTATTTTAATAACTTATATGTGTATGTATTTTGGTGGTTGAATGACATTTGTATGTCTCTATTGTCTTTCTAAGACTGAATTGAAACCTTGTATCTTAGAGTGTATAATAAACCAAGGTTAGATTTATATGTATTTTATAGATTGATACATGACTTATATGCTTGAGAAGGTCATGTGTGACCCTTATAAAATAAATTAACCTCTTGGATGAGTTGATTGTTTCTTTGTTTATACAATGTTGAAGTGTAAAAATTTCTTATATTATGGAATGTATATGTGTGTGTGTGTGAATGTGACTAACTTGCTTGGATGAGTTAGAGAGTCTTGGAGATCTCTTATTATTTTTGGATTGCATGAGCCATATAATCCATGAGGAATGAACCTTGTTGGTAACTTGTGAGACTCATGGATATAGATTTTGGGCCTTGTTAGAACACACCCTTCCTTAAAGGAGGGTGATGTTAAATTTGATATCTCTGGGACTGATTATGTGGTATTTATGATGGATATTTGGTGTTATTTGGATGACATTTAGACTAATTATTTGGTACTTATGATGGATATTTGGTGTCATTTGGATGACATCTAAACATTGAGTGACCTGATGGGATTTATGAATCCTTGTGCTTCACTTATAAGTGTGTTTATGTGTTGTGATGTGAAAATACCCTTGGCATAAATTATTAAAACAACTGAATAAACATGTGTATCTCATTTCCATGTGGTTTTTTTATTACATGTAAAATTGTATATATTTTATAAACCTATATGTTATATGTGATTATGTTAGACCATGTAACTTTGTAGTTTGTTTATGTTATCAAACATTATTTCATAAGTATTTCATATATATGTCATAGAACAAGTGTGACATCGTGTTGTTAACTCCTGATATAAAATAATGTGATCATGAACTACTTTGTGATGTAAATTTTTTTGTTAGAAGGTAACCTATATTAATTAAATCTATCAGGGTATAGTATTGTATTATGTGGTGTAATCCCACATTGTTGCTCTAGTGATGAACATTGATGCAAGTGTGAGGTTGAGGGTAAATAAACATTATATCTACATTAATTTAGATCAGGTATAGGTTATGAAGTGGAGTATCTTGTAGGATAAAAATTCACTTTTCTCCTTTGTATGAGATAGCCACTTGATTCATTAACGTGTGTGTACCAAGTGTGCCACAAGTTGGTTGTGAGATATTCATGCATAATGGTCACCTTATGGATTAAGTGTTACCTTACCCATCTCTCAAATGTTTTAAAAATAATTTATGTGTAAAATTACTTTATATAACCTTGTGAAACATTAATTGGTCTTATATGTTAGATTTTTATGCATTATAACAAGGTTGTACTTGATATAATGTAGACATGTGTTGGCTTGTAAATATAAGCATGCTATGTTATGAAATGGATATTTTTTTATGAGAGAGTATTATTGAAAATGATATTTTGATATTTTTAAAGGCATGACTAACATGCATGGCCTATGCTTAAAAGGAGAAATGTAAAGTCCTGATCAGACAGTTTTGAAATTCATGGGTACTGTTAAGAAGTATTTGTAAAATGATGGTAGAAATAGGATCTCTATAACCATCATGTGAACTCAAAAAATTAATGGAGAACATGTTTAAAACCTTAAAGGTTGCATGTGAGTGCCTAGGATGACCTCTCTAATATTTGGTGTGGTTAGTACAAGATGCTACACTAAACCATGAATGATGTAAAGTTTGCTAACCACAACATGGTTGGCTAGTTGTTAATTTCATTATGAGATGAATGACAAGAAATTATGCATTAAGAATAATCTAAAGTGGTGTAAAGACCACATAAAAAATATGGTTACTATGATGGTTTATATTTTATGATGAATATTACAAAGTTATGCTTGGGACATAACTAATTTTTGTGTAAAATACTTTAGATTTAGCTATTTTTATGTTAAATCAACTGTTGTTATAAATTAAAAATTGGTAATTACGTAGAAATATTCAATCTATTTCAATTTTAATTATTAAATTACTAATTTTTTAGACATTATGTCCATTTTATGCTGGAAATTCTAACATGAAACTACTTCAGTTTCAAAATTATGATTCTAATTTTTAGAATCATGCTAAAAATTCTATGAAAGAATGCAAAAATTTAAGTATGTATGAGTGCTCTAAGACATGACCTTTTCTCATATGAGGTTTAAAATTTTAAAAAAGGTTGAATTATAATTGTTATTAGATGCTTTGATTTGATCCTTTCTCTATTGATTATAAAAATTTATGAATCTTTATTTAAAGAAGCATGAACTAATGAATCTCTTATCTAAAGGATTCAGATTTTGCATTTAGCTACTGTGCTTTTTATAAACTAGTATACTATTAAAATCAACATATGGTTGATTAGAATCTTAAAAGGAAGAGAGAGAATTAACAAGTCCTGGTATAATGGGACATGTTTAGTGAAATAAATGGTACATGAGAAGATATGCAATTATTTTAAACAACACTATCCATGGTTGTTTTGATCTATTACCATGATGACTCCTCATTAAGGGGAGGAGGATGTAACAACCTAATATTTGACTCTTTTTTGATATACATTATTATATGTATTGTATAATTTTTAGTGATGATTATTTGATTTTTACATATAGATGCTGACTAATTTGATCCTATAGCAACACATTATTATCCTATAGCAACACACTATTATCTTGTAGTGACATACTATTATCCTACAATAATATATTATTATACTATAATAACATACTATTATCCTATAGTAATATATTTTTATCCTACAGTGACATACTATTATCTGGTAACAACATACTTTAATCATGTAGTAATATACTTTGATCTTGCAGCAACATACTTTTATCCTACAAAAATGATTATGCAATAACATACTTTAATCCTACATCAATATACTTTGATATTGCATATTAATGATACCATCAATATAGTCTTATATTTTGATAATTATATAGTTTAAATTTATGTGTGTGTGTGTGTGTGTGTGTGTGTGTGTGTGTGTGTGTGTGTGTGTGTGTGTGTGTGTGTGTGTGTGTGTGCGTGTGTGTGTGTAGAGTAGATATTACTGATGTCATATTTTGGTAGCTGTAGGGCTCACAGGTACATGATCTAGGTTGGCAGTGGATTTTGGTAGTTGGGGTAATAATAGTAGAGGTAGTGAGTAGCTGGGTAATACTAGCACTTGATAAGAAATATAATGGTAATGAGCCATCTAATCCTTAAGCAATTGCAACATGTCTTATGTCTCTCTTTTTTGTGTTATATTATTCATTTAATTTTGATTGATATTTTTCATCTTTTTATCTCACTTGATTATGGTTGTGTCTGCTTTTAGTTTTTATTATTATTTTAGTTTGGTGACTTGTGTGTGTTGGCTTGGTGATAAGTTGTCTTTTTTATCTCAGTTTTCAATTTATTTATTCATTCTATTAAGCGGATCAAATACTTTAATTATCATTTTTGGCCCATTAACTTGTTACCCATCGGGGATCATATTATAATTAAAATTATTTAATCTAATTCTTCTTGTCTTGGTTTTATTACCAAGAGGCCTTGAGCAGGTTAATTCCATACATTATAATGGATTGAGACTCCATGATGGCCTCGATTTAATAAATCCATGGGCAATAAGTAACCCATGCTTAATGTTTTATTAAATAAAATTTGTGTTAGACCATGATGACCATAAAAGGGTTGTGGAATTTTGGACATGCATTAAAGTTAAAATAAAAATAAAGTATATCTATTTATACATAAATAAATAAAAAGAGGAAAAACAAAAATATAAATTAAAATTTTTATTACTTAAGGAAAAGGATGGCTTTTAGGGGTTGACTCTTCACCCAAAAAGGTAATTGATTATTTTTATTGGAGAGAATATCATTTTTTATTGTTGTGTTGGCTGTTAAAGAAATCTTAGAGGGAAAATGGTGGCCATGGAGATTAATGCTAGTTGAAAATTCATCCCAGTAAGATTTGATGGTTTTGAAAAAAAATCATGCTTGGGTAGAAGGAAGAAGAAGAGAGCAAGCCATGGAAAAAAAATAAAGAATAAGGATGAAGCTGGGAAATAGATTTTTAATGAAGGGTAACCAAGGAAAATTTTAGTTCCTTCTTCTTAGGGCAAATTTTGGCCAAGTAAGTGATGCTTTTTATTTCTTGTTGGAGTTTGTATTTCATGGCTATGTAGGGTTGGATTGAATCTACATACCTAGTTGTGGGTTAAAAGTTTTACCTAGTATATAAGGTTTAAAAATCATATTTATTACTTAAATGCCTTGGTGGATAAGGTATTAAAACCTTAGGTACTCATTTCATTCATGATTAGAATTTTTGCCTTAAAAATGGTGTGTTAGGTGTTTTATTTATTATGTTATAATTATCTAATGGATAGATCTGGGTATTTATTTTCTAGCTGATGGGTTTTATTATTCCATTTTTTATTTGACCCTGCTAGTCTTTATGGGCTATTTTTGAAAATATGGCATGATAGCCAAGTTGTATGTTTTTATTTTGGGCTATTTTTCTTAGATTTTGGGTACATTTTAAAGTATTGGTTTAAAGGTATTGTTTCCATGATTTTAAATCTTGCATTTTTATTGCTAGGGTTAAAATATGATTGAGCTCATTGCTTTGATTTTTAAAAAATATACAGATTTGGGTGTTCTATTTTATGATTGGGTGTTTGATAGATTTGATAGACCCATTTTTATAAGAGCATATTTTGAAGTTTTTCCTATAATTTTGTTGGTTATGTTGGTATATAATGTTGAGGTTATTATGTTTGATGATGTTTTATAATAGATGAAAATTGTTCAATGATGGAGAATATATATATATATCTCACACATTTGTCCAGAGCCCAAATACCTAACTCCACCACTCATCTGATGGTTGGGGTGGTGAGGGTCACCGATTGGAGGGTTCATACGATGGGTCAGGGTAGTGTGCAGATCATTTAGCAGTTGCTATTTCATTAAGGAGCTACATGATGTGTTTGGAACTAGTATTATTTAGTTTAAGTAATTAAATGATTTTTTCTAACATGTTTAAAATTACTCTTTCTATGTATTATTATTGTAGTAATTTCTTGTAATGTAAGAAAGTATGCTATATTTTTTTATATAAACTCAAATTTGATGGAGTTGCTGCTCATAACTCAGAGTTTTATCAAAAAATATTTTTGGATTTTATTTTCCTTAGTTTAACCTTTGAAATGCATATCTAAATTATTTTTTATTTAATATTATAGGAGAAAATTGAATTCTAATATGACTATATTCTGCTATTAAAAAGAGAAATATCATGCAATAGTTAAGTACTCTTCCTGTAGCATGATTTTGAGAGTTATCATTTTTTATTTTAATCTTGTAGGATGCCTGATAAAGGTTATGTTTTCCTTGAAATTAATACATTATGATAAGAAAAATTAGTAAGCTATAACTAAGTTAAAAATAACTTGAGCTGGTTGTTAGCTGGATGCATGAATTTTTAGAGTGCTAAAAATTAATCCTGAGCCATGTAAATTGTTGATTAAATTATTTTTATAGATGTAGTAAGAGTTTTATTTATTTTATGTGACTATAAAAAGTAGTTATTATTGATAATTAAATTGATTTTGGTGTTGGTAAGTGGCCCTATGGGGTATATATAACATAATTTTATTGTATGAGTATATGATTTAACATGGTGTAATGATCCTAAAATTTACAAGATCTTAGTATAAAGATTCATATAGGATAATGCCATTGCATATCTCTTTTATGTATGAATTTAAATGAATAAGGACATCTTTGGAAGTTTATACATTCCTATATAATGATGTGGGTATTCTTTGTCTTAGTTTATCCAATTATGGTTAAGACTTGATTTTGTTTATACAATGATTCTTTGGCATTAAGAGTCTTGGATTTTAAAGGAAGTGATATATGTTTTGATTACCTAAATATTGGAAATGGTGTATGAGTTAAATCATACATGAATAAATTTGGTTATGGGTTGTGGGTGCATTATACAAATCCCAACCATGCATAGTGAACTATGTTCTTAATTTTGCTTGCACTCTGAATAAAGTGATGCTCAAAAATAATTTTTTTGGGGGGTCGTTTCAAGCTGATACACCAAATAAGGCCTCTGAATTATGTAATTCTCCCCTATATGTATGAATGTGTGTGCACAAGGGTGAAATATTTTATATGAATATCTAACTTATAGTTTGATAATTATATCTCATTGGCTACTCTTTGAATGCTTCAGACTTTTTGTATGACTTCTTCTATGAGTGATAAATAAGGTATAATAAATCAGTTGTGTGATTGATTTAATGAGATTTGATAGGTGATTGATTTGTATTTTATATATGAGGAATGAGAAGACTTAGACTTGTATTTAAAACACACCTTTTGAAAATATATCATGCTAGGGATTAATAAAATAAATAGGGTGACCCATGAGTTTCAAAACATTTAAAATTTGAATGAATTTTGGAAGCTGGACACTAGATAAGGATCTAGACACTACCATCAGTGGTAGTGTCCCTTTGTGGTCTATATTATCCAAATGGATAGAAAATATGTATGGATTTTAAATTGATAGTGAAGAATGTTTACCAAGTTTTAAGCTTTATGTGTAGTTTAAGAAATTAGGTCAATAGAATGATATGGAACAAACCAAGAGATTAAAATTTAGGCTGAGTGAAATGAATATTGTGAGCCTTTTTATAGTAGGGAGGTCTTAAACTAAGGGGTATATCCCTTATTAATATTTTTCAAATGTACATGACTAAGATGCTATAAATATTTAGTTTTCATATCTACACCATAAGACATTATTAGCTAGCTGGTCCCATCCCATTTTGGTTAATTTTCTCCCGTAAGCATAAAATTTGAAATTAAAGATTTAGGATTTCCACACATTTATTAGAGAGTTTTTTAGTGATTAATAACATTTATGTAGGCATAAGACAAATACCTAGAAAGGGATAGGTTGATACCAGTATTTAGGATACAGTAAGGTGGTGAAACAAGTCTAGGTTAAGTGTTCAAGTCAATTAAATTAAAATTAGCTAAAAATAACATTATAAAGTATTCAAGACCAAATTTGAGTGACTATATTTTCCCTCCTTTTAGTCTAGAAATTAAATTACTAGAGTAAAAGTAAATATACCTAAGTGTGTACAACACACTTTGCCTTTGATTACATACTTCAATTGTGCAAGACACTTTAACTTATAAAACTATACAAAAGATCATGAAATAGTCATTTTTTTCATTTGAAATTTGAAAAAAAAATAAAACATTAAAAATTGAAAAGATTGAAAATAGAAACAAAGGAGGATTACACATATATGTGTGAAACCAATTTTTATTTTATAAATTTTATTGGAGATGATGCTTCCTTGAAGCATTAGAGAATTGATGTTTTTTATGAAGCACTTAGAGACATTGGTTCCTTTGTTACATCAATAGAAAATTCAAGGTGATCAAAGCCCCAATTTAAATCAAACATGAATTAAAATAGAACCTACTGATGGACGCTTAGAACCTCATTTTTTATTTTTGGTATTTGTAACCCCAAGACAAAAATGGATTAGAATCCATAATGGATTCATAGGCTATAATGTTGGCGAGTGTTGAATCTTCAAGTTATGCACTATGAAATTTAATTGAATAAGTGATTGTAGATGGCTTATATGTTAAACTCTCACTTTATTCATTAGTTCTTATATGCATGATTAAAAAAATGAAAATAATACCTACTTCTATCATTAATATAATTAGAAAAACAATATTAAAAATAACATGAATTTGTATCATGCCCAAGTGATAACTATAAAACCTGTAATTGGATGTAGCCACAAATTTGTAATTTATGTTTCAAGATTATTCATGGATATTTATTCTATACTCATAACTAATTTTGGATTGTAGATGCTTATTTATGTATGAAAATATCATTAAAATTCCCCCATTTTGAGGTGAGGGATGTATCCTAAAATTCACTCATCTCAAAATAATAGTTAACTATATAATGTGGATCAAGGTGTAATCATTAAATAATGTAACATATTATAAAATGTATGTCATCATAGTAAGATGTATATCATTTAAAACATTCATGTAACATATGAGGCAAGGTTTAAAGTGTTGAATATATATATATATATATATATATATATATATATATATATATATATATATATATATATATATATATATATATATATATATATATATATATATATATGAAAATCATAGTAGTTGTAATAAAAGTGTACATAATAGATAGGGCATGATATGGATTATGACACTCATCAAAATTAATAAATTCATCAAGCACACAAACAAAATAAATGAGATGTCATATAATAATTCCAAGGTTTGTATACAAGGGGAATGCTCAAAAGACTCGTAATAAAATATTTCACGCACAAGGACAAGGGAAACACATAAAGGACATTAGTAATGTCACAAAAAAGAGATGTTCAAATGTCACATAAAATATAGTGATAAGGGTTTCAAGTAATGAACATGTTTAAATGCCACACATACCTAGCAAATATCTCATAAATATGTTTGATAAATTTATTTCAGACAAGGGCCAAGGGCCATATATAATAATAAAATAAAAGTCTAATATATATATATATATATATATATATATATATATATATATATATAAGTAATAACATCAAAGGAACATAAAAATAGAAATATAGTCTACATCATGTTTTTGTAATGTGATCATATCTTAGAAAATAGCATATATATGTACATGATGTAAAACAAAGATGTTAACAAGACATTTGTAAAAAATATATAGCTCAACCATATAAGAGTTATAGAATGGAAACACTATAGATACTATAATTTATGGATAAGATGACCATAGTTTAGTATGGGCACTGGGTAGAGGCAATTCTAACATCTTAGTCCATGTAAAATTGTAAGTCCTACACAACACTCATAAATACCAATGAAATACATGTGTGATAGAAAAAATATGATATCTATAAATTATAAAATAAATACCATATTAAAATGATGTAAATTATATGTATAATCATGTTCAAGTCTTGATTTTGAGATTTTAGAATGTCTTTTAATTTTTTTAAATATTTGATTTTTATTTTTTCACTTTTTTGAATTTTTCAACTTATAAAAATAATAATAAGTAACCATGAGTTCAAAAGTATAATAAAGGAAATAGTTTTGAATAATCTATAACATGTGTTGATGTAAAATATGCATTGAACATGATGACATGACCATGTATGAGCAAGATTCCCCCAATGTATATATGAATGTAACAATAAACTATGTCTGATATATGATAGATATGTAGAGAAATGAATGTACATACTCATCTCATTGAATGTACACTTGTCAAAGTATGTAACATGTATGTATGATAAATATAATGCACAAATTAAATACTTTGAATGGATAACTAATATTATAATTGATTCATTAAGGTTGTGTTTGCTAAGATTTTAATTTGGATATTTATAATCAATACATGATAGAATAAATTGGATCAAGATAATATAGATAGTCGATCTTGACTATTTCTAGTCGATATTGTGTATGTTATAAAAATTCAATTTGATCTATTTAAGCTATTAAAATAATAAGGTAAATGGTAAAATTTGGTTGGAGAGGTCACTGTGTTAGATTTTTAAAATTTAGAATGTGAAAAATAAGAGCCAAGAGGAAAAAAATTCATCAAGATCCATGAGTTACAAGATTAATCAAATTGATCACATGTGTAATACATGGAAGAGTAAAATGATGAAGCAATAAATAATGTATGTAAAATCAATTATTTTTTATTATTTTAATGTTTTTGAATTTTTGAAATGAAATGTGCTAATGAATGTTCCCTTCAAGAGGAGATTCACAATAAAGATCTATAATAAGTTGTAGAAGGATTACATTTTGTGGATGAAAAGTGATAGATGTGCATGACTCAAAATTAGAAAATGTATTAGGTGCTGAAAAGAAACTATCTAGATCTTTGCTTGTGTAATCCCATGTGAGAGGTATAAATTTAGGAGATTTATAATGGTTCAAAATATGATCAAGAGTAGTAGAAGGTTGTTCCAAATGTTTTTTTATTTTTGGAACATGTTTATTTGTATGTATCACCAATTTAGGATATGTTCATGTGATGGTGAGTTTTGTGAATTTGACACCTTTTTTTTATATGATATTTTTAGTTGATTGTTTAAAAAAAAAGTATTTTTAAGTTCATTACATATAAATCTCTTACATAGTTGAAATAATTGTAAATGTAATTTATTATATATATCAATTAACTATGGTGGTGGATATGGAGGAGGAGGTACCATGTATTTTAGAGGGTACTCATATTTGATTCCTAAAACTATGACCACTTAGTTAAAATGAATGTAATTTAATCATCTATGTATTATATAAAGTACACTATAGAGCTTCCATAACCAAAGGCATCCTAATATCATGTCAAAGTCCCTATTTTATGGTAGAACTATAAAATGAGTAGAAAATATAGTAGGACCCACCTAAAGAGGCAACACAATGTGTCTGAAAGTAGTTTTCTAATTTCCCATTGAATGTCTTGATACTTCTAGATGTTGTTTGTATGTCATGTTGTGTGTAACCCAATGAATGAAATAATTTAATTGTACATGCATTTTAACTTAGATCCATTATCAACTAGTACACTACAAATGGGTTTTGGATCAAGTTATGCTCATATACATAGTACATGAAAACTCAAATCATCATCAAATCTCACTATCATCAAAGTTGATTGTAGGATATGGTTATGAACTTTGAATAATTGGACTGATAATTACATCTAATGGCTGATTTTATGACTTAGGAGGTTGGTATAAATTATAATTCTAAGGAATTATTGAATTATCCTTATTTTTCTCATGATATTGGAAATGAAACATTGAAAAATATTCAATTTTGGATTCTCATTTTGTCGAGTCTTAGTTTATTATTTATGAATGTTTAGCTCAATGACATTGTGATTATTAAGATATTAAATAAGGTTTTTTTAATCTTAAAACATAAATTAGTAGAGTTATCATTACATATGTAGTAATCAGAATATGCATTATTATTGAATGGTTTAATTTGTGGTATACTCATGCCAACCTCTAGTATGGAGGTAGAATAGTGATATTGCACTCAAGAATTTTTTTAACAACTTATGAGTATGTTGTGGTAATATAAAAAAATTACTTATTAGTTTATTTGATAAAACTATTTTGTTATAAGGCCAAGATATAACATTAACTATAATATTTACATTAGTTTTAGCATTTTTTGGCTTAGCTTTGTAAGATGGTTTACTTTGAAACTTTGTTATGGAAGTTGAGTAGATGTAGGTGAATATTTTATCTTGTTGAAAACAATAAGTTTGACTTATAGTTATCTTATTATATGAAAAAGTTCCTTAAATGATATGAATTTATTGAAAATAATTAACTCATGCAAAGGTGCAAGTAAAATTTATTTGAAGATATATTATAATTCATTTTTTATTTGATAGGTTAAGCTCAGGTTCTATAAGGACCTAAAAACCAAAGTTTAGTATAAAATAGTAGACAAAACAAAAAGTAACAAGGCCCAAATGGCATAGAAAACATAGTCCTTTAGAAAAATATTATCAAAATAGAAACAAAACCAAATAACTAGACATATAACTCAGCTAAATTTCCTCCATTTAATTTTCTTCCCTATTACCTTCTATCAGGTTATTCACACTACTATTCTATCATCTTGTTTTAGGCCTGTAGCATCCTACTAAGTTCTTGTTCTATCCTTCCATACCTTTAGTTTTGTCACTTTTAGTGCTATGCTCCTCTATGGTGCTAGTGCTATCCTCTTTACCTTTGGGGGTACCCTTTGCCCCACCTATCATCTGCTTATCCCTAGTCCCCTCCTTTAAGTCATCAATTTTTTATTTTATCTTGTTACATTGATCCATGTACATTACCATCTATCTTCCCAATATCTGTAGGTTTTCATGGAGCCCTGATAACCTCTGTCTGATGCCCTTTGGGAGTTTGATGTTGTCCTCATCCCTCCTCCAAATTTTAGTCACCTTGAGTTCATGAATCTCAAAATTAGGGTTCTCAATGTCTTGTTGGAATTGGAGGCTTCTGTTGGCCTTATTACTAGTGCTTTTTTTAAGGGGAGAAGGATCACGAGCCTTTCTCTTTTCCTTCTCCCCCCTCCTGTGAGGTCAGGTGGGTGGAAGGAGAGGCATAACTTGTTTTCCCCCCATAGAGAGGCCTTTTTCAAGATATATTATAATTTGTTATCTAACAAGGTGCTAGTAATTTTGACAAGCATGGTATTTAAATAAAGTACATAGTCATTAATAGTTTCATTATTTACTTTCTTAAGTTTAGAAATTATGGATAGAATGCTTAAAATAAGTAAATATGTAGATCATAAAACTAATTCCAAGTGTAATATTTTAGTCTTCTTGGAACCAAATTGGTTAAAAAAATGTCATTCAAAGCATAATCTAAACATGCCACATGAAAATATCAAAGAGGTTATTTTGGATCTCCTTTACCTTCATATAATGGAAGTTTAGGAGCTAAAAATCCTAAATGTAAAGGAGATAATACAATATCACGTGCTAAAAAATTATGCAACAAGGCTTGTGATTCTATTAATTAGTTAAATTTTGGTATTCCTTGATTTAACTACAACACCCTAACATGTAAAACTAAAATAGTTTTCACAATGGATTGTGTAGTAGGCAAGGAAGGTGATGGAGTATGTGTAGCTATCAAAGGTCCCATATGAATCAATTAGTTAGGCATGGGCATAGACATCACTATAAGCCTTGTGTTTACCAAAACCCAAAGGTTTATATGTGATAACAATATAAAAATAGAGTTATTAATATTTATGGTAGGGTTTATAATTTGAAAGAGTGGTTCTTATTGTGCATTAAAAGTATTTTTTAATTTTTTTGTGCACTTTTAGAGTCTAAAATGACTTCAATTAATTTAGGTATATCTTTTGGAATTTGATAGAATACTTCTCAAAATGTGGATAAAATTTTTACTTGTGTATGATTTATTCCTTTTAAATCACAAGGGAGGATCCTATATGAGCCTTCATGATTATCGTGTACATTATAATAATCTTTATTATATTGTTCATTTTATTTATTTGTTGAAAATATTCATGAAATTTTTTTCATCAAAATAAGTGAAACCATTATTTTAATTAGAAGAGTTAATTTTAATAGTGGTCAAAGGTATTTGAGTACGCTCAATATTGTCCCCACTTAACCTAAAACTACACCTTAAAGGAATAAGGGAGGTAGGTTTTTTAGATGTCATATAAAAATAACTAAAAAAGGAATGCTAAAATAAGTTTTTTTTTGTATGGAGATTAGTAAATTTGCTTGAAATACAAAGTCAAAATAAAGTTATTTAAATTATAGATATCAGATGTGAGGTCAAAATAAAGTGATTTCAATGTCAAATATTAAATTCAAGGTTAAAATCAAATGATTTTAGTGTTAAATATTAGATCCAAAGTTAAAATAAAATTATTTTAGTATCAGATGCTTAGGACTTTATTTAAATCCTAAGACAATTTTCTAGAAGCAATGATCAAATAAAATGCATGGGTTCATTGATATGTTTTTATCAAAATTTAGAATTAACTTCACGATTAAATCCAACTATGATAAAATGATTTGAAGGGAATCAACTTTTGTAAATGACTTGAAACTAGTAGATTGAAAGTTAAATAATAAAATGGAAAAATAAGGATGAATGAAATTAGGAGATAAATATGAAAAATACAAGAGGAATTAACTATTTTATTTTTATATACAACTAAAAGATGATTTGAAATGATCAATTTAGACTGATCTTGCATGTGCAATAATAATTATGACTATAACTGCTTAGGGTTATAATCAGCCAAAAGGGGATACGATCAATTTACATTACTTTACTCTATGGGTTACTCTTGTCCTCTAAAAAAAAATTGGAAAATTAAGTCATAATCACCTAGGTCTACTTGAAACACACATATTTATGGAATTATGACCTTTAGATGCACGTGGATGAACTATAAAAGACTTATTCAAATTTCAAACCCTAATATGGCTTGAAATATATAGAAACTTTAAAATAGAAAGGGTAATTTTATTGGGTTGAGTTAACCCCAATCAACCCATGATGATTGATAATTTCCTACATATCCAATCCTTTAAAGAGATAAATTAAGCTCAGTTAGTTCTCCCATTTAGAGTGCTTTGTATGATTGTGCAATTTTTGATATATGTATGCATATAAAAATGTCTAGAATACTTGATAATTATTTTATTTGACATGAATAAACTGGGATCTTGAATTAGATTAAAGTTCAAATAAATTAAACTAAATTCAAGAATAATAGGGAAGCTTTGCTCAGTTTACAATAGTGTAAGTATGCCTCAATATTGAAATTTAAAAGTGATAGAATATGTGAATTATATGTACCTTTATATCAATTAAAAAATTCAAGTCTTCATGCTACCTTCATAAAAATATGGACCAACCTGCAAGGGATGGTCTAAATTTGAAAACTAGACATCGATGGGGTAAAAATATAAGATTGACACATAGGATAGTATAAAGTAGATGATACCATCCCATTCTGGTCAATTTTGTCTTATAAGGGTAACATTTGAAATTAAATATCAAAGATGTTTGTATAGATGATTAGAGATGGTTTTAGTGCTTAATAATTTTTTAGGCCTAATACACCAACATAGAAAGGGATAGTCTATACAAGTACATATGATAGAGTGAGGTGATGGAGTAGGTATATATTAAGTGAATAAGTCGATTGAAGTGAAAATTATCCAAAACTGACATTATCAAGTATTCATGAACAAATTTGAGTGACTAAAATCAGGGACACTTTAATAATTAATATTTCAATATTTAAAATTTATCCATCAATTTTTGAAAATAAGTTAAAAAATTCATAGATTGATGTGGTAAAGAATAGTTAAAACCATATATGGAAGTTTTCCAACTTGAATTGTAGTAAAAAAACTTGCATGTGATGTGAATATTATTGAGAGAAATTAATATTACCAATAAGATAAAACTAATAGAAGCAAGAAAAAAAACAAGCACAAAAATAAAAGAGGAATAAACAAGGAAAAAATAAAGTGAGTTTTTTATAGAACATTTATCAAATGATGACCATTTATTATATGACATAGATAGTTTCCATCCAGATATTGAAAATGAAAATCACTTCTACAATGTAAAAAAACTATTTTTTATGGTCCTAACCATAGATAATCAAACTTATTATTTTTCCTAGGATCCTCATGTGTTTTATCCCAAAAAGACCACGATTAGTAAATTTAAAAGTCCTCATAGATACTTTATTATCAAAAAAGTATTCATTTCTTCTTTTAATTTTTCAAGATTTTCCAAAGTAGTATCCTTTGTTTCATAAAAAGCCAAAATATCATATAGTATTTGTCATATGAGATTAAAATTTTAAGAAGTATATTGCCATAATGTTTTTATGGATGTGATTTTCAATTCAATAGGTATAGTATCTTTTAAACCATAGCAAACATAAAAGGCAAAAAACCAATTTTAGTTTTAAATAAAGTAAGATTAACCCATAAATATTTAAAATTATTAATATTTTAGTTTCATTTATTATCACATATTATTTTATTTATACTGGATATGATTTTTTTTAGTTGATTAAGCTTGATAATTTAATTAAGGATAGTATTTGAATGAATGGATTTAAATAATTGAATAAAATCTAAAAAATTGAGATATTAATTTGAAATGAATTTTGGACCATTATCTAAAATTATCTCAAAAGGAAATCTTAATCGAGAGAAAATTAATTTTCAAAAAATGTAATAACTTTTGCAGTGACTAAACTTTTAAGTGTTATAACTTCAGGACATTTCATGAATTAGTTAATTGAAATTAAGATATAATATGCCCAACAAATGGAGGGTGAATATCAGAGGTGAAATATATACCCCCATTTCATAAAAGTCTTTTCATTAATAATTTTTTTAAGAGGCATAATGGGTAATATGTCTCTACCTATAAATAATTGACAATGCATACATAATCTAAGTAAAAAAAGAATATTTAAATAATGTAGGCCAATAATAACTAGCACTAAAAATTAATATTTTGTAGTCTTTGTATTAAAATTTACACTAAAAATATCTTTATGATAACTTATAATAAACTTTTTGGTTTGATCACAAGTTAAACATCTCAATAAAATTCCATCTTTATTTCTATAGAACAAGAAATTTTATAAAAAGGTGAACATAAAAGCTTTTAAACCAAGTGTTCTTCATTGAATCTTGTATAATGAGTTAGGTCAGAGTTAATTTAATAAATAATAAATTAAATTATGCTACCAATGATAATGTAATTATAAACAATCCCATTCTTACATTTAAAAATCAATTCTGAATTTTTGAATAATAAAAAAAAATTCATAGTTTGGAAATGAGGTTTAGCATGAAACTCATAATAAAAAATCACAATAATAACATTAATATATAAAGTTGAATTTTTATCAATATGTTTAGTTTATTCATTTATTTTTATGGTTCTATAAGTTTCAAATTGAATATCATGTTATTGTATTGTAAAAATATATTTAACTAGTCTACCATGAATCGTGCACTATTTAAACAATTAAGATAACATAGGAATATTTGAATGCACAATCACCTTATTACCCATTAAGAGGTATTTAAAGTTACTTAATGTTTAAACTAAATAAATAACAAAATTTTCAATCAAAGGATACCTAGTTTCAACTTATTTAAGTACTTGAATCCTATATCTTATGGGTATTTCTTTGTGATTTTGATCATATTACATTAAAACAACACCTATAGTCTTATTAGTTATGTTAATATAAAAAATGAATAGTTTATTCATGTGTAGTTTTGAAAGTGATTTTTTTAAAATTTAGTATGGGTAAAATTAGGGATTTTATTGGACCCAAAAATACGGTACAAGTAAGGAAGAATCAATCATAGAACAAAACAAATACAAGCTTGAAACTACTCCAATCAATTGTGTATCAAATAAAAACCATAAAAAACTTCAAAAAATGAACCAAAATACTTCCCTTGACATTCAATCTTCTGATTCCACATAGTTGAGACAAAAAAATATTTTTCTTTTTTCTTTTTCTTGACTCTTTTCCCTCCTACCAATTTTTTTTAAACACCTTGGTTGTGTTATGTATTTTGTATTTACCTTTCTTCTTAGAACTCTATGTTATGATCATTTTGTAAATCTTGGGGAAAAATGACTTACCTTTAACATTTTATGAGTTTCTTTATCCACTTCCTTAACATTTAGATTATTTTGGTTTCTCTTTAATTAGGTCTTCCTAATGTGATATCCATCCTTGATTCAACATGTTTCTTAGTACTTCTAGTGTTTCTTCCATATGTACTTGACTCTAAGTTTAGAGATCTCACTCCCTGAACTTGGGACATATCTTTTACCCTTTTCTTTATTCCCATGGTATCTCCCTATTTTGATTCCTTGATTTCTATTGACTCCTTATTACTTAGGAGACCCCTTAATCACTCTATTCAGTACTCCTCCTTCTTAGATATTTATGTAACTAATTAAATAGGTTTCTAAGTGTTCTTACCATAAATATCTTGCTACTATTTGATGTCATTTCTATATTATTTCATTCCATCTAGATCAAGATCTATTTCTTTTGCTTCTTCCTCATCTTATTACTCCCATACTACTTTTTTCCGATTCACCTTTATAAAAAATATGTTTGCCTTTCCTCCACTCCATTCCTTAAGGCTTTCCACCTCTAGACTACCAATGCATAGCTTTATAGTAGTAATAAGTTCATTTATTGATCGAATAATTTACATGGGCTCTTCCTCTTCTTATTCCCCATTAACTAATTCTTTAACCTCTTATTTGGTTTCCTTTACTTCTATAGTATTATCTTCTGGTCACCCAAATTTTTATTTCTATTTTACATTGAAATTACATGAGTAATCAATATTGTATTTTATATTTCATCAAAGGATACATAAATTTTTTCATCCCATAAATAATTTTTACCTCTATAAAATAAAATATGTAATGGGTTAAATTTATCTACAAAATAAAAAATGAATTTACATATGAAATTATTGTTACTAAATAAATATATAAGACCAGATTGGTCCCTAGGATGAGGTAATTATTTGACATATTTGATGTGATATGGATCTATTTAAATTCCATCTTTATAAATAACATGACTAAGCAATTCATCTTCAATCACACCAAAAACTAGATCTCTTGGATTTAATGAAATGAATTTTTTTTTACATCTAATAAATATTTCATGTAAATGATCTGAGAGTTTATTTATTTTCTTATAATGAACCGTAAGATTGTATAAGTATTATTGAATAATCATACTAATAAAATCATTGAAAGTAATGTGCATTGATCCCTATTAAGTAGACTCTACATTAATTAACCCAAAAGATAATATATTAAAATAGAAAATACCTATACATGTAATGAAGGTGGTTTTGTGTCTATCCTTGATATTTATAAAAAACTGATTGTAACTAGAAAATATGTCCAATAAAGGTATCATTTCATATCCAACAACTTGTTTTAAAATATGATCTATAATTGGTGTGGAAAAGTTATCTTAAAAAATTTCCTAATTAAGATCTCTAAAATTCACACAAATATGAATGCCATTATTATTTTTATGAAATTAAATAATAATAGGCACCCATTTAGAATATCTAATTGGATAAATGGCACCACCATACAAAATTTTAACTAGCTTCTTGTTGATGGTGTCTTCTAACATGGGGATAATTCTAATAAGTTTTTTCCTTACATGATTTATACCAAGTTTAATAGGTATATTGTGTCAAATTATAATAGTATTGTATCCTTTTAAATATTTTATGATCAAACAAAAATATTGATAAATTCTTTAAACATCTTGGTAAACTAAATTTTGTCATTATTTTTACATTGGACTAAATAGACATTATTAAGATCTTATTAATTTAATAAATTGATTGGAATAATTTATCCTATGATTTTTATTGAAGTATCTTCAGTTATAGAAACTTTAAGATGATCATGAGGAGTAAACATAGATTCAAGGCTTACCAAACTAGGAGGTAATTTATTAACACTAAGATATAAGTAATCACTATGATTCAAAACATAACCACTATTATCAAATCAATATCCTTGTATAAAACTATCCATGTGTTCATCAAAACTAAAAATAGGCCAATTATTCTTAATATAGGGTATCTTAGGTCTGAATTTAAAAAAAAAAACAAGTATTAGGAGGTTTTATGCCACTTAAAGTTGGATTATAAGCATAAAAAATAAGTGCATCGGTACATATATTATATTTTCTAATAAAATGCATATAGACACATAAAATTAATCATTAAGTGTTTGATAATGTTTAATATTGACATCCTTACCTCATTGGGCCTATTTTCCATTTTGTTAACTTATAATCTCTATGAAAGCATGCACTATTATACAAATTTCCTTTACAATACTTAGAAAATAATTTATACATCCTTAATTTTCTTATAGGCACTTTTCAAAAAAATTCTAGTAATCTCTATCCTTCTGGGACATGACTGTGCTAGGTTAGATAATGTCTCACTATGGCCTCATCCCTAATGCTGTAATGGTAGATTTTTAATGTCAAGACATTTCACCTAATCTATCCCATAATTTTATCCAATTTAGTTAGCATAAATATTCCCCTATATAATCAGATCAAGGTTTTTCAAAATACATGTAGAAATCACTTGGAAATTTTACTGCACACTAAGCAAAAGTGCATAATTTCTTAAAATTTCAATTTTGTTACATTCTAAAAATCATAATCCAACTCTAAATATATATATTTATAGATCAATATCATCCATTTTAAATTATTTAAATCAATCTCTTAGCTACATTCATATATTTTCATAGTCATGGATCACACAGTCAATCTAGGAGGGAGAATTACATTGGCTTGAGGCCCATTTGGGATATGTAGGTATCACTTAAATTATTTAGGGATTTTTGAGGGTATCTTAGTTATTCAATTATCCATATTATCTCTTTTGTAATTTTATATCTATTGGGTTTATTATGTAGGATCTAGGTTTTATACTTTTTATGTCTTCCATGTGATAAATCAACCCACATATAAAATCAATAAACCCTTGTAGGCAGGCACACACACTAGATAAAAAAATTAGTTTTATAGTAAATAAATGCATTATATTAGTAAAAAAATAAGGCCACAATACATCACCATTATTCGAGTACATCGTTTTCATATAAAAGTTTGAATTCTTAATTTTAGACACAACACATTTTATATGTTTATTTAGGTAGTTTCTAATTACAGTTAACATAAAATATATATTAAGGATTTTTTCACATCTATTTGTTAATTTACTATTTTTAGCTAATTTCTAATTCTATAAATTCTATATTTCACTTCTATAGCTATATGTTTCCTATAGATCTATTAATTTGATTCATTCAATTTAAGATATATTAATCATTCTAGTGGACCTACTATTTTTAGAACACCACTTGTTGTTTGATTGATTTTTTTCTATTATTTCATTCAAATTTATGTAAATTCTTGACACAAATAAAATATCTTTCAACCTTGGATATAAATCTAACACAAAACAACTCAATATTATTCAACCTTGTATTTAATTTAACATTAAATTGATTATCTTGTCATTTCGAATAACATCTAAATATAAGATTTTTGTTTCAATCTCAAGCTGAAATTTGATAATATCTATACACAAAAATCATTTTATTTTATTTTCTCTTTATTTATTTTTTCTTGTACTTATTTTAAGAAATAATGTTTTGACAATTTTAAAACTACTTAGTGACTATTGTAAAGGGATATATGGTGATATGTTTTATAAACATCATGGGGCGAGGGGTGTGACCTAATATTCATAGCCATTATACAACACTAAACATAATTTATTTTCCATATACCTTATGGTATATAAAAAACACCTAGGATCCCTTATTTATACTATAGAAATCCTATTTATGGTGCACCTAATAGAAGTGTATCACATAGTGAATTTAATCTCTCCATACCATTAAAAATGGGGTTAATGGGATATAATAATTATTTTTCCTCTTTATTTAGTGATCTAAAACATTAGGCTAACACTAATCAATGAAAATCAAGTATATTTGAGAACTCACAAAATAATTTAAACCCTTCCCTAGATCATCCTCATATCTTGATTTTTTTCTTCTATGATCCTAAATGGGTCTCTAATATTGTACTAGTAAAAAAACCTAATGGAGATATTTGATGTTGTATAGATTATTAAAATTTAAATAAAGCTTATTTTAAAGATGATTTTTAATTATCAAACATAGATATGATTTTGGATTCCTCTAAAGGATATGAAATATTATCATTCATATAGTTTATTAGGATGTAACCAAATCAAAATTCATCTACTAGATCGGAAAATAAATCGGTTATCACACCATGGGGGACATTTTTTATACAATCATAGCTTTCAGACTAAAGAATACAAGAATAACTTATCAATGTGTCATAACACATATTTTTCATGATTATATACATAAAATAGTCAAAGATTGTGTTGATTATTTATTAACCATATCTAAACATAAACAAGACCATGCTATTGATTTATGACACATATTTGAAATAATGAGGCAATATAACATATAACAAATTGAAAAAAGTGTAACTTTTTATTATCTTCAAGTAAATTATTGGGTTTCCTAATTTAAAAAAGAGGCATTAAATTTGACCCAAAGAAAGTAAAATCCATACTTAATATGCCACCATAAACTAAATTAAATAAATTTAATGTTTACAAGGTTGTATTCAAGCTATATGATGTTTCGTGGCTCAATTAGTAAATAAAAAAAATATTTTAAAAGGTTAATTAAGAAAGACACAAAATTTGAATGGGATGAGTCTTGTAAATTTTTTTATGAAATTAAATAATATATTCTAAACTTGCTTATTCTTATGATTTCCATTCCAAATTGACCCCTCTTATTATGCATTTCTGCCATCAATCATGTTTTGGATGCTTTGCTTGTACAATACAATGAAGATCACCATGAACATGAAATTTAATATATTAGTTGAAAACTTATTAATTATGAAAAAAATAATAATTCTATTGAAAATTTATGCTTGGATATGTTTTTTTCCATGCAAAAATTGACATTATTTACTTCATAATGAAAATTAGTCATCACTAAAGTTAACCCGTTCAAATATCTTATGTCAAAGCCTCATATATCAAAGTGCATAAAAAGTGGGTAGTGTTTCTTATCGAGTTTGATATACATTTTATATCACAAAATTATATTAAATGGAATTCCATGGAAGATCAATTAGTTACTACCCCATTACATGATCCACTACCCATTAGTGACAAATTTTGAAAGAAATGTATTTATTATAACATCAAACATGATATGTGGACCATGAATTTTTATGGATCTAAATGTGATATAGGTGTTGGGAATGGTATTATGCTTTATAATTAACAAGGTGAACATATGGATTTTAATTTTCACTTAGTATTTTCAAGCACAAATAAAGAGCAAAATATAAAGCTCTAATACTAGGCTTATTAACAACATAAAAGTTGCATATTAAATATTTACATGTATATGGTGATTAACAACTTATCATAAATCAAGTTATAGATGTTTATCAAACCAAATAAGACAAGTTAATCCCTTATAAAAACATATTCCAATGTCTCATACTGAACTTCTCTTCTTTCTCCATTGAAATCATCCCTCATAAATATAATCAACATATTGATGCCATGACTAATGCCACACACTTAATCACAATTGATATTAATGATTATCAGGAAATATTTACTATAAAAAATTACATATTTCTTTAGTTTATTCTAATATTATCAATGCATTATAATTTTTGGTAGTCATATGAAGTAAAAATAATCCCAATTGGTACACTGATATATGTAATTACCTATATAAATCTACTTTTCTAAACATTCTATACAAGAGGATAAAAAGTAATTACAATGTCAAGCCATGTGTAATGTACTCATTTTTGGATCCCATTTTAAACACACTTTTAATGAAAAATTATTATGATGTCTAAATTAGGTCAAAGCTCAAATTGATATAATTGAAGTTCATGATAGAAAATGTGGAGGCCACTTTAGTTGTAAAACCATGTCTCCCAAGATATTATGTCAATGATATTATTAGAAAAAAATGGAGCAAGAATTCTATGAATATGCTAAATTATGTTACCAATGTCAAGGGAATATAAATATCAATCACACTCCATCATGTGAATTGAACCTATTGTCTCTACATGGCATTTCTCTATTTAAGGCTTTGATTTGATTGGAAAAATTAATCCAAAATATTTAAACGGACACAAATTTATTATTAAAACTATTGAATATTTTTAAAAATGGGTGAAAGAAATACCCACTATTGACAATAGGTGAGAATATTTTCAATTTATTTATAACTCATATCATGACAAAGTTTGGCCCACCTTATGAGATTGTAACAAATAATGGTTCATATTTTAAAAATAAAATAGTCAATAGATTTTGTGTTAAGTTCAAAATCCACCAGACTTTCTCCACCCCTTACTACCTACAAGGAAATGGTCAAGTAGAAGAAACTAATAAAAAATCAATAAAATATTAATAAATAATATTACAAAACATATATCAAATTGGCATAATCTGATTATCTATTCTCTTTGGGCATATCTCACAAGCTTACCCAAAACCAACCAAGGCTATGCCTTACATCCTTATGGATAAAAAGTTGTACTTACTCTTGAGATAGAAATACCCTATTTATAGGTCTCATTAAAATAAATTATCAAAGATAATGAGTATAGGGAAAAACATCTACATGAACTAGAAATGATTGATAATAAACACACATAGGTTTTAAAAAATTTAAAAGTTTATCAAGCACATATCAAATGAGCATATGGGAAGAAAATTTTCAATCATGAATTATAATTGGTGATTTAATACTCAAATAAAATAAAATAAATACCAATGCTAAAAAAAAAACAAAGGAAAATTCAAACCCAATTAGTTGGGTCCATTCATGATCACTTAAATATTAGCTACAAAAACTTACTACCTAGCCACAATTGAAGGCAAACCTATCCAAAATCCCATGGACATCATGCATTTACGAAGTTATTATACCTAAATAAATATATTTTTTTTCAAACATTAAAAAATAAAAAACATTCAAATATTTAAAACAATACAAAAATAATTTATATATTCAAAAAAATGGAAAAATTAACATACATTCAAAAACTTCAAAACTAAGACCTAAAAAGCATTTTAACATGTTACTAGCTTAGTTCTTTACATATTTTGTTTATTTCATGTTAAGTAGATAACATAATTTATATTTAAATACATATTTATTTTTATGAGGTATTTGATTATGATATTGGACATAATTTGACATGTCTCTTTGATGTTGGGCTTCTTTATTACCCAATAACCTTGCTAAGTTGGGGGCATTTCTTTGTTCTCCATGAATAATTCAATAGGTTGTATCTATCCACAAAATTTCTACCATGTTGGAAAACATATCATTAATTATTTTGATACTCACTTATTATATATGTGTACTACATGAATATGACATTTTTAACACTAACATTGATACACATGGATAATGTCAACTAGTCTCATTTACTTTAGGACTCTTTCTTAATTTATTGCATGATAATTTATAACTTGTTTGGTTATTTTGTGTGGATTTTGGCATTTTATGTGTAAGTTATTACTTGTATGGAATCATTATGACATTTTTTATGTGGCCCTTGGCCTTGTGTGTTTATGAACATTTGCATGTCCATTATATGTGGCCTTTGGGCCTTATGTGTGACATATCATGAAAATTATGTGGCATTGCTTATTTGATAATTACTTTTTACTTTGGTACCATGTTTCATATCATGCATTTATAATTTTAATTTTATTATTATTATATGATGCATATTATGTACATCACGTTTAGGTGTTTTAATTATATCTATCTAACACATGTTTTATAGACAACTCAATGCTATATTTAATACTATGATGCAATCCAATTCAAATGTTCAAAATGATACTACATGATTATTATTTTTACATATGATTTATTTTGAGATAAGTGACTTGAAATATACATCTCTCATATAAAAATTGAGGAACATAATGGGCTTGTCTTGAGAATTCAAACCTCATAAGTAAAATTTCATATTTATGGCACTATATAATTTCAAAAATTATAGCATAATTCTAAAATTTTATAATTATGGTGGCATGCAAACTCATTCCTATAGTTAATTTAATACATATTGACATACACTTGATGCATATTCATTGACACATGCAAAACAATTGTAATTATATGTTAGATATTTAAAAAAAATTAAAAGTTTAAATGGAATTAAATATAAATTAAAGTATAATACTGAAGGCATGATATTCACTCATGTTAAAATTACTACATGCAAATTTAAAATTTATGAAATTAAAAAGTTGAAAAGTATCAAAGTTGAAAAGTTTCAAGTAGAATCTAGATATGTTTGTAGTGGTGTATTTGTATTCTTTTTGAAAGTGGGTCACATTAGAGTATAGTGACACTCAATGTCTATGGTTGTAATTTTTCAATGTAGTGAGGAAAATTTAATGGTTCCACCCATTCAATTATTTTATATATTAATTTCAAAAATTATAGCATAATTCTAAAATTTTATAATTATGGTGGCATGCAAACTCATTCCTATAGTTAATTTAATACATATTGACATACACTTGATGCATATGCATTGACACATGCAAAACAATTGTAATTATATGTTAGATATTTAAAAAAAATTAAAAGTTTAAATGGAATTAAATATAAATTAAAGTATAATACTGAAGGCATGATATTCACTCATGTTAAAATTACTACATGCAAATTTAAAATTTATGAAATTAAAAAGTTGAAAAGTATCAAAGTTGAAAAGTTTCAAGTAGAATCTAGATATGTTTGTAGTGGTGTATTTGTATTCTTTTTGAAAGTGGGTCACATTAGAGTATAGTGACACTCAATGTCTATGGTTGTAATTTTTCAATGTAGTGAGGAAAATTTAATGGTTCCACCCATTCAATTATTTTATATATTAATTTCAAAAATTATAGCATAATTCTAAAATTTTATAATTATGGTGGCATGCAAACTCATTCCTATAGTTAATTTAATACATATTGACATACACTTGATGCATATGCATTGACACATGCAAAACAATTGTAATTATATGTTAGATATTTAAAAAAAATTAAAAGTTTAAATGGAATTAAATATAAATTAAAGTATAATACTGAAGGCATGATATTCACTCATGTTAAAATTACTACATGCAAATTTAAAATTTATGAAATTAAAAAGTTTCAAAGTATCAAAGTTGAAAAGTTTCAAGTAGAATCTAGATATGTTTGTAGTGGTGTATTTTTATTCTTTTTGAAAGTGGGTCACATTAGAGTATAGTGACACTCAATGTCTATGGTTGTAATTTTTCAATGTAGTGAGGAAAATTTAATGGTTCCACCCATTCAATTATTTTATATATTAATCTACATAGTCAAATGTGAGTTAGAGAATACAATATTTACAACTCAAGTTCTTTAAAAATATTTCAAATTGAGACATAATCACTCTCAATTTTCCATAAGTTTAATATTTATCCAAATGCAACAATAAGGGGGTAAGTATTTCTCCACTTTCAAGTTATAGGGACATTATATTGCATGCTCTTTCAAGGGTATAGTTTCTTTGCTCTCTTTTAAAAATTAAAAATTCAAGTTTCATATTTTAAACTTTGAAATATGGAAAATAACTACTTTTAGTGGCATTGTTGTATGTTTTTCATTAAGACTTCTTACATGATCAAGTTTCACATCAAAAGATAAAGTGTGTATACACACTTAGGTTTACATATAATTTACTCTAATAATTTAAATGTGTTGAATAAATAGAATAAAGTGGGGTAAAATGTAGACACATAAAATTAATAAGTGCTTGAAAATGTTTAATATTGTAATCCTTAAATCGCTTGGTGTATTTTAAATTCTATTAACTTATAATTTATATGGGAGAATACATTACTATAAAAATAAACTTTAAATTACTCAAAACATCATCTACACATCCATAATATACTTACATGAATGTTTTAGACCTTTTATAGTAATCTCTATCCTTTTAGGACATGACTGCACAAGGTCAGATAGGGCCGCACTATGGCCTTATCCACTAATATGGCCTTGTTCCCCATAATCGAATGGTAAATTTATAAATTCAAGACTCTTTTGACCAAAATTATCCATTTTCAAAGTTTTCAAATAGTGAATATTTATCTATAAAAATCCTAATTTTTGCTCCTATATGAATATAAATCAACCTAAAAATTAATTTGGACCCAAATATGCCAAACCATAAATTTTGTCATTTATTAATGAAGTTATAAATTTTGGATTATATTCAAGGCATAAATTAATTTATGTATTAATATGATTTTGACTAACTAAGATGACCATTGAGTTTTCAAGTTTATTGGGTTTTATATATTTGTGGATAGGCGTCACTTACTTGTCAAGGATTTTAGGGTCATATAAATTTATTTCAAATTCAAAATATTATTTCCTCATGATGACTACACAAGATTACTCCACTTGTCCACATATCAGTGTATCACTAACATTAAATAGAAAAATTATTCACAAAGTCCCATGACTAGCTAAATACATGAGATTTGGCTACATGTCCTCATCTCACCACATCATGGCTCTCAATCTAGAAAGGTAAGATACACAAATAGGAAACCACC
Source organism: Torreya grandis (assembly GCA_037957365.1). Classification (NCBI taxonomy): domain Eukaryota; kingdom Viridiplantae; phylum Streptophyta; class Pinopsida; order Cupressales; family Taxaceae; genus Torreya; species Torreya grandis. The sequence continues at coordinate 4,063,469 of JARHVA010000903.1, forward strand.
TGAATCAGTGAGATCATACCATGTGTCTTAATCTCATTTGATCATATGATTTTGGGTAGATAGTTAAGATGAAAAGATAGGTGATTGAGTGACTTAAAAATATCATACCATGTGTCATCATATCATTTTATAAATTTTTATGACCAATATAGCCCATTTTCATAATTTTAAATGAGGACCCACTTTGAGATTAAATTCTGTGTTTTAGTCTTGTTGTGAAATCAATTAGTCTAAGTCTAAGATAGAATTCCTTATCTTAAGTTTGATGTTTTTGTTCAGAATGAAGTCTTGATATAATTATGAAATGATTGAGTGTCCCCACAGTTTCTATATAAATTTTATTAATACCTAAGTCTAAATGTTGAAATGGACATGCTTACTGAAGATATTTTATGCATATGTCTAGATTTTAGTACTATGATGTTCATTGAATTTTGATTTGGGATTTATGGACTAGTCGAGATAACTTATTTTAAAAAAAAAGGTTGTTTTTTATTTGAAAGAGTGTTATGACCCCATAGGGCCACCTTGCCAAGGCTTACTTCATCCATCTCAAAAATATCCCCCTATAGTATGAATTAATTTTCATACTTAGTTGTTTTATTAATAGTTTCCTAAAATAGATCATCATCACACATCTCTCTTTCACTTAGAGAAATTATAAAATTTAATAGTGGTAAAGCAATGTACATTCCAACAGTTAGGTCCCTAAGTTAAAATTCCAATAGTTAGGTCTTGAGTTTCAGGATCATTCCACATGTCAACACCAAGCTTCCTCATTAAGTATTTTGAAAATGAATAAGTCTTTTCCTTTGGTGAGCCTTAAAATTTAAAAGATTAATAAACATGTTGTATGCACACAATATTTATAAAATTTATCAATTATTGATGCTTTCTATCTTTCAAGAACCCATCGACTCTCAATCTCTCTAAGTGCACCATTTAAAGGGTGCATTGGGAAAGGGGTGGGTAGACCATTAGTTATTCACAATATTATTATTCCATATACCAACACTTAGAATCAACACAAGTCCCTCCTATATTTTTTCTTAATATTTGACACCTCTCACAAGCTAGTCATTTTACTCTTCTATAGGAAATAGTCATCTGGTTAGACCCAGTCTGTTATAGACTACCTATTCTATTTAGCTTCAACATATAATTCACCTATCTGATTATGTGTCTTACATACTTTATTAGTTTAAAAACTCATATAACACAGTTGACCTATTTGAATATCTTTTATAATATGTCTTGCTTATTTTCTTATAGAATAATATCCACTAGTTCGACTTAGTATCATACCAATTTATCCTCATTTCTAACAAGTGTTTAACTTCCCTCTCTTATCATGGATTATTTATTTTATGATAATACATAATTAAATAAAACCAACATGATGAGTTTAACTAATCCCAATAGACTTCATAAAAAATACTTTTTTAGTACCAAACATGGATCAAATTAATGTCCATGTTACTACCCACACTACCAAATATGAAACACCTCCTTATTATTTCATGGCACTTAACCCCTTGTTTAAGAAAATTATATAAGATCAATGTGACCTTGATAATTATACTTTTCATAAATAAATATCCTCAACATAGAGGTAAGGATCTTATAATAATTTAAAACATCATGATAGGACCTCATTATGGAAAAATCCACTCACCTTCATTTCGATTTTCCATAGTATTTAGGGAAAGTTATTTTTTTTGTCTACACCTTTCCCATATATAATGTCTCCTTATCAAACTATAGAATCATCCTCTATGTCTTATTTTACCTTCATGCCAAGTATTTCCACAAACATGGTAGGTTTAACCTTTAGTTGGGCTCTTCAAAATACCCACATGCATATCCATGCTACTAGTACATCTCATGCTACTAATGCTTATTATGCTACTGTTGACCCATTTTGCCCACAGGAAAAAATTTGGTCACCTTCTTCACTAGATATTTAATTCCAATCATTTTTGGGTTCAACAGGTTCAAAGAGTTCATTTCATGCCCTGGTTCAGTGGTTCAACCACCCTTGGTTCAAAGGGTTCATCGTTCAGTTCAAGCATCTCTTTTCAAATAGTGTTGAACCATCATATCGTTGAACTGTTGAACCAAATTTTTAGTTCAACAGGCCAGGTTCAACGTACTTGGTTCAATAACAAAAAAAAAGTTCAACTCTTTGGTTCAATGGGGGATTGGTTCATGTAAGGAGTTCAACGGTTTATTTCATACCTCATCGGCTTTTATGTCCTTTGGCATCGGCGCACAATGCTTGAACCAAACTGTTGAACCATTTTTTGGTTCAACACACTTGGTTCAATGACAAAAGGTTTAACTAAATAGTTCAAAGGCAGGGTTTAATGAAAAGTTAAATGGAAGGGTTCAAAGGTTCATTAGCACGCTAGATTGAACCATTGAAATGTTGAACCTTTTTGGTTCAACAACTTGGTTCAACAGGCCGGTTCAACGCATGGTTCAAGGGTATACCCTTGAACTGAAGGGTAGTCAATAGTCAAATGACCTTTTTAGAGGGCTGAATCTTCAATGATTTCAAAGATTCAAGCACTTCAATAATAAAGGAATGGGTCGAATAGGATTCCTGTGGACAATTTGTCCACAAAAATATGCGATCAAATCTCAAAGTCAAAGTAGAAGAATTTTCGTGGACATTTTGTCCATGGAAAATAAAGTGAACCCACAAGACCTGGGGAAATTAACCCAGGGAAATTGTCCATAGACAATTTGCCTGTGGGAGCCTAGGAGGACAGTCCAAAAGGCAAAGAGACCCACCGAAGTTCTTGAAGGGTAGGTGCCCTTATGGGGGACTTTCGGCCGGGTCGAGAGGAATTTTCAAAGGGTGGAAGGTGCTAGGAGAATTAACAAAGGTAGAGAAGTGCCATAGACAAAGCCAATGGACTCAATGATGGCTGTGAGGCCATTATGTTTAAAAAGGTAAAATAACCATTGGCATTCAAGCAAGGATGTCCCTGAGCACGTGAAATTTAACAAGGCTGTTTAGCTATTGGGTTTTCAATCTGGAAGAGCGCTAACATGAAAAAAGAGGAGGAGCCAAAATGTAGTGACCTGCCAAAGAGTTTGCCTAAAGGGCCAAGTGGATAGAAAAGACAAAACTGAGAAAGGACAAATCAAACAAAGTGACAAACAAGGTGCAGGAGTGACAAGGCAGCCCAAGTGGCAATAGATAGAGCGAGCTGGTAGTTAATCCAAGTGGTGCCATTTGGGAAGTGACTTTAGTAGGTGGAGCAATCCTTGTGAATTAATCATGAAAGGCAAAAATAGTTGTGATAAAATTAGTTTTCCTCCATTTTTTATTAAATGGATTGATAAACCGTGTAAGTCATCAAAAAAGGGGACAGTTTTCAAGCAGACAAAAGGTGCAGTCCATTTAATTCCTTGAGCAACTTGTTTTTCCCAATGAGAGACATGACAGACCATCTTGCCAAAAGAAGTGCCAAGTTCTCTTCTTGCTTTTCTCCTATATATCACAAACTTCTCATTATTGTAAAGAGATCTTCCACATTTATAAAGGGCACAGCTCTACAAAATTTCACCTGGATCAATACAAATGTAGTTTTTTTTACCTCCATTTGGATGGACATTTCTATGTATGCATTGAATTTTTGCTTGTGTCCAGTCATTATCTTTTGATGATCTCACAGGTTTAACACTAGTAGACCTACTGTCTACAAGGCACCATTATTGCAGTTGACTAGGGAAAAGAGCAATATTTAGGAGTGAAGGAGCAGAAGAAATTACTTCATAAGTGTGTGTTTCACAGCACCTTGGGTGATCTCTATTCTGGATTTTCCATTGAAGCCTCCCTGCCTATTTTAGTAGCCTGGTCCTTCTGCCAAGTGTGTAGAGTATGTATGTATTTATCTAGTTCTGAGAGTGGATGTGTGAAGGTCAACATTTCATTTTGGTGCATCGCCTCTTTTAGAGTAGGTTGTTTGTTTTCTGCATTTCTTCTCCCTTTTCATCCCCCCCTTTGTTATAGCTATATATATCAATATCTATATTTTTCACTACCTAAAACAAACATGATACATCAAAGGAATATATCCCTTATCTAAAGACTCTCCTCTCCTGCTTCGCCATCCCACAGGTGAGGGAGGAGTTTCCATGTTGCGAGGAGAGGGTAGGAACTTGTTTTCCTACCACTGGGTGCACTTTCCCAAGTTAACAGTTTTGGCACGCTCGATGGGACTCAATTTGATCACTCAGTATTGTTGCAAGGTTAATCACTAATCCTATTACAACAGAAGAACCACCAATACAACATCATGTGTGTCAAAAGTTTTGGCACGCTCGGTGGGACTCAATTTGATCACTCAGTAAAGTTGAAAGGTTAGTCACTGATCTTGTTATAGCAAAAGAACCACCAATACAACACCATGCATGTCAAAAATTTTGGCACGCCTAGTGGGACTTAATTTGATCACTCCGTAAAGTTTTAGGGTTAGTCACTAATCCTATTACAACAGAAAAACCACCAATATAGCATCGTGCACGTCAACAGTTTTGGCACACTTGGTGGGACTCAATTTGATCACTCAGTAAAGTTGTAGGGTTAGTCTTTGATCCTATTATAGCAAAAGAACCACCAATACAGCACCATGTGCGTCAATAGTTTTGGCACACCTGGTGGGACTCAATTTGATCACAAAGTAAAGTTTTAGGATTGATGCTGGTCATATTACAACAAATCAAGTATTTTCAGCATCTGGCAACTCCAAGTTAATCAGCTGGTTAAGCAGCCTGGTGCCATCAAAAATTATTTCTTGTATGTATAATCCTTTTGCATAAAATCATGGGTTGTGTTTTCCTTTATATAATTTTGATCAGGCTCAAAATATTTAGAGAATCACCTCAAGCAGCTCTCCTAGTTGCCCTGCAATGAAAAGGGAAATGGCCCTAGAATCGGAAATTAATAGGCTAGAAGAGTAGTATAGATATTAGCATGAGCTAATGTATGAAGAGGAGTGCTTGTTTGGGCAAGCACAGGCCATACAGTCCATGAAGGAAGAGGCACCAAAATGGATAAATCCATCTTTTCAAGGTAGCCAACCTTGCACACCCCTTCCTATCCTAAAGAAATCCCCCTCTTTTGCACTGAATCCTTTCTATCATATTGCACTTGCTCATTCTAGTGCATTAAATACATCTGCTCCCAATTCAGTGCACCTAGCTTTCCAACACCAGAGGGCATCAGAATAACCTCCCATGGAAATGAACCTCTTAATTTCCTTAGATTGTGAATTTTCCATTGGGGGAAATGCCATGAACTAGCACATCTCGCTCAAAGCTGATCTTACTCAACAGGATGATGCTGGTCACCTCCAAGAGAGACTCTTCCAGGACAACCTAGCTAGAAAAATTGAAGACTTAGAGGCTAGGATAAAGCTGCTTCTTAAAAAAGTGATGAAAATTTCAAACCTTGTGGAGGAGCCTTAAGACCTTGTAGACAACAAAGTTGCTACCTATTCGCAGGGGCAGAATTCAATTTTCAAAATCCTGAATTAGGGGAAAATAGTGGAATCATGGGACAGCAAGGAAAAAGAGAAGTAAGGTTTTTCTCAAAACCTTGAAGAAGCTGAAGCTCTGCCTGCTGATGATGATGCTGGAGACCTCTAGGAAAGGCATTTCCAAGAAGATCTGGCCAAGAGAATAGTAGAATTGGAGTCTAGAGAAAAATTCCTCAGCCAATGTGTGGTGGATAGTTTAGACCAAATAGCACATTCCATGCCTGAACACACCCCACCTACACATTTCCAAGAGAGTTATCAGGCCGTGCCTAATATTGATGAAGTGCTGATCAAATGGAAGGAGGAGAATCATTCGATTTTGTCTCATGGACTGCCTCCTCTTCCACATGTTTTCTCCACTTCACCCCTTCTCAAGGAAGAACCTGTTTTGCAAGAGGCAGGTGAGGAGTATAAAATCCAATCTACAGTCCTTCAAGAAGCTGTCATGAGTGATGACAAAGAAGAAATTATCATTGATGCTCCTTGTGAAGACCTTATTAACAATGGAGAAGATGTAGGTCTTGCATATATGCAGATGTTCCAGCAATTTGAAGAGGAACAAATGCATGGTAAACTCTCTTCCCCTCTATTTGATGAACTTCCTTGCTGTTTTGATGATGAGGTTGACTACATTAAAGGGCCTGAGTTAGAGGAAAATTAGGAGGATATTTTTGAACATCTAGAGGTCTTAATTTTTGAGGAGAAGGAGAGGTCCGTCTTCCTAGAGGAGTGCTTTGAAGAAGTGAGCTTTGAGCAGAGGAGTGAAGTTTTATGAGATGAGTAGTCACTTTGTGAGTCCATTTAAGACATCACCACATTTGCCCTTCTTCAAGAGGGCCAAGAGGAAGTAGAGGATGAGTCTAATAAGTTTTTCAATGAGGCAGAAGAAAACAAATCAGACCATGATAAGTTGTAGAAGAATTATGCAGATCAAGGGGCTTATGGCAATGAGTTAGCAACCATTAATTTCCTGGTGAAGAGCACCAATATTAGGGACCAACATTTAACAAGCCTCTAGGGATAATCAAAATATGTATATATTAGAGGCATGTTCAATTTTGATCCACTCGGATTCAAACCAACTCAGGTGACAGGTAAAAGGAGCAGGTCACCATCTCTTTTTTTCATTTAGCTATTTGCCTAGCACCATAAGTCTTCTCACCAAGAAGGGGACTTAAGAAATTTTCCCTTCGATCTAGGAGGGAGGCAAGCATTCCTGGTTAGCTGTACATAGTAGTTTGATTTTAGTTGTTTTTCCTGCTTTCCCTAAGTGTAGTTTGCACAGGTAGTGTTTTTTAGACTTGTGTGTTTCCCTTTGCGTGTGAGGGTAAAAAACTTCATGTTTGATTCTCGAACCTTTCAGGATATTGATTAATTATTTCATAGATACATCTGACTCTGCACCCAATGGATTTTAAGGAAACTAGATTCTAAGCATAGCAGGCATGCTTCCCCTGTGAGTCACCAATTATTGACCCATTTTGCCCATAGGCAAAATTTTGGTCACCTTCTTCACCTGCTGTTTAATGCCAGTCATTTTCAGGTTTAGTAGGTTCAGAGAGTTCATTTCATGCCTTGGTTTAGTGGTTCAACCACCCTTGGTTCAAAGGGTTCATCGTTCGGTTCAAGCATCTCTTTTCAAATAGTGTTGAACCATCGTACCGTTGAACCATTGAACCAAATTTTTGGTTCAATGGGCTAGGTTCAATGTACTTGGTTCAATAACAAAAAAAAAGGTTCAACACTTTGGTTCAATGGGGGATTAGTTCATGTAAGGAGTTCAATGGTTTATTTCATACTTCATCAGCTTTTATGTCCTTTGGCATCAGCGCGCAATGCTTGAACCAAACCATTGAACCATTTTTTGGTTCAACACACTTGGTTCAATGACAAAAGGTTTAATTGAATAGTTCAAAGGTAGGGTTCAATGAAAATTTCAATGGAAGGGTTCAAAGTTTCATCGGTGCACTTGATTGAACCATTAAACCGTTGAACCTTTTTGGTTCAACAGCTTAGTTCAACAGGCCAGTTCAATGCATGGTTCAAGGGTATGCCCTTGAACCGAAGGGTAGTCAATAGTCAAATGACCTTTTCAGAGGGTTGACACTTCAATGATTTCAAAGATTCAGGCACTTCAATAATAAAGGAATGGGCCGAATAGGATTCTCATAGACAATTTGTCTGTAGAAATATGTGGTCAAAGCTCAAAGTCAAAGGAAAAGATGTTTTGCGGACATTTTGTCTGCAGAAAATACAACAAAGCCACAAGACCCAATGAAATTAACCTGAGGAAATTATCCATGGACAATTTGCCCATGAGAGGCTAAGAGGATAGTCCAAAAGGAAAAGAGACCCACTGAAGTTCCCGAAGGGTAGGTGCCCTTGTAGGGGACTTCTGGCTGGGTCAAGAGGACTTTTCAAAGGGTGGAAGGTGCCAGGAGAATTAACAAAGGCAGAGAAGTGCCATAGACAAAGCCAATGGACCTGATGATGGCTACGAGGCTGTCAAGTTTAAAAATGGAAAATAGCCATTGGCATTCAAGCAAGGACGTCCCTAAGCACGTCAAATTTAACAAGGCCATTTAGCCATTGGGTTTTCAATCTGGAAGAGCACTAACATGAAAAAAGAGAAGGAGCCAAAATGTAGCAACCTGCTAAGGAGTTCACCTAAAGGGCCAAGCAGCTAGAGAAGACAAAATTGAGAAAGGACAAATCAAACAAAGTGATAGACAAGGTGCAGGAGTGATAAGGCGGCCCAAGTGGCAATGAACAGAGTGAGCTAGAAGTTGATCCAACTGGCACCATTTGGGAAGTGACTTCAGTAGGTGGAGTAGTCCTTGTGAATTAATCATGAAAGGCACAAATAGTTGAGATTAAATTGGTTTTCCTCCATTTTTTATTAAATGGATTGACAAATCATGTAAGTCATCAAAAAAGGGGATGGTTTTCAAGCAGACAAAAGGCACAGTCCATTTAATTCCTTGAGCGACTTGTTCTTCCCAATGAGAGATGCAACATGCCAACTTGCCAAAAGAAGCACCAAGTTCTCTTCTTGCTTTTCTCCTAGATATCACAAACTTCTCATTATTGTAAAGAGATCTTCCACATTTGTAAAGGGCGCAGCTCTGCAAAATTTCACCTAGATCAATACAAATGCAATTTTTTTTACCTCCATTTGGATAGACATTTTTGTGTATGCATTGAATGTTTGCTTGTGTCCAGTCTTTATCTTTTGATGCTCTCACAGGTTCAACACCAGCAGACCTGCTATCTATAAGGCACCATTATTGCAGTTGACAAGAGAAGAGCAGTATTTGGGAGTGAAGGAGCAGAAGAAATTACTTCATAAGTGTTTGTTTCATAGCACCTTGGTTGATCTCTGTTCTAGATTTTCTATTGAAGCCTCCCTACCTGTTTTAGTAGCCTGGTCCTTCTACCAAGTGCGTAGAGTATGTATGTATTTATTTGATTCTGAGAGTGGATGTGTGAAGGTCAACATTTTATTTTGGTGCATTGCCTCTTTTAGAGTAGGTTGTTTGTTTTCTGCATTTCTTCTCCCTTTTCATCCCCCCCTTTATTATAGCTATATATATCGATATCTATATTTTTTACTACCTAAAAAAAACATGATGCATCAAAGGGAGCTATCCCTTATCTAGAGACTCTCCTCTCCTACTTCGCTGTCCCACAGGCGAGAGAGGAGTTTCCATGTTGCGAGGAGAGGGCATGAACTTGTTTTCCTACCACTGGGTGCACTTTCTCGCATCAACAGCTACTAGTATATCTCATTCTACTAGAATGTCTCATGCTACTAGTGCTTATCATGCCACTAGTGTAACACATTCCACTACCTCATCTCATACTCATAGTTCATCTCAAGATCTTAATACCTCACACAACACTAATGAATAAAATGTTACCTCTACTAGCCAAAATAGTGATAAAACTAATCAAAATTTATTAAAAAATCTTAACTAAATTCATATATTTGAAAATAATAACTTAAATAAAATTATGTAAATGCAAAATTGCCTATTAAATCTCCAAAACCAACCCCAACATGCTCACTGGGGAGCATAAAATCCTAATACTCCCCACGCCCGTAGGGATTCACATGATAAACTCATACCACAACCCCCACTTATCAACAAAAATATTAAACACTTACAAAATGAACCTATTATAATTCAAATTTCTAAAATTGACATAGGGGGTATCACTCCCACTATCGCTTATAATGGATATATGGATCCTACCTTGTATTTAAAAACATTTGGAAACCTTTACAAAGATTGGGTCAAACTTAATACTTTTAGTGCCACTAAACTCTTAGTTAAAATTATTTTATGATATGATTTAGATTGGTCTAAAAAACTCAAAATCCACTCCATTATTATCTTATATGACTTGGTTAATTTATTGGTTCAATAATTCCAAACTAGTGATCTTGTTGAAAACAACTTAGCTCATTTCATCAACTGTAAACAATTAGAAACTAAAACAACATAAGTTTTCATCAAATGATGGAAATATTTGTCTAATAAAGATGAGAATAATATGGTGGATGAGAGCCTATTCTAGTTATTTACTAATGTTCTTCATGCTAAATTATAATATCATGTTAGGAATCTTTCCACAAAAACTTTGGAAGAGGATTTTTACCAAGCTAAATATCAAGATTTCCTTATATGCCAATTTGAACCTCCCCAACCTACAATAGGAAATCACATATTTCTAAAAGATAAAAACCACCATGAAACTTATGACACCATATACACCATCCAATCCATTACTCCAAATAATACCATGAAGCACGTTCTTCCACCTAATAACAATTCTCATCATAATCCCACATTTTATCAAGGCAATCATACCAATGTTCATAAACCTAAAACATTATCAAAATTTAAAATACATATTCCAAGACTTTTACCATGAGATCTTAACCCTACATGTTCTATGAAAACATGGTATGATCCAAATAAGTTCTGTTGGTTTCATGAAAGTTGGGGCCATTCTCATGAAACTTATTGTCAATTAAAAAAGCTTGTTATGGACTTTCTCATTAGACCCAAATTTAATAATTAATCCCTTATAAGTAAACATCAAAAAAATTATGACATAACATTTAAATTTAATGAAACTCAAAATAAAAATCAAGAGTTAACCCAAGTCAATGCTCATTTAACTATTTATAGGGATCCTCTTCCTAATCATCAAGACAACATTGATAAACCTACCCCTACTACAAATAACATTGAAATTACTATATATATTAACACCAATGATGAAAATGTGGTAAACATGACTAATATGAGGAGAGTGGTTGTTTATATTGATTCAATCCCAATCCCTAACCATCACACCTCTTCAACATTTTTCATTATTCAAGACACTTCCCCATCCCATCTCATAGAATTGGGGCATGTAGAATCTAAAATCATACCAACATCACCTCCAAAAAATCAAATTGACCATACCTTTCATATAATTAATATAAATTCTACTCTTTACCCAACCTCTATACCTCAAGTAAACATCCCTCAAAATTCAAACAAATTTATTATACCTAACCACATGAAATATTTCAACAAATAACAACATCACCTAAGATCAATCAACCTAATTTAAACTAACCTAAATGAAAAATAAATTATAAACATAAATTTAATTGCACATTCAACCCCCTTTCAACATATTTATTACAAAATTATTCACCTCTATCCAATAATCCTCTAATAGGTTATGGATGACATTTATGGTCAGATCTATCAATATTTATGAACACAACATGGTGTTCTATCACATTATTTATCATTCTATTACATTATTTGGATTATATTTGTTATTCATTTATATATCTTATATTTTTAACTATTTGTCAAACATGATTCCACTTATCTCTTTTTCATGAGCCATTATATTATGCTTTGTGTGTTTTACATGGTTTCATTCTCTTTAGCTTTCTCTTATGGCTTATTATTATATTTCATGGATTCAAACTTATGATTATGGTTTCAATTATTTCACATGGATTCTTTTATCTTATCTTTGATTATTGTTTGTTACTTTCAACTCAAATAAATAGATTAATTATTATGGCCTAGTTATAAAACCCTCATTTCCTTAGTATTTTATCTTTACCATATGATCAATTAGCAGACCTTACTTCTAATTGTACTACTAATATAAACCAATATATTTGATATCCATTTTAACTTTATTTATTATCACATACTAAGTATACATATGGTTGAAAATTGATATTACATACTAGTTCATAGGTAAGCCTAAGTTGTTTAGTCACTCATATCTCTGGTTACTTAGTCTCCTATAACCAAAGTTTAAAAATCATTCATGTGTATCACTTTTATCAATCATTTTGGTAATTATAAATCCATATGGAGGAGGAATCACAAAATCCATAAAAAACTTAAAATCCAAGTCATTTAAACAAAAGGCAATGATAAAAAAGCAAATATAAAATACAAGTATAATCACACTAAAAGACTGAATTTCTTATTTTTAACATATATCCTATTCCTATGAAACTTAAACTCCATAGTTGGTCTCATGATAGCGCCAAGGTCCATTGGGATGTTGTATACCAGTAGATTGGGATAGGTGAATATAATAAAATCTATAGTGCTATCTACTTTCTCATATAAGTACCCAATATTCACAGTAGACTGATGACTTTATAAGGGGTCCTAAGGAATGGGGAAAATGTTTTGGGAAGGTAGGTCCATTTTAATTTCTTTATTTATATAACCTTCATGAGTTGGTCTTATTATTCCACCTATTTTCCTATACAACTTTGTTCTTATTACAAGCAAGGATCCTCTGTATTTTGATGGTCACTAGACTCTTAGTGCTTTCCTTCTTACCTAGTATGCCTCATGTTTACTAATTTTTACACTCCATATTTCATTATAAAAATCCAAATATTTAATTTTGATGTATATTGTTTTGTTAATTGATCATACCCCTAGGGTTTTCCTTTGTGAGTTGTAATATAAGACCTTGGATAGGACTAGGCATTCCTCACAAAATATTTCCTTATTTTGTCCCCTTATTACCATTCACCTCATTTGTGTTCTCCTTGTGAGTTATACTATAATACCTTGTATATGACCATACATTCCTCAAAAATTAGTGCATTAAATCCCATTAATGTATTACATCATTAATAATTCACATTATTGGTGTTCCCTTTGTGAGTTGTAGTAGGATACCTTAGATAGGACTAGGCATTCCTCACAAAACATTCCCATAAATTTTCATACTATGACCATGTCACAATAATAACCTATCAATATTACATGCTTCAAATTTGAGATAATTTGTTTTACATAATGACTTACATGTCATTTACATACTTCCCATATTGATTTAGTATGTATTATACTTCATAACCATTTTACTTTATCTTCTTATTTTTGATCGTGTGTAATTTTACAACCATTTTATTAAATTTATCATACTTCCCATATTAATTTATAATGATGAATTTGATTTATACTTACATTTATTTTTATTTTCATATTTCCTATCTTGATTTATTATGATTGATAAACTTTATTATATGTTTATTTTTCATAACATTTGTTATAACATGTTTTTCACTTTATTTACAAACTTGTCATGCTTCCTATCTTGATTTAATATGACTTATATTTGTTTTAATTTGGTGAAATTTTACATATACATGGTTTTAAACATTTGTTACTTTTACTTTACCATTGTGGTTTACTATATTTATTCATCTTTTTTTTTACACATTTCCCATTGTGATCAAATGTGTATTACATTTATGATTATTTATATACTTTTCCAAATTATATGATTTTATTTTTAACCATGAATGTGTGTCACATAATACTATAAAATAAAACATACATCATATATTTCCCATAGCATATACAAAAAAATTAAAATACATGTTCTAGATAGGAAATACATCCATACATCCATTAATAACATCAGTATAACTCATAGATCAAGAAATGTCCATGCCAATATATAACATTATTTTGATAAAATATAATACTAGTATAAATATGATGTATATATCTCTAGGTTTGTACTCCATCATGTCTATCTAGTGGCTGAGCCACACTACCCATAAATGCATGTGACTAACCCCTATAAATAGTCCTTTGTAATGATGCAGTCTAGGATCTTAGACCATTAACATGTCCCTATGGATTGGTCACCTAGTCTTGCACATATCCAAGCTCTATCATACTGACCATATGGGTAGCTCACTCATGAGCTAATGCCTACTAGGCTTATGCCTCTCCATCTCTGAATCTAGTAGATAGATATATCCTATCCTCTCATGTCTCTAAATGCTTATCTACCTATATTATTAATAAAAACAAGCTAGTAAATGCTAGGGAAGATGATACCATAGGGTCCTCCAAAGTAGTAGTATCAAGATGCCCTATCACCCCTTCCAAAATATCTCAATGGGAGTCTCAAACCATGACACACTATGTGAACTCCTCCTTAGACATATCTACAAAAAAAATCAAAACCAAATATACATTAGATTTCATATGTATATATATCTCCAAAACATATATCCATACTAGGTATATAAACAACTATGCATCTAGTGATCTTGTCAAAAACTTTAAACTTAAAGCATTACTTACCAACATTAGTGTTACCAACCATAGTCTCCCCATAAACCCCACCACTGAACACCTCCACTTTAGGTTACCTCTATACAAATATAAAACTTGTAAACATGACTCATGTATGTCATGCTCATCTCCTCATTTATCTCTCTATGGACCAGTTGTATCTAGCCTTTATCATGGGATCTCCATGTGTGACCACTATCCCCTATGTCCTTTCCCTTTGATGGTACCTTAGTATCTTAGGTTCCTATGGTGATAGTTTTAGTGAAAAATGTAGTCCATATTGTTGATCTATATTATCCTCAATTACATCCTCACCCTCTACATCCAACAGTATCACATCATTTATATCTAGCCTAGACACCCTTGGATGCTATGCCTAACTTGCCCATAATATCTCTCAAAAAGTCATAATGATATGTATCTCTATAGGTACTCCTATACCCCCTCTACCTCTAAGATATCTAACATGTCATGTTAAATAAGTAGGAACTACTAGGGGAGCCACCAAATGTGGTAAGACTAGCTATCAAAGTATATGAGCTACAAGGTGTGGTTGTACTCATGAGGTATAGTTCATATTAATGCACACACATGCCAATATAATATCCATAGTAGCCTAAGTTAGCCAACTAGTTGTAATATTAGTATAGGGATACCATATAACCTACCCATGAGTAACTATTTATAAGGTTGAGGCATGGGGTACAACATGTACTGCATGATCCTTTCACCACATCACCATCTAAAGTAGCCTATCATCCATAACATGGGATAACCTAGCTGGTTGGTATATAGGAAACCTCTCATACATCCAAATACTCAATAAAATCATGGTTCCCATAGTATTCTTCCCTTAGGTTAGCATGTCATACATGTCATGCATGAGTTGCACCTAGATAATTGAATGCAAATCATATAGAGTGGCCTAATATAAGATTGAATAACATAAGGATACCATATATAATGGTACCTTCCCATCATAATTATTATACAACACATTCATGTCACAACTCCTTTCATGAGATTTTGAATAACTAGAATAGTTAAAATATATAAATCAAACAGGCATACCCACAATCTAGGATAAATTTTATCTGAGCCAATCACCCAATGGGATAGGGCTCACCTCTCCTCCTTAGCCTCTAGTGCATCACAAATAATAGGAGTCCCAACAATGGGAATTCCATGAAAAACATGAATATCCTCCAATATGATTCCCACCTCTATAGTATCCCCATCCACCTCCCAATGAAAAGTATTGGTTAGTCACTCTCATGCTCCTAAGAATATGATGACTAGATCAAAACTGAGATGGATCCTTCACATCTCCATGATGCATCTAAATCTTAGGGAGGCTAGCCATGCTCGATCATCATCTATCAATCTTTCTAGTAAATCAAGCAACCAATATGCATCTACTAGGTGGCAAAATCTTTGTTATCTCTACAAAACATCAAACACCATAGAATGTATTAGATCTCAATATAAACATTATAAATATACATTCTTAAATTTATTAAATCACTAAAATTTAACCATTCCATCAATCTATTTTTACTATTTTATATTTCCCACCCTTTTCCCACATAATCAGCTCTTTTTATTCTAAATCAACCCTTTCCCCATATTTGCCTACTAGATTGGCCTTATAAAATAGAGTCATCCCCATTTAAAAAACTCCATCATCCCCTACTATATATTGAATCATTCAACATACACTAATTTGACCCTATCAATTTTCTAACTGAGTTGGCCCTCTATTATGCATCTGGGCACCCCCAATAATACTGAGTCATCCCTCTACTATACAATCAAACACTTTTTTACCTCTCAATTTTTCCAATTGAGTTGGCTGGGCTACTCTTTTCAAAAATGGTGATGACTTTTCAACTATTTACCATAAATGCCTTAGGCATTTATTAGCTTAACCCTTTCCTACCCATTAACATGATTTGTTCTTAGTCTACCTAAAAAATTCTTAGGATGATTTTACTACCTAAATTTACCCTAATACCTATTTTTATGTATTTAGTTTACTTTAAATTAAAATTACCATTTTTTTGAAATTAATGCATTACTTAATTGAGTCATGCTATCTATTTCCATTAGGTATCCTCCACATCATAATTGTCATCTCCTCACTATTGATGCAATTTTTATGCACACCAATTCGTAATGAGGTAGCCTCTAACATTTCAAGATCTCAATGGAGGAAAATCCAATCTAGGACATGAGTTGTAGGTATGCGGTTCAAAAACCAAGTGATGGAATAGTAGGGAGAGTGTGTAAGTTGTTAACCAAGACTATGTATGGATGGATGGTTACTAAAAGAAATTCAAAACTAAGTGAGTTGGTAGATGGGTGGATACTAATCTAAAGTGGTTAGATCTCATAAATAAACTCAAAAATAGAGGGAAGGGTAGAGCAAAAAAAAGACTCTATGAATTTAGGAATCACCTTTCAAGATGGATTCTTTGGGGACAAATGTTTTCAAAACCAATGTTTATTGCTAGCAACTACTACACACACAAGCAAACATGGTCAAGCAATTTGGGATAGTTTTGATATAGGAAACTTAGAGGTATGGGCCAAACGTTGCTCATGTTAGAATAGTTATTACACACCCTTACTTAGGATATTGACTCAGATTATGGATGTATCTAAGATAGCTGTTGCACATATACATAAGACTATATCATTGAAAACACCTCTACACACTTAGACATATGAGATGGTTAACCTTATAAAAAATAATCAATATAATTGCTAATTATTTAATAGCTATTAAATATATAAAACTAGCATATTTATCATGACAAGAAGAATTATTTGTAGCTATTGTACACTAAGAATTATTGAATCAAACAACCAAAAAGATCAAACCTAATTATATAGAATTTGGAGAGAAAATACACCAACACATTAATGACAATCAAAAATTGATTTTCTTCTATATTGAATTTTCTAACCCTTCAAAATGTGGGTCACATATGTTTATATAGACTTGAGGAGGGTTCACCTCATCCTCCAAGTGCATGTGAATTTATGATTACATGGCATAATTAGAACCTTAGTTTCAACTCTAGCTTCAAAACTATATGTGATGTATATATATAGTTAGCTCATAATTAACAAAATTTAAAGTTAGCCTTTATAATGTGATACAATGTGTACATGCTTACAAATAATTTAGGAAAATTTATATTCAAGTTATAAAAAAAGTATACTATGACTACAAAACTTAATGCCTTTGAATTAATATACACAAAATTGGCCTTTTAACTAAGGCTGAGTGGACATTTGCATGGATGCACTGATGGTGGGAGTTGTTACTATAGATACTTGTGCTAAACTGGATGTTACAACATCAGTCTTCTTTTTTGCCTCCAACTCTAGATAACACTTGTGACCTACATCATGTTTTTACCTTATGATGTCTAAGTTGAGTAATGAGGGTCTATACACCTGTTAACCTACTCAAGGAGATTTGCATGCTCAAATTTTGTATTATATAAGTTGATCTTGAAAATTTCAACTTCCATCACCTTCTTTCTAGAAAACCTTAACTCAAATTCAATATCTTCAAGTGCTAACCCCTATAGACTTTGCTTGAAATTCTTAGATCCTTCCTAAAGGAGTTGATCAAAATTAATTCTATTGATAATCTTGCTAGTAACATCCCTTGCATTTGATAATTTAAATTCATCTAAGATATGAAAGATGAGAGTTTCATGTTCTTGATATTTTGGCATTACTACCCCAACTATTATAATCCATTCCCTAGCTTCTTGTGTTCTAATCACTACCAAATTGAGGGTGTCGTAAGCTGGTGTCATTTAATAAAGATAGATATATGAATTATTAATAGTGTAAAAAATCAATAATTTCAAATTATTTTCATCTTGATTCAAAGAATAAAATAATTGATGACTCTGAGTTATATGGGGGGCCAATTTTACCCTCATTTCCTCTAGAGCATTGCATAATTTTGATGTAGCCTGCTGAACATCGATCTCAATCCTTTGAGGGATATGGCATATTTGTTACTTTTCCTTGATTTTATCTAGCTCTTGTTCAAGTTCTTGTCTCACTATTTCAGTCCCCTCATGTAATGCTATCATAACATCCTTATGAGTTTCTATGAGGGAATTGAAGTCCTCTATATACGGGGACTACCCCAGCTATCTATTCTTTCTTTTGGATAAGGAAAATACTTCTTACTTTTATTAAAAAAATGATCTACTTCCTAGATTCATCCTCCAATTTATTATTCCTAACCCTTTAGATGCTTCTTGAGGGCTTATCAAACAAAGAGGTTAATGATGAAAATTTTGTGATCTTGAAATTAGGCATTTGAGAATCCTTTGATCTAAGATCAACTACCCATGGTGGGATAACTATCTAGGCTAGATTTATTGACTATGTATCCTCAACTATAACCTCCACCAAATGATCTTTTACTGATTGTTGCTTTGAAACTCCTTTGACTACTTAATTAGGAAGCGATGGCCATATGATTTTGAACCAATCCACACCTCTATATTGGGGGAATGGATGGACTGTATATAATTGTTTACCCCTTTTGGGCTTCCTTGAGGATATGACAATAGTATTTTAGGAGGATCTGGTGGAAGGCATTGGTAGATTAATTTGAGTGGAAGAGACATGGAGTTGGGAACTGGCCAATGTTATTTCAATCTTCTTAGAGGCCATTTTTCTAATCTTAGTTTAGACTTTAGCAGTCCCAGAGGGAATGTCATTAGAGGTGGAAATAATGGACATTATTATCATTATGGGGGAAATTGAAACAATAGTGGTAGAAGAAACATACTCTACTTTTTGAGTGAGCAAAGGTGTTTTTAAGACAACATTGATGGGAATTGAACAAAAAATAGGAACAAAAGAGGAAAATTGGGCAGAAGGGACTAAAGGCTAATCCTTCTTACCTAATTTTTAATCTTTGATTGGTGACTTCCCTTTATCAACTGTAAGGTTTAATGACTTGGATCTTTCTAATTCCTCCTCTTCATCTATTTCTTATTCTATCTCTATTTTCTATTAAACTGAAGGTATGCATATTTATGGTTGATCAATAGTTGGATTCTCTATGAGGGTAAGATCCCTTAGATTATTCTTATGTCAAATTGTATCCTTAAATGGTGGGGAGGAGGCTCACTAAATTAAGGTAGTATCAACCTCTTACACCGTAGATTCTTTCATAAGTAATGCAATGGTATATGTTTGCATATGCAATGTAGCTAGGTGCTTCTAGATTTTTGCATTAGAGGAGTCCAAGTCAATTAGATCCTCTTGAGCTCCCCTTTGCTCAATTTCACTAAGACTAGGATATTTATTAATAACCTTCAATAATTAGGGAACTTCTTTGGAAGGCTCCCCTTTTATCTCTATTTGTTTTTAGGGAATATTGCCCTAAAAGCCTGAAGCATTCCATTGTCCAGGGGGTGACAACCTTGTATGCATATTTTTAACTAAAATTGAATGTTCTCTATGGATAATCTTCAAATGATCCTATTTAAGGCCTACCAATTTATCTCTTCATAATACTTGGACAACATCCTTAGCATTTAAGAAAAAAAGTCATGGTCTTAGGGAACATGTTGTTATGGAATACCAAAGCACTAGATATGTTTTTGAATTCAACTATGAGGATCCTAGTCTATATGAGGTAGGGTGGGCAACTGATAATGCTTCTTTTTATTTCCCACATCCCCAAAATGCTTCCTCATTGTATAACACATTCTACCTATGATCATGTGGGATCCATAAAATGTACTTTTCTTTAGCTTTATCAAATCCTCATCCACACTCCACTAGAGATGAAATGTGATTTCTTTCTCTACAAGTTTATCTGGCATGTACTTAGGGAGGTGAAGGGGGTTAAACTTATGGCCAGTGACCATAACCAACATATAGTCTGGGTATAGCCAAAATTCACCCCGAGGTGCCAGTGTATTTGTTATGGTCTTGGATGTCCTAGGTAGTGGGGCCTCATGGATGGCCTATCATACCTAAGGATATAAATCCTATGAAATATAAATAATATGCTTAATATATGAATATATTTCATGAATTGATATTAATCATAGATGTGATTCTTTATAAAATATGTGGCTAGGATCTAAAGCTCTCCAAGGTCCTTGTACACTGTTCTTATTATTGCATCTAGTAGGTATGACATCATATAAAAAAAGGCTAGTTGAATTTGTCCTTTTAAATTTATGTATAAATTAATCCCTTAGCTTGAATCTGATAATCTCTCCCAGGAAAAATGTCATGTCGAATGTCATTAACATTTTTAGAGATTGCACTTAATCTAGGTGGAGAAAATGGATACTTGGCATGCCATATAATCTATTCAGCAGGGCCATTTTGATGTGGACCCCCATTTTAAATTTTCTAATGGGGGTGGGGGACTTTCACTTTAGGACCATAGTCTCCCCAGGAAGAAGCCATGATCTTATAACTTTCTCAATTGGATTATGCTTGTTCCATGCTACCAACCTATACTCATCAAATATTGTATCTAGAATCAACAAAGATAAGTAACTTTGGAAATCATCACCAGAGATGTAATCCATGACCATGTGGTGATCCATGTGATGTAAGAAGGTATATTGTGTCACCTTTCCAAAAAATAATAAGTCCCATAATAGGTTGATTTAGGGACTTAGATATTGTGAAGTGCAGTCCTTGTTTCTTGAGAAAAAGTAGGCCTGTCACTAATTGGTGATGTGCTGGGGATAAATTTCCTTCATGATAGAATACATCAACATCATTAATGGAATTCCATAATTTTTATTAGTTAGCATACCTATCATTGAAATTTTTTAAATTGAACACCATGTCTGTATATTTTATAGAATCCTTGATGGAGAATGGGGATGGTGGTAACACTCATTTGAATCTCCTAGATTATGAAGCCATTGTAATTATCTATTTTGCTCAAATTTAGTTTCCTATACTTTGAAAAATCCTTTCCATTGGGTACATATTTTCAATGGACTCATAGGTAGCTATGGATTTATTCATAGAGTAGTAATTGAGTTTGAATTCAATTGTGATCAATGAACACGTCAATAGTTTCACGTTTTTGATATAGCCTTAACATTCAATTCTAGTTCATGAACTTTTAATGTCTAATGTTCATATATTTAATTTACCTGTACAATTAATATATCATTAGTCTAATTGGTAGGTTACATTCTTTGGAAAGTATTTTGGAGTAGTTCCACTTTATTGGCTAAGTCTAGTGGACTTTTGGTAGTCAGGAGTTGGGAGTCAGGTTTCTTTTAAGGAATGATCCAATAATTATTATAACCAAAGGCTCTGAACACAAAATTTGAACAAAATGTCTAAAAACCAAATATTTTGACACACTATTCGAACAATATGTCCAAACAAAAGCTTTGATATGGAAACTCTGATGAAGACTATTCTGAACAAAACCTCTAAATGAGGGAAAACTCAAACATAAGTCATAAACAAACATCTGACAAAAAAAACCTCCAAATAAAAACCTATGAATAAAACCTCCAAAAAAAAGTCCTAAATGAAATGTCTGATATGGAAAATCTGAATAGAAATTTTGATGAATAAATCTTGAACTTCAATCTTGAAGTGCAAAGTTTTCAAAAAAAGTTCTAAACAAAATGTAGGATACAAAAGTCTCGAGCACTTTCTCCAACAAACAAAAATTTAAACTTAATGCCCCAAAAAAATCCCAAATAAAATATTGAATAAAAGTAATGAACAAAATATTTGAATGCCAAAATTTGAAACAAAATATTTCCAAATAAAACTAAGGTACAAAAACTTGCACAAGTATTTAAAAAATCACAAAAGGCATTAATAGGTTAGTCTAAAATGTAAAATATCATTGTTTGCACTTCCAAGTGTTTACATTAAGGAGAAATCTAATACAAATTCCATAGCTATGTAGAGGAGAACTTAAAAAACAAGGCTAAATTAAAAAAAGTGGGTCCCGATTCTTTTTAAACAAACAATAGGGGAAATTTGGGTACATTGCTTGCCATGGTCACTTTTCATGCTCATCTAGGTCACTCAAAGATCTATTTTCTCACAATAAAAAAATTATATATGAATTATTTTTAACCCTCCTTATATTTAGAATTTAAACTTCTTTAATTACTAATTATTTTTGTTTAGATTCCATTTTTTCCCATGAATTTATTTCTACTAGCTATTTTTGCAAACTGAAAGATGTTCTAGAATCCTAACTTCGTAGAGATTTTTTATACATTTTACATGTATATTTTGTAATTTTTTTGAATTTTCACTTATTTCAAAGGTTTTTCTAATGTTCAAATATAATATAGATACCTCTGTATTTCTTTCACTTAATTTATACTCTACATCACTAAAGTAAAGGTATGCATTTTTCAATTATGTCTTTTCATATATCTTATGCACTTTTTAAATAAATTTATTTAGTTTAGCTTTGTGTATTGTTATGTTCTTTTCTAGAAGTACCATCCTATGTCAGAACTATATGACACATGAGATTTGAGTGAGGTATATGTATACACACAATATTTTTAAACTTTATCAATTACTGATTAATTTTCTCTTGCAAGAACCCATCAAGTCTTAATATCTTTGAGTGCATGTCTTAAAGGGTGCACCGAGAAAGGGGTGGGTAGAACATTGGTGCTTCAAAAGATTATTTTCCCATATAATACCACTTACAACCAACACAAGTCCCTCCCATATGTTTCTATAAGCTTTAACACCTCCTTTACACATTCTTCCAAGTAATTCACCATCTTAAATAACCCCTACTTAAGATAAACATATTTTTACAATACCCCAAGCATAGTCAAATGGGTCAACCCTATTTTAGGAATTGAACATGTTATGAGACTAAGTCAACCTAGCTAACTTAGTCTAGGACCTAATTGTTCTATTTCCTAACTAATTAGGTTAATTGGGCTGATTGAACTAGCTAAAATTCCATAGGGATTTAGAGTAAAGATAATCATTCATTTGTGATTCTTTCTCTTCTTATCCACCATTATACTTGAGGGGTCATTACTTAGGGTTTCATACTAATTATAGAGAAGAATCTTGTCTCATGAAAAAAATATTTTGGATGCACAGGAAAAGTATTTTAGCCTGGAGATAACCTATATTTTTATCCTTATGAACAACAACAACCTCTTGCAAAGCACCATTAACTAAGGGAGAGATTGAGACTCGATAGGTTCATATTCAAGGTAAATATTCCTAACTCTTACTCCTCTTTGTTAGTATATATATTTGCATATTTAATGGAATATGAATGTATTTATCTCTCCATTCTTAGGACTACCTTTATATTGACTTGAGTAGAGTTATTCTTTGCATGTTTATTGTTTATTTTTATTATCCCTCATTTGTGCCACAAACTTTGGTGAGCACTAAATTATATTTAATTTATTTTTTTACAAACAATAAGACCTAGCTAGGTTATTATGTGGTATTACTTAACTAGAGGATTTGAAACCTTATCTATTTATATTATATGGTAAGAGACCCCTTAGTTAGGTCTAACAGATCCATATTAGTCATGACCCCAATTTTCTAAATCTACTAACAAGCAAAATGTCTATCTTGCTTTATCTTCTCTGAGATAGGATTAATTTATAGATCATATTCACTTATCTTTGTATACACATCTTTAACTTACTTCTCTATAGGTTAAGAGGCAAAAGGTCATAAGTCCTTTTCACCCTATCACCCAATCAATTTGGATTATGCCATCTGTATTCATCTTAGTTACTTACTTTTATGGACTCAAATGGATAATACAAAGACTTTGAGTCCCTAAGCTCTGAGATCATTCCAAGTGTCCCTATAGAATTACTCTAGAGATAAATAGTGAAGCAACCTAAGACCTTAGTTTTAAATAACCCAAATAAGTGAGATCATGCCTTATGGCATGTTTATACACATGATATTTTCAAACCTTATAAATTACTAATGCTTTATCTCTTATAAGACCTATCGAGTCTTAATCTCTTTGAGTGCACACCTTAAAGGGTACACCAAGAAAGAGGTGGATAAACCATTAGTGCTTTATAGGATTGGCGTTCCATATACTACCACTTGTTATTTACACACCCTTCTCCCATACACTTCCCTAGGCCTTGCCTCCTATCTTTCACACTCTTCCAAGCAATTCATCACCTTCTTTAGCACCCACCTAAGCCTAAATCCATTTTTTATAGTTTACATTACACTATTGGCCTGGGATAACCCTATAATAAATTTTTTAAAATCACATTACAGGTCCAGTTTGGCTCTACTTGACCTAGATTGGGACCTAGCTTAATTTTATCAATTAACGATACAAAGTTGATTGGGCCGACCCTATAGGAAAAACTTTCAGAAAGGTTTAAGGTTAGATTCATACATATATACACAATTAGTTTTTCATTTCTTAGAGGAAAATTAAGTTAATTATTTATTTGTGTTTCTTTACAATCTGCTATTCCACCATTCTACTTTATGTGTTATCTCTTAGAGTTTATACTTGGATAAGAATATTGTCTTATGAAAAAGTCTTGGATGTTTATGCATTTCTTAGTTATCCTTATAAACCACAATAAATTCTTATGAAACACCTTTGGCTAAGGGAGATATTGAGTCTCAATAGGTTCATCTTCAAGGTAAGTATCTCTAACTTTACTCCTCTATTTTAGTAAATAGAAGTAGCAAAAGTGATGAATTTTGAATATATTATTCTCTCCATGCATTAAGGTTTTACTTATATAGATTAATTAGGATTCTCCTACGCATAGTTAATTTTTATGTATATGACTCCCACTTTGTGACATAAGCTTTGGTGGGTATTATATTATATTTTAATTTCTTTTGCATATATTTTTGTGAATATGAAAACATAGGACCTAGCTAGGGTTACTGCATGGTGTTGCTTGACTAGAGGATTTGGAACCCTCTCTAATGATGTTATTGTGTAAAATATCCCTTGGTTAGGTCTAATAGATCCATCTTGGTCATGACCTAAAATATATAATGTATCAAAAATTGAAAGTGTAAGTAGGATTTATCTTCTTTGAGCTAGGATTGATTATTTCAGTTATATTTCCCTTTGTATACATTCTAGTGAGCTTGGCATGAATCAAACCCTTTTAGGTTTTCTTTCATATTTTCATTTGATAACTATATTATATATTTGTATTTTTTGTAGTACTATATCTAACCTATTAGTATAGTTATGATAATTTGTACACATGTTTAACACATAATCACTCTAAAATGAATCTATTCTATTTGTGTAGATATTCTCTAAATATAGGTGACTGAATTGGTCAGCTCAACAGAATATTATTCTTTAGTTATAGATTTTCATACATAATCAAACTAGTGTTCTCTATTTGTAATTCTTCTCTTTTAACATATAGTTCTGCAAACATAGTCAAGCCAATCAACTCTATTCGTAACTTCTTTCTCAATACATAGGTTTTGAAAACTCTATCAAGCTAGTTGAATCTAATAGTATATTTTTGAATCATTACTTAAAAGTCATAACATAAAATTTTGAAATATAAACATCTTCAAACCCACCAAGGTTGATTTTTACCTTCTCTGTCATTTTAGTTTTTTTTTCAATACTATTTTTCACAAATTTGTAATCTATAAAATTACAACCCTACAAGCAACTGGGTTGACTAGATCAACATAGTTCTATAGCCTATTTTCTATACAAAAGACATAGTCAACTTGTTTGGCTATGTTCTTCTAGATCTTGCTTCCACAAAATAGTAACAACTCAGTCAACTCTATTTTACATTGTTTACATATAGTATTACCTATGTTGATTTTGTATTCTTTATAATTAAGGAATTGACCTCTTTTTGATAGTAATTAATTCACCTTTCCTTTTAGTTGCTTACATGCTTAGAGTAACAAACATAGATTAATTGAGTGGTTTTTTAAATTACCAATTTAGTCATACTATTTTTCTCTTTTGCACACACTTCAAAACCACTTTACAAAAAAAAAAACATTAAAAAATTATCTTCTCAAGGTCTACCTACTTAGATTTCTTCACCAATGGAGAATCTAACTTAATTTTCTATCTATGTATAAACACGTAGTTGATGGTATATATTGGCAAAGCACCTAACACCCTTATCACTGTACGATTGTGAAGTGAGGTGGTAGGTCAAAATACCAAGAGAATACCATTGCTAATACAAATCCCTTTTATCTTAAAATTCTTAAAACCATCCTTAGATTGATTTCTAGTTCCTTATTATATCCAAATTTCAATCACATTATATTCAAAATTCATTATAACTTAATAGTGCTTTGAATGACTAATTAGTTAGAATTTACTTTCAAGTTACTTATTTCTCTTTGATTATTAAATTTTGTATTGCAAAACTTGCATTACCTATCATTGGTGCAAGGTTTATGTTGTGTGTTCCACTTAGATCAATCACATTGAATCCAATTGCTTGTGTGCTTAATTAAATTTACCTAGATATTATCTTAAAAATATCATTCTATTTATAGAACACTATTGTCCCTATCAATACTGTCTATTCTAGACTACCAATATTATTTATCTTTAATACATAATTGATCCACACGACTATGTATCTTACAAGATTAATTAGTTCCCCCTTTTTAACAAATGCAGTCAACCCATATGACTTTGTATCTTTCTCATATGTTTAGTTTCCTCATCCATAGTACACTATTGACCCATACAACTATGTATCTATTTAGCCTATTTCAATTTTAACCTTGGAAACACATAGTTGACCAATTAAATTATGTCTTTTTATCTTCTTTTTCTATGAATTTTATTCACATACTCTATCAACCCAGTCAACCCTATCCTATTGGTTGACACTATTCTCTATTTGACCGATTCTATCTATATTTTTCCTTCTTGTTTCCTAATCTATGATTCTTTCTTCAAACATCATGAAACACCCCATTAGAATATTTTTAGATAACCTAAATCCATTTAGACGCTATATGGGATGCTTTTTTATTCCTAATTTCACTTCCCAAGAGGATCCTCATTGTTGGAGAACATCTTCTCCTCCTTCATATTTTGATTACAATGTGGTTCAAATCACTCCAATAAATGAGATTGATGGTTTATATCCTTTTCATACTTATCAAGATAATTCCCAGCTTCAAACATCTCACCATAATGTGGGGGCAGTTTATACAAGCCTATCTAATAACCTCATAGGGAATCTACCACTTATCAACCCTCTCCCTAATACCAATTTTTGGAATCCTTCTCCAAACACTAACCCACCAATTGATACAACTCAAATTATCACACAAATAATACAACAAATAAACATAATACAAATGTTACATCTTGATTCCTTGTTAAGCAAATTTACTTGATTATCCATGAATATTTATAGTTAACAATTTTGTTTTTTTAATTTTTGGCTAAAATACGAGTTATATGATGTTGTGGGATAGTTTAATATTTCTTATATTTCATGAGAACTTTGCTATGAGTTAGTTATAGTGTATATTTTTACATTATGATCATGATGAATTATTATTTTAACTATATTTTATGATGCATGTATATCATGATGTTATGGTCTAAATACCTACTTATTGTGAGTTAGATGCATGAGAGTTTCATCCCTTAGAGAGTGACAAAGGGAGAGCATCATTAGATAGGGTGCCATAGATGAAGTTATTAGAGGTTGACATAGAAACCAGATATAACCCTCCACACACCACATTAGCTAGTACATGTTAGATGCTTAATGGAATGGTTAGTGCAGTGTGTTTTAATGCTATTTACATTTAGAATTGTTTGCATATGGTTAGTTTAGCTTAATGGTTATATGAAACTCATCTTGTGTGATTGAGTTCTTATCATATTCATAACCATTAATGTTTTGTAATTTGTGTAATTAGAGTAAATTTGGATTTATTGATTAATGAATTTATCATTAAGTCATTATGAAATTTGAGGTGTTAATTTAATTAGAAAATATATTGATTATTGAAATTAGAGATAAAATGAATAAAATATGATAATTGATATTTAGGAGAAAAAATAAAGCTTATAACTGTACTTTGGATTGTGTGTCAATATGAATGGACTTATACATGAGTATATATATAAATATGAATAGAGTTTATGCAAAAAGGGATCGATGAAATATATCTTATAGTAAGATGTAGGATAATATGCTTAATTAGATGTAATAAACTATAGATGTTTAGTAGTCATAACTAAATGGTGATTTGATAGGGAAAACAAATAACCTCAAAATAAATTGAGATAATTTGTTTATTGATATTCCCAAAAATAATAAGACTTATAATTGATAGTCAATCTATTTGGTATAATGATTATTGAAAAAATTCATAAAAACCTTATTTATAAATATAAATGATTGTTGACATTTATATACAGTAATTTTTTATCATTATAGAACATGTGTACAGTACATACTAAGAGTAGATTAATTTTTAAATATGTGTTTTTATATCATGGTTTATGCTTATAGA
Organism: Torreya grandis; assembly: GCA_037957365.1. NCBI lineage: Eukaryota > Viridiplantae > Streptophyta > Pinopsida > Cupressales > Taxaceae > Torreya > Torreya grandis. Next base: position 4,092,225 of record JARHVA010000903.1, read on the forward strand.
TATATTAACTATTATAAAATAAGTCACAAACTCTAGAAGAGTAGGAATCTAGTTATAGATCTACACAAACTCTTGAAACATGCTGATATGTATAAATGAGGTAACATATTCAAATGAAACATAATTAGGATTATGAGACTTTAGTTCTTGAAATTATTATCACTATTTTTTTGTTTAGAGTATTTAAACTCAAAAATAATGGACTATGATATTATGAGATGTCATAGGGTACATTATAATTAGAAACTATCTATAATAATTAAAAAAATAAAATTAGATGTATATTATACTTAGATGGTATAAAGTCTAGTTATTAATTCCTATTATTTATGTAATAGATAATATTATGATATTAATTCATACATTTGATAGGATAAATGTATGTATTTAGATTATTCCTATGCTTAACATGTTTTATTATTGATAATAAGATGCAATATATATGAATATATTAGTTATACCATGTTAAAAAAATCTCATATTGTTGATACTGAGTAAGTAGTGAGATGGATTTCACTAGCTTACTAGCATTACAATGTTAGATAAAGGTAATCCGATCAAGTGATGTGTATGAATTTGACTGATCCTTTAGAACATTATTTATTGAAAATTTTGGGCAAAGTAATGTTAGTGAGACATTATTATTTCATGTGTATGATTTACATGTTTTTTGGATATCTTGATTAGAATGCATTTTTTAAGATACATCACATGTTTAATTTTAAAAATCATAGAACACACATGTACTAGCTTATCTCTCTAGATTTTTGTGCCATCATTATTTACTCATTTATGAAGGGATGACCATTCCATGATGAGAATTATGTGTGGGATCAATGGTCTATGGTTGGTGTGGAAAATTTCTTAGATGATACTATCCCTCCCCACAATAGTACTTACTTGGAGATGACACTTGAGATTGCCACAGATACTAGAGTCCAGGAAACTTATGCTCCATGGAGCTATGTATCTTATATATGTACATTGTATTGTATTTATTATTGAAGAATCATCATGATGAGATGTAATTACTTACTTATTATACATTAACAATAATGGTTGTATGGTTATACAAACCATGGCTAGATATATTTAATTACTTTCTATATTTAGTTATGATGTGTTTATTATGATATTAGTGATCAATGATGTATGATATCACATGTTTCATTTACAATTATTATACTTAGATTATTTTATATGGTCACTAATTATATTCTCTTGGTGTAATATAATTAAAGTATATGTTGTTTTAAATTAAAAAAATTTCATGTATTTCTAGGTAGATCCTAGTGGGGATGTTATATGTGGTATCAAAGCTATGGTTCAAACTCTAGAACCTAATGAGTCCACTAAAATTTTCATATCCTTATATTTTATAAAGGAGGATGGTGAAAGATAATTTTTTTAAAGAGGGTCCATCAAAAGTCAATGACAATAACCTTCCATTTGATCCTAACTAATTTTTCACTAAGCAAGAAACAAAGTTGAATTAGATTCTTATAGCCATGAATGAAACTAGTGATCAGATTACAACCTTAGAATAGGTAGTTCATGGATAAGAAGAGGAAGAACATCAAAATGTACCTAAAGAGAATCTTATTGAGTAGAAAAATGCTCAGGATGTGAGAACTTAGGTAGATATAGAGCTGGATAGAGATATGAAGAAGGTGAAACCACCTAAGTTTGATGGAATTATTTTAGGTGATGAATCTAAATCATGGATGACTGAAATGGAGAAGTATTTTGAGATTCAAAATTAATCTAAGGTCACTAAGGCAATATGGGGAACATACCAATTGGCTAGTGAGGCAGCTATGTGGTGGGCTAATAGGAGGTTAAAAATGAATTTTAACTCAACCATCACTACTTGGGATTGGTTTGTGATATTATTCAGATCATGGTGGTTTCTAAAACTTTATTTTGATCAAAATATCATATATTTATAGAATCTAAAGCAAGAAGACTTATCAATGAATGAGTACTAGGAGAAGTTCACTAAAATTCTAAAATATGTACCTTAGTCTTAGGAAAATGAGAGGTTTAGGATCAAAAAGTTTATTTTGGTATTGAAACCCCATATCAGTGGAGAGGTGGACATCCATGGAAGTTCTACCATGGACCAAGTCTTTAAGGTAGTCAAATAGGAACAAAATTTAAAATCTCTTATACAAGATAGGAATAAGTTTAAGATTTGTTTTGTAAATTATAAGTCAACTTTCAAAAATAATAATTACAAATAGAGGAGTGGAGACTCCAAGAATTAGTTTAAAATTTAGACTTACAAATTCAACAATAGTTTAAGAAACAAAAAACCAAGTAATGGTTTCAAAGGTATTTTCAAGGGAAACCAAAAAAATAATAGGAAAGGACCACCTAGAGGTTGTTTCATTTGTGGAGATGACCATTATGCTCATGAATGTACTTAGGACAAGTTAAAGAACAAAGGTCTCAGTCATCAACAGGGCAATTTTTAACAATGTATTCATGCACCAATTGATAATCAACAAGTTGAATTTCAATCTTCACCCATAAAACTATCAAGTACTTTTTTTGAACATCTATTTTTCATTTTGATAGATACAGGGGCTACAAAATGTTTCATAGCTCCTAGAATGCTTCATAATTTATCTAGGAGAGTTGGAGTAATGGAAAATGCATGGTCAGTACAATATAGAAATAAATCAAAAGTCATGGTTGACAAGTGGTTAGTTGAAGTAGATATTAGGTTACCCAAATTTACCATAGTAGTGGATCTATATGTAGCACCACTAGGGTCATATGATGTGATATTAAGAGTCATATATCTTATGAAACATAAGGCCAAAGTTGACTACTACTTGAAAAAGGTTGAGTGTTTAGATGATTTTTGAAATCAGACACAAATCCAGGGTGAGAAAAGAGAGTTGAGGCTTAGAGAAAGTTTTTCTATGTAACTCAAGATGGATCATGGAAAAGGGTGCCAAGAATTTATTATCAAGAGAAATGATATGAAAGAACCTAAGGAACTATCTCTCAATGATTAACCATATCTTAAAAATTTTCATGATGTGTTTTTAGAAGAATTATCAAGTTTTCTACCTAAATGTGAGTTTGATTTATTTATCGATATTGTACCTAGTTTAGAACCATATTCTAAGGTACCATACTAGATGTAAACCATTGAGTTGGTTGAATTGAATGCTCAACTTTAAGAATTGTTGTCAAAGGGGTTGATCAGGCCAAGTATGTCACCATGGGGTGCACCAATTATATTTATCAAGAAGGATGGTACTCTTTGACTTTATATTGACTATAGAATGTTAAACAAGGTAACTATAAAAAATAGGTATCCAAAACCATGTATAAATGATATTTTTGATCAAATGTAGGGAGAAATGATATTTTCTAAGATTGATCTTAAATAAGGATAACATCAACTGAGAAAAAGGGATAAGAATATTTTGAAGATATCATTCATAACTTGATACATGCAATATGAGTTTACAGTGCTACCATTTGGATTGACTAGTGCTCCAACAACATTCATGAATCTCATGAACAATTGTTCAGAGATTATCTTGGTCTTTTTTTTGGTCTTTCTTGATGACATTCTTATATACTCTAAGAATGAAGAGGAACACCTTTAACATCTAAATCTAGTTTTGAAATGGTTGCAGAAGCACAAGTTATATGGAAAGCTATCTAAGTGTGTATTTTTCCAAGAGAGAGTGTAGTATTTGGGACATATTATCTCTATGGATAGTATCTTATTTGATCTAAGAAGGATAAGAGCCATTATGGAATGGCCAATGCCAAAGAATGTGTACGAGGTAAGGAGTTTCATGGGATTAATAGGCTATTATAAGAAGTTTGTTTTGAATTTTTCCAAGATAGTTAATCCAATTACCTCTTTACAACATAAGAACCAAAGTTTTATCTATTTAGAGACGTTTGAAATAGCTTTTCAAGAATTGAAAATAAAGCTTACTTCGGCACTAGTGTTAAGAGTTCTTGACCCTAATTGTCAATTATTAGTGATCACAAATGTGTTAGGGGATGGACTAGGAGGAGTCCTTATGTAGGATGGTGTAGTATTAGCTTATGAATCAAGGAAACTAAATCCTTATGAGGTTAATGTAATATCCCCAACCAATGGGGATATATGCCAGACACAAAACACTGATACCAAAGACCAAAGCTCTGATACCACTTAATGTCCCTTACTTAGGGGCTCTCTTATCTACACAAAAACTCTGATACCAAAGACCAAAGCTCTGATACCACTGTAATATCCCCTTCTAAACAGGAAATATAGCAACACAAAAAATCTGAACCAAGATATAATAGCTGTTGAATAAATTTAGAAAGATCACAATAATATAGTCTTTTAATAACAAATTACAGATTGTATCACTTGTCCTTGTAAATTATTACAATTGCAGTCCTCTAATATGCATATAAATATGAAATACAGTCTTGAAAACCCTGGCTTTGCAAATCTGGAAGTGCAAATTGAGTTCTGGAAAGTCTCAGCCCTTCTGTGTCGACACACAGTCACCGTCGTCGGTCGATACCTCGCCAACGTCGGTCTCTGCCAGTCGGATTTCTACCGACGTCGGTCTTCAGTCGACCGATGTCGGTCACTGAAACCCTCTGTCTGCCGAGGTCGGTTCCTGCACTGGTCTGTACGAACCCGTACGGATTCTGTACGGCCGCAAAATTAAGCACAACTTCCCTATTTTCAACCCCTGATCTGAAGATATCTGTCTCTAGCACAGTAGATCTCTAGCTGTATAATTTATTGAATCAAAACATAAAGCAATAAATACCTGGAATATCTGTGATAACTTCTGTGTGAAGTTATCTCTCAAACCTGGAATTCTGTGATAACTTCTGGATGAAGCTATCTCTCACTTTGGCAATAGATCAGCTGATATTTCACAGCCTCTTAATTGCACACACTGAAGAGGGAACATTCTCCAATGCAGATGGAATCCTTGAACCCTAGGCTCAGTCTTCACAGAAGAAATTCTTCAATTTTTAGTAATCAATCATCTATGCATAATCAATAATGGCCTCCATGTGAAACCCTTATACCCTCAAAAGATATGCTTGCCCTAATTAGGGTTTCCTTAAATTAGCATTAGGGTTTCTAATTTAAAATTAGAGCAAATAATTAATAATTAATAATTAATAATTAATTATTAATGAGACCAAATAATTAATATTTGATTAAATCAATCAAATATTAATATCTCCCTCAATATACATCGGATCCTCAAACCGATCGAAGCTAGTGAATCAGGGAGTGATTCCGCACATAACCATGTCACAATAAAGGCGCTCCGCTGCATATCAAATATCCCTAAAAAGTAGGAGCTCAAGCCAAATGTGTCTGAAATACCCTGAATGAAAATCAAATGAAGAAATCTTGTGAATCAAAGTCGATCCAAGCTCCATTATGACCCTCTATCCATTCTATTAGCCTACGAAGGTCGCATAATAGGCCAATCATCAAATCTGTCAATGTCCACAAAAAAGGGGACATGACAATCCGCCCCTCTGAAAATTGCTTGTCCCCAAGCAATCTCGGAACAATGAACTACTCACTCCACCTGGATCCCAAATGTAGTTATGCTCCGCACGGCTGTGTATCAATGTAAGTACCTGCAACATCAGTAGAAGTAGAACCAAGAAAGACTCATAATCAAACTGGTGCATGAAACTCCAACCTCCAAGATTACAAATACCATATACAAGAGCATATAAGAAACAAACTCTCAAAACATCATAATCCAAGTGGAATGGACAAATCCAACTGCCAATTCCATCTGCAAGAGATGGTGCCAATCCATCCCATAACTGATCTCTCTGTAAATGCGGCACAACCAACTGTACCACACTGTCATATGTATGAGAATAATCAATATGGAGATTCAACTCCACTGGTATCCCAAACTCCTCAGAATCAAGTACTCCCAAGTCCTGAATATGTGTGTGAGCCTCAACCACATGGTCCTCATCAGCAGCTCCAAAAACATACTCATCAGCAATACTCAATGTACTAACCTCTGAGTATACCTCCACACTCTGAATGCAAGCATCAGTCCCATCCTCACTGTCTAACACCTGTGCTGAACTCACCTGAAGACAAAGCTCATCCACAACATCCTCAACTACTCCTACCTGTGAAGATACTGTAGATAAATCATTACCTGAAGATGTGTTAATATCTCCCTGTACTGGATCAGCATGACTGTCAAACTCATCATGCAAGTGGCCGCATGTCATAGGAAAAGCACTACGATCCTTGGGCCTATTAATTAAACTCTTTAACCACATACAAGCTCTAGGTGAGACATTTCTCCCTTTTGTCCAGACATACCATAAATCTTCTGCCAACAGTTTGGAAATTTTATCCTCCTCCTCAAACAAGATTGTGAACATAATAGAGTGCATTGATGCCAATATATTGCTAGAATGAAACTCATCTAAAATATTCCAAAATATTTTAAACATCATGCGAATTTCACCAATACAACCTACTAACATCATAATGTTTTCAAATCCATACCTTGCAAATGTTTCAAGTAATCTTGCCCTCCTTGAGAAATGGGGGTCTCTAATGTTATCCAACTTTTCGAAGCTTTTTACCATGGCATAAAGTACCTCTCTCATAATCTGATCATCATGAAAATCAAAGCCAGCTATGATCCTCATCATTTCACTAATGCAAGAGAGAGCTGCAAGTCTTACCACCTCATCATGATGTCTCAATAATCGGGGCTTCACCAACGAATCAAACGCTGGAAATAACGCTGTTTGCATCTCATAAGTATTTGAATGCTCAACCTTGCCTAAATAAGTGTCCAACTCCTCCAAAATTTTTAGAGTGTCATCTGCTTGCTGAAATGGATGATCTAATTTCTTCTTTGCATTGTGCATGCTCTCTTCCAAATCTTTGACCCCTCTTAGAGCCATACTGATAATCGAATTGAACCTGGAACTACCCAACACGATGGCAAGACATTAGTTCTGATGTGCCCAACAGGATGGCAGGAATTCAGCTCTGATGTGCCCAACAGGATGGCAGGAATTTAGCTCTGATACCACTGTGATGTCCCTTACTTAGGGGCTCTCTTATCTGCACAATAAGCTCTGATACCACTGTAATATCCCCAACCAATGGGGATATATGCCAGACACAAAACACTGATACCAAAGACCAAAGCTCTGATACCACTGTAATGTCCCTTACTTAGGGGCTCTCTTATCTACACAAAAACTCTGATACCAAAGACCAAAGCTCTGATACCACTGTAATATCCCCTTCTAAACAGGAAATATAGCAACACAAAAAATCTGAACCAAGATATAATAGCTGTTGAATAAATTCAGAAAGATCACAATAATATAGTCTTTTAATAACAAATTACAGATTGTATCACTTGTCCTTGTAAATTATTACAATTGCAGTCCTCTAATATGCATATAAATATGAAATACAGTCTTGAAAACCCTGGCTTTGCAAATCTAGAAGTGCAAATTGAGTTCTGGAAAGTCTCGGCCCTTCTGTGTCGACACACAGTCGCCGTCGTTGGTCGATACCTCGCCGACGTTGGTCTCTGCCGGTCGGATTTCTGCCGACGTCGGTCTTCAGTCGATCGATGTCGGTCACTGAAACCCTCTGTCTGCCGAGGTCAGTTCCTGCACTGGTCTGTACGAACCCGTACGGATTCTGTATGGCCGCAAAATTAAGCACAACTTCCCTGTTTTCAACCCCTGATCTGAAGATATCTGTCTCTAGCACAGTAGATCTCTAGCTGTATAATTTATTGAATCAAAACATAAAGCAATAAATACCTGGAATATCTGTGATAACTTCTGTGTGAAGTTATCTCTCAAACCTGGAATTCTGTGATAACTTCTGGATGAAGCTATCTCTCACTTTGGCAATAGATCAGCTGATATTTCACAGCCTCTTAATTGCACACACTGAAGAGGGAATGTTCTCCAATGCAGATGGAATCCTTGAACCCTAGGCTCAGTCTTCACAGAAGAAATTCTTCAATTTTTAGTAATCAATCATCTATGCATAATCAATAATGGCCTCCATGTGAAACCCTTATACCCTCAAAAGATATGCTTGCCCTAATTAGGGTTTCCTTAAATTAGCATTAGGGTTTCTAATTTAAAATTAGAGCAAATAATTAATAATTAATAATTAATTATTAATGAGACCAAATAATTAATATTTGATTAAATCAATCAAATATTAATATCTCCCTCAATATACATCGGATCCTCAAACCGATCGAAGCTAGTGAATCAGGGAGTGATTCCGCACATAACCATGTCACAATAAAGGCGCTCCGCTGCATATCAAATATCCATAAAAAGTAGGAGCTCAAGCCAAATGTGTCTGAAATACCCTGAATGAAAATCAAATGAAGAAATCCTGTGAATCAAAGTCGATCCAAGCTCCATTATGACCCTCTATCCATTCTATTAGCCTACGAAGGTCGCATAATAGGCCAATCATCAAATCTGTCAATGTCCACAAAAAAGGGGACATGACAGTTAACTATTCCCTTCATGACCTAGAAATTATAACAATTGTGCATGTTTTTCAAGTGTGTGATATTACTTGTTGGGTAAACTATTTGAGCTCAAGATGGATAAATTGGGACTCAAGTACACTTTTACCCAGTTAAATTCAAATGCTCATTAGAAATTATATCTAGTGTTTTTATTTGATTATGATTTTGATATTAACTATATCAAAGGTAAGTAAAATAGAGTAATCGATGCCCTAAATCATAGAAGGTACATAGCAATCATGACTACTATTAGGAGTACTTTTAGGGTTCAAGTGATTGAATTCTAACTAGGAGATGGATTATTTTATTAGGGTATAAAAACAACATTTGATAATTCTTAGAATCTTTAGTATAAAGGATTAAAATTAGAGAGTGATAGTCTTTTGCATTACAATAGAAGGATGTATGTTCTAGATCAAGAGAATCTAAGGAGTATAGTGATAAAATAACTACACAATGCCCCATAATAAAGACATTCAAGAGTAACCAAGCTCATGGTAGAGCTTAGACACTATATTTCTATAATAAAATCAAGAAAGATGTAGCAGACTATGTGTCACATTGTCTAGAATGTCAGTGAGTGAAAGATAAACATGTACATTTGATTAGGTTATTATATCTACATGATATAATAAAATAAAAGTGGTAAGTGATTAGTATTTAATTAATCCAAGGTTTATCGATGTCATAAAATAGGCATGATATGATATTGGTAGTAGTGGACAAAATAACCAAGGTGGCTCATTTTATACTCAAAAATTTGATTGATGATGTACCTAATCTTATGAAGAGGTTCATAAAGAAAGTGTGTAGGTTGCATGGATTTTATAAGGAGATAATTTTTTATTATGATCCAAATATTACTTCTAGATTTTGGGTAACTCTGAATTTAGCTTTAGGTTTGTAACCAAATTTTATCACTACATATAACCCAGAGATTAATGGTCAGACTGAGTGAGTTAATCAGGTATTAAAGGATATTATTTATATGTATTTCATGGATCAAAAATATAAGTGGGAATATCATCTTTTTTTTCTTGAGTTTTCTTACTATAACTCATACCAATATTCTTTAAAGATGACAACATTTGAGGCATTGCACGAAACAAGGTGTAGGACACCAATCAGTTGGAACAAGGTAGTCTTTGTACTTGATATTCTTTCAAAAATGGATGAACAAGTTAGATTAATTAGGTAGATATTGGTCAAGGATAATGATAGACAAAATATATATGATAATTTGAAGAGGATAAATAGGTAGTTTTCAATAGGTGATAAATTATTTTTATGGGTTAAGCTATAAAAGAGCTTGATTAAATTTAGGAAGTTAATGAAAATGTCATCAAGATATGTGGGACCCTTTGAGGTGTTAGAAGTGGTAAATCCTATGGTGTATAAGATTTCATTACCACCAACATTAGATATATTACATAATGTCTTCCATGTTTCTTATCTTAAAAAGTATATAGTTGATCCTACACATATGTTGGATTGGAATGTTTTGTAGGTTCTAAATCCTGAGGTAGTCATGGTAAAACCAATTAGAGAAATTGACACTCATAAAATTTATTTACATAATAAAGAGATGTCATAGTGAAAGGTCATGTGAGACCAATACTATAAGGATAGTGCTACTTGAGATGACTATGATGAGTTCTATAGGCATTTTCCACATTTATTTTCTTAATTTTATACTTTATACTATGTTATTTTTTAGTTAAATGATGTTTTTAATTCATAACTTATGTTTGAATAAGATTCATCTAAGATGATGATTAACTTTAGGGGGGAAAGATGTTACATCCTGAATCTTTGTGAAGCAAACTCACTTGATTATCCATAGATATTTATAATTAAAAATTTGATTTGATTATTTTTGACTAAGCTATGAGTTATATGCTATTATGAGATAGTTGAATATTTCTTAGATTTCATGAGTAATTTAATATGAGCTATCTATAATGTATATTATTACATTATGTTCATGATGAGTTGTTATTTTAGCTATATTTTATGATGTATGTATATCATGATGTTATGGTCTAACTACCTACTTGTCATGAGTTGGATGCAGGAGAGTTTCATCCCTTAGAGCATGATGAAGGGAGAGAATCATCAAAGAGGGTGATGTAGATGGAATTGTTAGGGGATGACAAATAAATAGACTAAAACCTTGCACATACCACATTAACTAGTACTTATTAGATGCATAATGGAATGGTTATCATAGTGTGTTTTAATACTACTTGCATTTAGAATTATTTTCACATGGTTAGTTTAGCTTAATGGTTATATGGAACTCATCTTGTGTGATTGCATTATTATCGTATTCATAACCATTAATGTTTTATGATTTGTGTAATTAGATTAAATTTGGATTTATTGATTAATGAATTTATCATTAGGTCATTATGACATATGAGGTGCTAATTTAATTGACAAATATATTTATTATTGAAATTAGAGATAAAATGAATAAAATATGATAATTGATATTTAGGAGGGAGAAAATAGAAGAAAATTATTAAAATAAAGATATATTAGAAAGTTTTAAATTTAGGAAAAACATAAAAAAATACATTGATAAAAATAATAAAAAAATAAAGAAAATCAATAATGAATACAAAGAAAAATCATAAAATTAAAAAACTATGCCCTATTCATGGAAGTGAATAAATTTTTTTGTAGGGGTGAAAATATACAGAGGAACAACATAATTAAAGGGATGTAGTGAGAGAAGGGAGACAAGGTATAATATATAATAAAATTAGAGTAATTCCAGGTAGGTGCCATTGATCTTGTAAAAACTTTAATTTTTACATGTTTTTTTATGTATTATATGAACTATGTAGTGGAAATAATAGTATGTGTGGTGATAGTTAACCATTTACCATAGAATTACACTAGATGTGATGTGATGAGTTTATACCAAACTTTCTATTTGAGAGGTAATGCCTAAGTATATGTAGTAAACTAAATAAGATTGTATATATTAAAAAATTAGTGCCATACATATAAAGATATAATAGTTATAGAATTATATCTAGTTGATATAATATCATAAACATAGACAAGGATAGTTGATGCCCTAAAATAAATTACATATTATAAATATATACACATTATTATCTCACTAAGTGTAATACTGAACAACATCAAATCATACTTTTATTAATATATTAGATTATAAAGACATATTTGTTGGACTATGCAAAAGGTAGTGATCCACTAGGGAGATCATTGACATGGTATTTACCTTTAGACTAAGGAATTATGATAATTTGATTAAAAAATAATTCATTTTAATCATTGCATTAGGGGCATCCTTTGGCTGGAAGTTAGTATTTCGATATAAAGTGATATTGAAATATTAAGATCAATGATGTATGCATTAAACTAATGCTATATCGATGCATCTACAGATGGTGTAACTATAAAAAAATAAGTCACTATACTACCTTGATATCATCTTATATTAACCTTTTAGTATAGCAATATGAACATATGTGATGATACCTATAACATCTTATATGAACTCAATGATACATTTATGTATAGCATTTTCCTTGATCTAGGTATAAATAGCTTTATTGAGTATCTATTAATATGGATCTATGATTAAATCATTACACCAAATATATACCATACTATCATTTTATTAACTATTTATTATTTATACTAAATATTATTTATCAAATACACTTCCTTTATCCATAGAAAAAATAATCATAATATTTAATGCTAGAAATTTATGTTAATAAGGCAAAATATTTTCTAGATTGAATCTATCAATCTAGTCATAATATAGATTTTGGTTTAGTATGTGAAGCATGTGTAGCTTAACATATTCTCCCATGATTTTATAATGAGTTATATATATATGTTATAGATTATCATAGAAAGCATATGAAACATAGTGCATAATGTGGATGAATGTCTATAATAGGATACATATTAAGGAGTTAATTGGTAGTATTTTTAATGAGAATATAGATAATCCTATTTGTATATATAAATATTATAAATGTACTTTGGAATGTGTGTCAATATGAATGGACTTATAAATGAGTATATATATAAATATGAACATAGTTTATGAAAAAATGGATCGACATAATAGATCTTGTATTAAGATGTAGGATAATATGATTAACTGGATGTAAGAAACTATGAATATTTGGTAGTCATAACTAAATGGTGATTTGACAGGGAAAATAAATAACCTAAAAATTGACTAAGATGATTTATTTATTAATATTCCCAAAAATAATAAGACATAATTGATAGTCAATCTATTTGGTATAGTGATTGTTGGAAAACCTCATGAAAACCTTATTTAAAAATATACATAATTATAATCATTTATATGAAATTATTTTTTATAATTGGAGAATACATGTTTATTAAATACTAAGAGTAGATTAATTTGTATAAATGTATATGCATATATAATATGTATTGGTATATGGTGGTGTATACCTATAGATCTATTAACTGTTATAAACTAAGTCATGGACTATGTAAGAGTAGGACTTCAGTTATAGATCTACACAAACTCCTACAACATTATAAGATGTATAAATGAGGTAACATGTTAAAAAAACATAATTAGGATTATGAGACTTTAGTTCATGAAATTATTATAACTAGTTGTTTTCTTAGAGTAGTTAAACTCAAAAACAATGGACTATGATATTATGGGATGTCATAGGGTGAATTATAATTGGAAACTACCTATAGTAATTAGAAAATTTTAGTTAGATGTATATTATAACCAAATGGTATAAAATATAGTTATTTATTCCTATTATTTATTTAATAGATAATATTATGAGATTCATTTATACATTTGATGAAATAAGTGTATGATTTAGATTATTCACGTGCTTAGCATATTTTATGATTGCTAGTAGGATGTAATATATATGAATCTATTGTTTATGATATGTTAGCCAAATCTCACATTAATGATACTGAGTAAGTAATGAGATAGATTTCACTAGCTTACTAGCATCATAATGCTAGATGAAGGTAATCTAATCAAGCAATGTGTATGAGTTTGACTAATCTTTTAGATAATTATTTATTGAAAACTTTATCCAAAATAATGTTAGTGAGACATTGTAATTTCATGTGTATGATTTTCATGTTTATGTGGTATCTTTATTAGAATGGGTTTCTTTATGATACACCACGTGTTTAATTTTAGAAATCATACAACACACGGGTATTAGCTTGTCTCTCTAGATTCCCACACTATCACTATCTAATATCTTTAAAGGGAGGGCCATTCCTTGATGGGAATTGTATGGGGGATTGATGGTTCATGATTGGTATGAAAAATTACTTAGATGATGCATTCCCTCCCCAAAATAGTACTTACTTGGAGACGACACTTGAGATTGCCACATATACTAGAGTCCAGGGAACATATGCTCCACATAGGCATGTATCTTATGTATGTAAATTATATTGTATTTATTATTTAAACATTATCATGATGAGATATAATTAATTACTTATTATATATTGACATCAATGGCTGTATGGGTGTACCTACCATGGCTAGATATATATAATTACTTTCTATATTTAATTATGATGTGTTTCTTATGATATTAGCGATCAATGATGTATGATGTCACATGATTCATTTATAGTTATTATTCTTATAGTATTTTATATGGTCACTAATTATATTCTTGTGGTATAATCTAATTAAAGTATATGTTTTTTTAAAAATTAAAAAAATCACATATTTTTAGGTAGATCCCAATGGGGATGTTACAACAAACAACTAACACCTCCCAAATGATGAAATTAAAAAATCATTGTATTAACATGGATAATCAACCTCCTATTCTTCTCCTTAAAAATAATCAAAACTTTATTCCTCCACCTCTTAGATATGTCATGGGTAATGTCATCCCCTAGCCTATCATGCACAATAAGATGCTTTAACACATTCAAAATGAGGCTTTATCCCCTTTCATTATATATATTGATATTGGTAATATATATCCAACTATTAAATATGATGGGACTAAAAACCCTACATATTTTCTTAAGGCATTTGACAATATTTATAAAGAGTGGATCCAAACTAATACTTTTGCCAAACCAAAATTTAGTTAAAACCTTTACAAGTGATGTATTAAAATGGTATAAATAACTTACCCAACATTTTATATAGAAACTAGAGGATTTAGTCAATACTCTAGTTAAATAATTCCAGCACAATAATCTTCTTTAAATTTGGCTTAGTCATTTCATAAATGTTAAGCAATGCCCTATCGAATTAGCTCAAAATGTTATCAAATAATGGAAATATTTGGCTCACAAGGTTGAGCACAACATGAATGATGATAAATTATTCAATTTTTTTATAAAAACATTAACACATTCACTCTAATACAAGGTTCAAACTTTTGCTCCCCAAACTTTAAATGAGGCTCTTGACCAAGCTAAGCATCAAAACTTCTTAATAAAATAGTCTAAACCTAATACTAAAACCATTAAGGGATTTTTTCAACATTAAACATATGTGATAACCAATAATCATCCTCAAAACAAAATATGAGTAGCTAAAGAAGATAATCCCCAAATTTCTCATACACCATTAATCGTGCAACAAATGAAACAATTTTTAACACCCTCTAAGTCATTCATATACCCTAATAATACCCATAAATGGTATGATCCTAATAAATTTTATTGGTTCCATGATGATATATCTCATTCCCACAAAACATGTTTAGGGCTTATAAAATTTTCCATTTCTTTCATGCTTGGTGATTCATTCAATCATGATGCCATGATCAAAATGCATCATCAAGATTACATTAACTCTTCTGAAAAAATCAATCTTCCAAAGTTTATTCTTCTAAAAACCAAAAATATTACTTTATATCTAACCCTCAACATTAAAACAAGGATATTTGTGTGACTGATATTTATGATGATCAATACTATACCAATTCCCAATATGTAAATGTAGATAAGGTCAATTATCGATGCAAACTAGCCCACAAATATCCCATCACCAAACCAAAGAAACCATATTTAGAATAACTTCTCAAAGATACTATTACTACCCACTTATCTTCATAAACTAATGAGAAACCACCTCCTCCCTTTGAATCTCCAACCACTTCTCTTCCTCCTAAAATTATCTTATCTTCCAAGCTTCATGCTAGTTATTCTTCTTCCAAAACCCATTGGAAATTCTTAGAAGAAATCAATTCTACACTTTTCAAAATTCCTCTCATGGAATTAGTTCATACCTCTCCTTATAATCATAAGTTAATAATTCAATAATTCCAATAAATTGAAGAACCATATACCTTAGAAGAGGAACCATCTTCTCATGAGCCTCAACCAACATAATTTCATACCATTGAATCCATTTATCCTTATTCAAAACCTTTCATAGAGTTCCTCGAATAAGATAGTATCAATGATGAAAACTTATTTCAAGTAGATGATCCATCCCTCTTTATTAAAATATCCATTAATACCACCCTCATTCACAAAGTATTAGTAGACGAGGGGTTGGGAATTAATGTGACATATTTCTAGCTCATTCAACAACTCAAATATAACAAAGATCATCTTAAGCAAAATCATTTGACGTGTTTTGGATTTGATAAGACTAATTAGAAGCCAATTGGTTGTATTTGTCCTGCTCTTACTATTGGACCCAAAACTACACGTACTAAGCTTATGGTCCTCAATTTACCATTATCTTAAAATATACTCCTAGGATGCCCATGGAATCATTACATGAGGGTTATCACCTCATTTGAAAGCCAATGTATCAAGTTCATTCATAATGGAAAATAGTATAAACATGAGGCCAATCCTAACCTATGGAGTGTTCAGCTTCCTAATCCTAAATCTCAATATCAAATTCCCACTATTCCAAAGATTAATAGTGTCCATTTACCCAAATTCATCAATATAAATCTTGATTTACATGTTACTCTTTGCTTATTCTGATGATGATGAACCCAACAATTTGTAAAATACATACAATACTGCCAAACTACCTTCCTACATATCAGAGTGGCTACCTCCCTCCTTGTTACATCATGATTTCACCATTCCTCTTATCAATGAAACCATTAATTTACCTCCATGGAATTCCCATGAAGCATCTTATACAAAGATGATTTCATGTGTAATGATTATGGAGTGATTGAATTATTTAAATATCCTTTAATTATGTCACTACATAAATTTAATGATTTAGGCATCTCACCTTCTAAAGTTCCTTCTAAGTCATAAGCATGTATTATTTTTCCAAATTATGATGATAACTACATCATGTACCAAGCTCAATCATGAGATTTGGATATTAATTATTATTAGAAAACTTTAACCTAAATATATGCTTTTAATTATGATGTTCATACCATTTCCATAGATTTTGAGTTAGATCTTGATGGTCATGTACCTTTAATTAATTCTTCAATTATTGATACTACTTGGGTGGTTGAATAAATATTACCCCTCACATATTTAGAACTTGTAAAACCTTCTATACCTATTATAACATTGGTTATTCTACCCAATCTTCTTCCCATTAATAATGTTATAGATACACCAATTAAATCCAATCAACCTTCCTCTACAGTTTCACCTAATCTTGAGATCACCGTCAATGCTAAGGCCATAGTTGTACACCAAATAAATTCTAAATATGACCTCCATGGTAAAAAATAATATATCTTGACATATATTTGGAATATTATGGACCTCTACCTATGTTACCTAGTGATAAATCTATCCTTGAATTGTTCCATGCTCAAGAACCTCAACTTCCATGGAAACATCACAAAATTCTAAATTTCAAGAAAAATTCCCTTTGTTTTAACTTCATTACAAGTATTGATCTTAAAACCAATCCCATTTCCTCTATTCCTAATGCACCATATCATTTTCAACATGTAAATGATATATTTATTAATGAAAATACAAGAATCAAATATGGCATCCCCTCATGCCCTTGACCTATAATAGTTTCTAAAGAGCTCACACCCACTAAAAATGATAAGTTTAGCCTATTTTTTTACAAATATCATGAGACTTTCACTTGGTCATATGAGAACATGCCTGACATTGATCTTAGTATCATGGTGCATAACCACATCACATATCTTAATGCTAAACCCTTTCAACAAAAATAGGGGAAATTTCCCCCCAAGGTTTCCAACTTATGCCATAAAAAAATTATTAAAATTTTAGAAGATAAATTTATCAAACCCATGGACTATTATAAATGGGTGTCTAACATTATCCCCATTCACAAAAAAATCACCATGGTCATTCACATTTACATCAATCTCTATAATCTTAATCTAACTTGTCCTAAGGATAACTTTCCATTACCTTCAATAGATGCCATTGTCAATTCCACTACTGGATATGAGATTTTTTCCCTCATGGATGGTTTTTGAGGCTATAACCAAATTCATATCTCCCTTGAAGACCATTACAAGACAACTTTCACCATAAAATGGGGCACCTATTTCTATGTTTAACTTCCCTTCAGCCTTAAAAATTCTAGAGCTACCTATCAATAGGCTATGACCCACAAATTTCATGCTCTTATCCATAAAATTATGGAAACCTATGTGGATGATCTCATCACCAAATCCAAAAGTTTAAAAACTCATGCTTTTAATCTTTCCATCATCTTTGATCGACTCATAAAATATAAATTTAGACTAAACTCCTATAAATGTGTCTTTAGCATTACATCTGATAAATTAATTAGGTTATTAGTCTTTATTCATGATATTAATATCAATCTTAATAAGATTAATTATATAGTCAACATGCTTATTCCTTATTCCATTCTAGACATTCATACTTACCTTGGTAATCTTGGGGAAATACAATGATTTGTACCTAAAATGGCTTATTATATTTATTATATTAATTCTATTCTTAAGAAAGGTAATGCTCTTGAATGGATTGATCCTTATCAAAAGGTATTTGACAATATGAAAGAATCATTGATCCATCCACCCACCCTTCATCTACCTTTCAATGACTATCTTTTAATGTTTTACACTTCTCTCACCCTCGTATCAATTGGGGAAATGCTTTCCCAACAAGATGATAATAGAAGAGAGTATTCTATCTACTATATCAGTCAAGGTCTTATCAATTATGAGAAATGTTATAACAAAGTAGAGTGTGATTGGATCATTATCTATTTTGTAGTTGAAAAACTCTATCATTACATGCTTTATCAAACAAATTATTTTATAGTTCATTATAATCCACTTTATTTTTTATTTAAAGCCTTTCTCCCTAGAGACAAAATTGGAAAATGGATGGTTATTTTAATGGAATTTTATCTCTACATCATCATGCAAAAAGATGTCAAAGGACAAGCCATTACTAACCAACTTGTAGCAGCACCCATACCTACCACCAATCATCTTCAATATAGTCTCCTTGATGATAACATCCTCTATATTAAAGGTCTTAATCAAACTATCTCTCTTAAAGATTACTTCCATAAATTCACTACTGATTTAAAATCAAGTAATCAAGAAGATTACTATGTCATTACCAATATTACTAAATCAAAAGTAATCATCAAATAACTTCTCAAAATCAACGTCAATTTACATGAAGACACTTATACCCTTCATTTTTATGGCACAAAATTCATCCAAGGAGTTGGGGTAGGTTGTATACTCATTAGTCCTCATGGTAAAATTATCCCTTTGGAATTTTGACTTACCTTTGATGTCACTAATAACATGGTGAAATATAAAACATTAATCCTAGGTACGAGAGTGACACTTGACTTAGATATTGCATATATGCATAGTTTAGGTGACTCCCAACTCATCTGATGACATGCTAATGGTGATTATCAATGTAAAAGTGAATATTATTTATTATCATAAAATGGTCACTACCCTTGCCAAATAATTTACTTCTTTTACCATTGATCCCATCTGTAGATATCAAAGCTCTATCACTAATTCACTTGATTCTTTATCACCCTTATTTCATCTACACCAAGTTATCACTAATTCTAACTTTCTTATTCAAATAAGAAATTCCTCATCTTATTTTTCATATTGAGTCTATCACCATTTGAAAGAGCCTATGGTACAAAGACATTATCCAATTCTTTGAGTATCAAACTTATCCTCCAAATATAGATTCCCATGAAAAGACTCAAATTCAAAAACAAGCTTTTAAATATGTCTTTTGATATAACACCCTTTATTATCACAATACCAAAGATACCTTGCTCTATTGTGTAATGAAAGAATAGGTTCCTCTTTTCTTTGAATAAGCACATGGGGGAATTTGTGGTGGTCACTATAGTAGACATGAAACATCATGCAAATACTTATGAATGGGATAATTTTGGCTTACTCTTAAAAATGATGCATTTGAATTTGCTAAAAAGTGTAGTCCTTACCAACTTCATGATGATTTAATCCATTCACCACCAACTAAGCTCTAAACTATAGAATCTCATTGGCCATTCAAAATGGCCACTACCCTTACCAAATAATTTTCTTCTTTTAGCATCGAGCCCATCCCTAGATATCAAATCTCTATGCTGATTCAATTGCTTCTTGAACACCCTTATTTCATCTATACCAAGTTATCACTAGTTATAACTTTCTTATTCAAATAATAAAGTCCCCATCTTCCATCCAACCATAAGATTCACTTATCTATCATATTGAATCTATCACCATTTGATAGAGCCTATGGTAAAAGGACATTATCCAATTCTTTAAGCATCAAACTTATACTCCAAATATGGATTCCCATGAAAAGACTCAAATTCAAAAATAAGATTTCAAATATGTCTTTCGATATAATATCCTTTATTATCATAAAACCAAAGGTACCCTACTCTGTTGTATAATGAAAGAATAGGTTCTTAATTTCTTTGAACATGAACATGGGGGGGGAATTTATAGTGGTCACTGTAGAAAACATGCTACATCATGTAAATACTTATGAATGGGATAATTTTGGCCTACTCTTGAAAATGATGCTATCAAATTTTATAAAAAGTGTAATCCTTACAAAATTCATGATGATTTAATCTATTCACCACTAGCTGAGCTCCAAACTATGGAATATTCTTGGTCATTCCCCATATGGGGATTAGATCTCATAGGTAAACTGCCTAGATCACATGATGGGGATGCTTTTATCATCATGGCTACTAAATATTTTACCAAATGGGTAGAAGTCATCCCTTTAATCAATGTCATGAGAACCAATATTTCTAAGTTCATCTTTAGTAAGATAATTTATCATTTTAGAGTTCCCCATACCATCATTTCTACTAATGGAACAACAATGTGCTAATTTCAAAATATCCCATAAATTTTCCACACCCAATAATCCATAATGTAATGGCCAAGATAAATCCACTAACAAAATTATCAATAAAATCCTCCAAAAGATAATCCATGAAACTTGAATAGATTGGCATCTTCATTTATATCCCACACTTTGGGCCTATTTCACTAACATACATACTACCATTGGGGCAACATCATTCTTACTAGTCTACAGTTCTAAGTCTATCATACAATTAGAAGTTGATCTTCCCTCCTTATGTATATCTCTTTATAGTTTCATACTCAATGAGAAATTACATGAAGCTCACATTCATGATCTTGATCTTCTTGATGAACATTATCTCATTGCTCTACAACATAATTGATAATAAAAGGCTCATATCACCAAACAACATAATAAACAGGTTAAAATATGCACTTTTAATATTGGTGATCTAGTCCTTAAATTAGACTATACCCATGATAAAGAAGGAAAATACACCCAAAAATGGTGGGGGACTTATTTAGTGAAAGATATTCTTGGTCCTATCACGTATTACCTCCAAACTAATAAAGGCCATGTTTTCAAAGATCCCAATAATGCACAATTCTTGAAAATGTACTTTTCCTAGATCTTTCCCTCCTTCTCCTTTCAATATGTTATTCTACTAACACTTTTTGAAGGATTTATACATGGGTCTCACCCTATACAATAGTTTATCTTTCCACAAACCTTAGTTCCTTCTCTTGGTCCTTTGGTTTTTCTTTCTCATGAGTTGTATTGTAAATCCATGGATATGACCCATTCTTCCTTATGAATTCATTTTGATTTAATATCAACTTTTTAATTCCCTAATGAATTTTACACCCTCTTGGGTTTTTATTTTATGAGTTATAGTGTAAGACCATGGATAGGACTAGGCATTCCTCACAAATACCATCTTTCTCATTTTTATTTTTCACATAATTTGTGTGCCCTCTTGGGTTTTTATTTAATGGGTTTTTCAATGAATTTCATATTATATTTTGAGAAGGGAAGAAGAAACTAAATATGGGTATAGTTGAAAAACTTGTTTGATTGTGCACACATTGAATTAGATGATTGTGAAGAACTCATCTTTGGCTTGGGAGGATGACCTATAAATAAGACATCACTAAAGCAAATGGTTGGTTAGATAGATAACTGAGTAGATTGCCTAGCATTAGCTAGATCCCAGAAGCAAGAGCTTCCTTGAGGGCTATCAATCCATACATTTTAAATAATTAAGTTTATAAATAGAATATAAAGTACTTACATCAATAATAAAAAGGTACTAAAATTGAAAACAAGAAATGCTTACTAAAAAAATAGACTAGAAATGACTAATATAGAAAAAAACAAGTCAACACTAGCGCTAAATGGCTCAGGTCTATCTTAGAAAATTAGGTAGGGGTTTGTGAATAGGCAAGGACATAGAATATTAGGTGTGGTTGAGGGTAAGAGGGTGAAAATAGCTTGATATTATTTTATAACATAGTGACCATCAGTGGTTGAGGTGAACATCAGTGATTAAGGTGACCATCGGTGGTCAAGGTAACTATTGGTAGTTGGATAGACCGTTAGTGGTTACTATGTGTTAGAGGTTGGTAATAAATGGCTGATTGATGGGATCAAAAAGTTGGGTTTCATAAATGGGTTGGTGCTAGACTAATATAAATAGAAATAAAGTAAATTAATATTAGAAAATAATTAATTATCTTTCATAAGGTTAATCAAGTGGGTGTTTGGCTTGTTGGTGGATTTTGGCATGATTTTGATAGAGTAACAATACTCAATGCTTTGGTAGAATGGTGGTGGAAAGTTATCTCTTTGATGTGATAGTTGGATAGTTGGATTATTGATGATGATTGACATATAAAAAAAAATTGGATGAAAAATCTATTGATAGTTGTGGATGCATCCCATTTTACCTCCTGATGCTCTCTTTTTATAAGCAAAGAAGGAGAGATGCTCCCATTAAAAACATAAATTGGTAAAATATCATAGAAATCCAAAGTAGGAAGTGCTCCCAAGAAGACACAAGTGGGTATGGTAAGAATGAGGTGACACAAGTTTAAAAAGTGGTCAATATGGCAATGTTATCATTACAGTCAAAGGACCAGGCAAAAGTTATTGAAAAACACACACTATCTAGGCCAAAATAGACTAATGGTGAGGTGATGAGGTGGGTGAGGTTATAATATAAGGTAGTCTCTATGGGTGGGTAATTAATTGGGTTATGCTAAAATTTA
Source organism: Torreya grandis (assembly GCA_037957365.1). NCBI lineage: Eukaryota > Viridiplantae > Streptophyta > Pinopsida > Cupressales > Taxaceae > Torreya > Torreya grandis. The sequence continues at coordinate 4,115,419 of JARHVA010000903.1, forward strand.
GTTTACTTGGGTCAAAAGTTGAAATGTGAGCAACCTAACCATTAATGGTTAGGGTGATAAAAAGTGACCATCGATGATTACCCTAACTACTGATGGTTGGGGTATAAACCCTAAATATATAGAGGTTAAAAGTGAAAAGTGAATGCTATTTTCACTCATTATCACTTTTTGACTTGGAACTCTAGCTTTTGGCATCTTGTGATCAAGAATAGTGTTGATGGTGATTACTAAGAGGTGAGAGGTTTTTGAGTTAGACCGAGTGGACCTAAGAGAATAGTGAGGCTGAAGGGAGCACATGGATGTAGATGAGGATGTGTAAGGGTCCATATATTCCTCCTTGATGATAGTGTAAGAATGAGGTAAGGGATGTTATGCAAATTGGTATATTAGTTTGGTTTTACATATGTTGGTGCCATTGATTTGTCTATTGTTCTATTGGGATGGGGTTTAGGTTTTTGCCCTAGGTAGGTTTTGGGTGAATTTGGTAAAATTGGGTAGGTTATGTCCAAATTTGGAAAATCATGCTAGTGAGGGGTAGGTAGATTGTAGGATTGGTGATATTTGGTAGAAAAATGTTAGCTTATTGGTGGTTTTAGGTTAGGTTTAGGTTTTGGGTGTTTTTTTCATAGAACACCCATAGTGACCATTAGTGGTTGAGTCTGACCATTAATGGTCGACATCTATAGGAAGATAGATGCTTGATCATTGGTGGTCACAAAGACAATCGATAGTTATCTAGTGAAAAAAGGTCTTTTAGAATTGTTTAAATTATGTAAGGCATTTAAGATGGTAATTTGTCACTATAGGTTAACCCATAGGTTAGGTGATAGATTTGGTGGGTTAGGTAGGCTAAAGGTGCTTAAGTCATAGGAAAAAATAATATAGGTGTCTAAGTTTATTACTAATAATTACATGTAGGAATGAGATTAGATACATATGTTTGATCAGGTACCATGCATCTTCATAGAGGTTCACTAGGGGATGACCCTAACTAATTGGGCACATATGAAGGATGTCAGCCTCAAAGTGATGAGGCACTACTAACATGTACCCCATGATGCATCCATGATCATGGACCTCATCAAGAGATGGGATCCATCCATAAACACTTTCTGATACCCACTGGTGAGATCATGATCTTACCAAAAGATATTAACCAAATTACATGGTTTCCCCTTTAGGGTGAGCTGATATACCATATTGAGTAGGAGGAAAGGGAAGAGCTATTGGAGTAGATGTATGGGGATGATCATGATTATGTTAGATGGCATGCTAGGGGTTTTAGATATAGTACACTATATCATAAGGTGATGGGTGAGAGGAGACTTATGACCATGATGATGATGATGGCCATTTGTGATTTGCCCTTCCTAACTTCAATAGTGAGAGATTCCCATCCTTACTATTAGGGGTGTTAGTTGAGATACTATTGGGGAAGATAGTATTTGGATGGGTACTAGTATTACTTGAGTAGATATGTAGGGAGTTATGGGGTTTTAAGTCCCATAGGATATATGGTATTAGTGTTAGCCTGGTTCTACACTACTAGGTGTATAAACACATCTGAGTATTGAGGCTAGTGGGGTTACCATGGGTGGGATACACTTAGATAGAGTTCCTAGTTAGATTAATGTAGTGGAGAGGTGATTTCACCACATCAAGTGTAAGGAGGAGCATATAATGTTGATTAGTTCAAGGGTGCTCTAGGTGCATTGGTCATTAGAGACATCACTTGGAGGCCATTTATTCAATTTTTAGTATGGCCTAACTATAGGAGGAAAACATTCTCATTACAAAGTTATAAGTGGATCCTTTATAAGAGGGATGGGGAGGTAGAGGTTATTTTATTTGATAAGGTTCATAGATAATTTAGCCTTATACAAGGCATTCCAAGTGCATTTCCTAGGTATAGGTGGGAGGATGCAGAGATCCTATTACCTGATCCACATCCCATGAGTACATTACTAGATCATGAGGAGTTGCCAACTAGGACACAAATATATGACACCAAATTTGAAGATGGGTGCATGGCATGGTATCAAAATTTATATATATTTATAAATTTTGGTGATGGTGGCAAGAGGCTGATGGATGTGGACCCAATTAGGAGAGGAGGTTAGAGGGCATAGGTATAGGGAGTTATCCCCAATGTATAGACATGAGTGGTGCTATCCAAAATATAGACATAGGTGGTAGCATTACAAGGGTAGGTGGCTGCATTATAGGGTCATCTAGCCATTACAATAGGTGAGGGATGAGGTCAAAGCTATACTAGCCCAAGTCACCCAAGAGTGAGATGCTCTAAGATAGGCTAGAGGAATAGTAACAACACCAATAGGTCTATTAAGGACCATTGATATGTAGAGGTACATAACCACCATCCAAGAGTTATGATATTATGAGGCTATAATATTCACTCACTATCTAATGAAGCCCTGATGGGGTGAGTATATAGCTAGGCTAGCAGGTGGTGTAGGTGTAGTGACACGTAGTCAGTGGGCTACATATATGATTAGGTAGGTACCTTAGGATAGGTTTCAAGAGATAGTGATGCTCTAGGGGATGGTGGTACCCTAGGGGCATAGCCATTACATAGTTAGAATATAGTTATATACTTTTGTATATCATTTTGATTCTATCCTATGAGCTGATGTGGTGAGATGTATATTTTGAGAGAGAGACATGTATATATGATTATACATATTATGATGTTATTTAAATCATGATTTATATATATGATCTTTGTTTATTACTCATCTCATGGTCTATGGTTTTCTTTGATGTTAATTCTTATGATGTGATGTTTTTATTTTTTATGGATTATGCTTATGTTATGGATGTTAGACATTGATGTAGACTCACCTCGATAGGCAAGATATGGCTTTTATTTATGGGTATGATTTATGCCATGCATGTGTATGGTGATGCTTATGACATGATAAATTTTAATGAATATATGCTTTAGTATTTAGATTTAGACATGTGATGAAAATGGTTTGTTATTTTATTGCTCATGGATGCTATGGTGTTATTATGCTTGTTATGGTTATGCATTTGATTATGACACATGTGCATATGCTTGTTTATTTTTTATAAGGTAAAAAACATAAGGTAAGTTAAATAATAATACTATATAGGAGAATAAAGAATATAATCAAGAGACAAACATCATAATGAAAATAACAACTAGTCATGATAGGATAGGAAGAGGGCACGATGCTTCTCTTTGACAAGGACTAAAACAAAATTGAAGTTGGATTGGCTTAATAAACATAATCCCTAAAAATGTTTCATATTAGCATTTGTTAGTTGGTTAAAAAGGTGTCTAGATCACATAATGTTAAGTAAGCTCAAAATCCCTTGCTTATATTGTATAAAGGGGAGATGGATGAAAATGGAACCTTCATGTGAGACTAGCATGCCTCTTACCTAGGTGTCCAAAGAGTTAGTATAAACAAGTATATGTCATACAAGGTGTAGACTGATCGATGCAAAAAGTATACTAATGAAAGGTGATTGTGGCTATAAAAATTAGTTTGTATGAGAGCTTATTGTGGCTTTTAAAGTTATATTAATTTTTACATTTCTTGATAATGAGTCTTTTGATTTTATTATTGCTTGGGGGTTAGGGAAGCTGATCGATGTGGGAAGTTTCCAATAAATTACTTATTTTGAAAAATGTATAACTCAACCATCCTTTGAGGGAGTGGTCTAAGTTTGTGTGATTTGTTTAATTATTTTGATAGATATCCTTTAAGGGAGTAGTCCACCTTACATTAAAAAATTTCAAATATGTTTTCGACAGCTATCCTTCAAGGGAACAATCATTAAATGCTTAGGAATGAACCATGATTATTATTGGTTTGGATTTTGATTTTTTATTACTTTGTTTGATTTTTAATTAACATAAACTTGTTTATATAGGCTTAAGGGTTCACCTTTATGAAGGAAAAACTAAAAGAATAAGAAGGTTGAGTAGGTGTAAAGAGGTTTCGATGACAACAGTCATGGGAATCCATCTTAGGGAAAGGGCAAAAAGTACCATAAGAGTCATGCCATGAGTAGAGCTATGGTACCCATTATTAAACATTAGGATATGACTATGATGGATAATCACATGATTCAATTTTAATCAGTTGCACCTAAAATAGGGAGATGAATGTGTTGAAATTTAGGGATGAGCTTAAGTTAAAATAAAAGGTGAACTTGATCCTTCTTAACAAAAGAATAGATGCAGATGCAAAGCATTGACGGGCTAAGGTTATAGGTTGCCTTCAAAAGAGGACATTTGGTAAGCTCCTAATATACAGTTTTGGGTTATGATATAGGGTCCAAGCCAATTGAAATCAAAAGTGCCTCGCTTGATTTTTTCATATTGGTGACATGCTAATTTTCCTTTAGGATGAGGTTTTTGATGTTGAATTCTCACACTTTAAGGTGTTTTTTATAGGCATGTTTGATGTGATATTGATAAACATGAATATGGGTAAGGGATGTTAAGTGATGCTCATAAATTAGCTTAAGATAAGCTAAATGGTGTTGATGATAATCATCTTCAAAAATTAGATTTTTTAAAGATATGTGAAGAGAAGGTATTTGGAATTCAAGATGTAAGACAACCTCTATTCCAAACACAAGAGAAAAAAGGGTAGTACTAGTAATGGTTTGAATTCTATTAAAATATGCACATAAGGCAAAGAGGATGTGTGAATGCTAATCTTAACCAGATGCATTGACCATTTTAGTTAGCATGTTGTTAAGAGTTTTGTTAGAAGCCTTGACCTATCCATTCACTTGAGGGTGATAGGGCAAGGAAGAACTTAACTTAATGATAAATGCATCACATAGAGCTTGGAATTACTTTTTCTTAAAATATTTACCATTTTTAGTGATAATCTTGTGAGGAACACTAAAATGATAGATGATGTGATGGTTGATAAAATTGACAATATTCTTCACTTTGGTCAAGACTAGAGGAATAACCTCTACCCATTTGGTAAAATATTTGGTCATAATGATGATATAATGGTGTCACTATAAATAATGGGGGTTAATTTCACCAATAAGGTCTAGACCCCATTATGAGAAGGGATAGAATTTAGTGGAAATGTGAAGACTATGGCTAGGTACATTATGCAGATTGGCATGTTATTGACACTTAACACACTTTTTCACATAATCACAATAGTCTTGGTTAAGGGTAGGCTAGTAATATCCAAGGAAAAGGATGCAATTAGCTATGGTGAGGCCACTAAAGTGTCCCCCATATATCCCCTCATGCATTTCTTTGATAGTGTGAGAGGCTTCATGATTGTGTAGGAAATTGAAGAGGAGACCATCAAAGCCGCATTTATAAAAATTTCCTCCCATAATGGTATAATGTGAGGTACTCTAGAAAAATGCACTTTGAGAATTCTTAGAAAGGTTAGGAGGAATGATGATAAGGTTGAGGTAGTTGAAGGTCTGTGGATACCAAAGGTCAGGTTAGTTCTCCTCCATATTGAAGATGGTGGGAGAATCTGGTTTGACATAGAAAGGTTGGGTATGTCTATGGATAATGATAGATATCTTAGATTCAGAGGGTATAGATTGGATCTAAGAGGTGAGGGAATTTATGGTATTAATAAATTTATTGGTAGATCATGGGGTTGACTCGATGTGTTAGTGTTCAAATGATGCTAAGAGTTCATCAATTAGTTGTTTTTACTATTATAAAACATCATTCTTACATTGGTAAGAGCCATTGATTTAATTAACCACAAATTGGGAGTCATTAAATATGTTGATCATTTTGACTCCTAAGGCTAAGGTAGTTTGAAGGCCTATCACTAGGGCTTCATACTCAACCATATTATTGGTACATTCAAAATCAAGCTTGAAAGACAAAGGAAGAAGTTCACTATTAAAGGGAATAAGGATGATACTATCTCCTCCACCACATTGAAATTTTGATCTATCAAATAACATGATGACGTGATAGGTGAAGTCTTCCTGAGAGAGGATCACGATGGACTCATTAGGGAACTCAAGAGGAGAAGGTTGATTATCTACAAATGGTGCTTTAGCCAATTTGTTGACAATGACTTTCCCTTTAATTGACTTTTACTAAAGGAAATCAAGATCAAAATTTGATAAAATCATGAGCCATTTATCCATACATTGGTTTTGCTAGCTTAGAGTGTATATACTTAACTGGGTCAGTATTGGTTATAATATAGGTCTTGTGGTTAAGAAGGTAGTGGTAAAGTTTGGTGGCCACAAAGACTAAATCTAAGAATTTTTTTTTGATATGGGGGTATTGAGTCTGATACTCTATAAGTGTGTGGCTAATATAGTAGATGTATTTATCTTTATGTTTTTCATCCTAACGAACAAGCATTTCCCCTAGGGAGTGGTCAATGGTAGAGATATATATGTAGAAAGGTTGGTCATCCTTAAGAGGGGTGAAGATAGGTGGAAAAAAATAGTATTTTTTGAGTGAATCAAAGGCCTTTTGATAGTATTTATTCCACTTAAAAGAGACATACTTCTTTAAAAGGTGGTGGAAGGGTTGGCATCAGTCCAAAAGTTGAGAGATAAAGTGATGAATAGATTGGAGCTTCCCCTAAAACATAGAGTTGATTGAGGTTGATTAGAGGAAACATGTCAAAGATGGCTTTGATCTGGTGGGATCAACTTAGATACCATAAAGAGAGACAATAAACCCAATAAAATTTCTTGATATGATGCCAAAGATACATTTCTTGGGGTTTAGGTGGACATGGTAATGGATAAATCTCTCAAAGATGATCCTAAAAATAGCTAAATGATCCTTGCAGAGTTTGGAGTTTTCAAGAAGGTCATCCACATAGTCCTCTACAATATTGTGGATAAGGTCATGGAAGATATAGGTCATAACACATTGGTAGGTTGCACTAATGTTCTTTAGTTTGAAAGGCATTACCCTATAATATAAGGTCACCCATGGGATGGTAAAGGTGGTCTTATGTTGAGCTTTAGGGGCAATTAGGATCTAATTGTAACTTGAGAATCCATCCATGAGAGATAACATCTTGTGGCCAATTATAAGATCAAATAAACGGTCAATGCTCGATAGGGGAAAGTCATCTTTGGGGCAAGTGAGGTTGAGGTCACAAAATTACACATATATACGTAGTCCTCCTATGGCTTTGGTGATAGGCATGACATTTGATACCCATTGGAAATAGTCAATGGGTTAAATAAAATTGATAGATAGAAGATGTTAAAGATATTATTTGACAAGAAGGGCTATGTAAAGGTACATGCATTAAAGTTTATATTTGATAGGATTGGCATATTGGTTAGTGATTATATTATGGCTAGAAATGGTGGGGTCAATTCTAAGCATGTCTTTATCTAACCAAGCAAATGCTATGCTACGATCTTAGAGGAAGGAGGGTAAGTCCTAAAATTCCTCAACATTTAGTAATTGGAAAATTTTGACAATGCAAGGGTTATCCAAAGTGCCCATGTTGATATCCATGGTGGATTCCTTCAACATGGTTGAGGTCTCAAGAGGAAGGGATTTGTGGATGGAGTAATCCAGCAAACCAAGGTAGGTGAGAATGGAATCATCATCCTGACATTAAATAATGTTAATGGTATGAGAGTCATCTCCTATCATCTTAGGATGGGTAAAAGTGATAGTTATAGTTTCCCCCTCCTTTTGATAAGTCAGGGGTTCAAGGCTGATCATGTTGATGAAAAAAAGTTAAGTGAGATGATGTCATCATCCTCACATGTGAGTGGAGGAGAGGTTGGTGAGGAATGGGCATCTTCCTCAATAGTGGTGGTGGTAGGTGATTTGGCCTGCTTCTTGGTGGGTAAAATGAAACCAAGGCCATGTTTCTCATGAAGATTTCTAGTTTCAATGGAAATCAAATCATGTGGGCCATGCTCATATCATCCAAGACCAAATCTTTTCCAAGCACACCTATGGAGGTATTTCTTGGTGAAACTTAGCTTGTCTAGATAGGAAAAGTTAGAGGTGAATGTTCAAGGTGAAGAGGAGGTGATAGAAGCATCAAGTGGTTTGTCAGGTCCCCCATAGATGAAATGGGTTTGATAGTGTGAATTTCCAAAGAGAATAATGGCTCTAAAATTGGGGTTATATCAGGGTTGGTAGTCAAATTTCGCATACTCTTGGGGAGTAGGGAAAGCATCAAGGGTAAGGAGGTGATATTCCATTAGTGAAAGACATTAGAATGTGGATTCCAAGTGGTTTGAGGTGAGGATTTGATTAGAGGGGATGGATGAGCTAGTTGATTCCTCATTGGTAGAAGGAGGTATGACTTCCTCTTTCATTATTAAGGGCTTGTATTTGGTTAAGGAGGGTGTGATAGATGGAGGTATGAAGATGTAATTGGGTTGATAAGTCATGTTGTATGTTGAGAAGGGAACTAGGTCAGCTTGGATGATGATGACCTAACCTTCATGCTCAAATTTGATGCAACAGTGAAGGGTAAAGGGTGCATAACCCATGAAGTGAATATAAGGTCAACCTAACAAAACATTGTATTGGAATTTACCTTCCACTACATATAAGATTTTTGGGAGTGTGCGAGGTCCTACATGGATATGAAGGAAAATAGTTTCAAGGGTAGTGGTCATGGTGTCATTGAAGTATTAGAGGATGACCAAGGTTTTAGACATGATATTATCTAGTAGGTTGAGTTGGTTATAATCATGGGAAGAGATGATATTACTACTATCTCCCCCATAAATCATGTATCATTTGATGGAGGTTTGGTTGATGTAATAAGTAATAAAAAGAGGGGGATATAGGTTATCAAGATAGATAGAAGGTATTCTTGAATCTTTGAAGATGATAAGGATGGAAATTTGGAGAGTGCCAATAAAGGTAGATAGAGGTTGAGGGTCTTTAGGTTGGAATTTTACCAATTGTAATGTTTTGATCATTACTTGGTGATGATGAGGTGAAGTAGTAATCAAATAATATAAGTTAATATTTTCTAGGGTTTGGTGGAGTTGTTTAAGCACCACTCTCATGATGGATTCAAAGGGGTTAGATTAGGAGGTACCTAAGATGGAAACCTTGGGTTTGGCTGAAGGTCAAGGTGCTTGATTTTGGAATGGTTGGGAGGTAGAAGATGGGTATGTCCATGGAATGGACACTTTGGCCTTCCCTTATCCTTATTTTAAGCATGTGATCATGTGACTAGATAGATAGTATGGATAGAGGGAAAAGCTAGGGTAGGAGATGGGTTTGGTTCCTCATCACTTTGAGGTGAGAGTTGAGGAGTAGGTAGGTTTTGGCTAGTGGTTGTTAGTTGATGGATTGGTTATGGGTGCATGGGAGGTTATTTCATTAATAGATCATCCTCATCATAGAGCTTATGGATAATGGTTTGGAGAGCTTTGTAGTTCTATGTGTCATGGCATAGTGTTCTATGATAGAAACACATGTAGAAGTTGTTATACTAGATGGTATTTGGACTAATAGGGTCATATGGTTTGATGGGAGGTAAGGTCAAGAAATAGGCTTGTAATAACCTTTGGAAGATGATTGAGTAAGGCTCAACTAATGGTGGAGAGGTTTTAGAGGTTTTGGTCATGGTTGGTAAGGTGGAAGTCTTTTTGGGAGTGGGTTTGGTGATGGAAGGTTTGAGTAAGGTGGTGTGTTTAGTTGGTGGTTTTGGTTTTGGTAAGGTAGAGGTTGATAAAGTAGAGGTAGGAGGTTTCAAGGTAGGTAATTTGGTCATTACTAGTTTGATGAAGATAGGTGTGTTAGAAAGCAAGTGTGCTGGTGTAACTAGTAGTGGTTAGGTTTTGGATGGGATGGTTGGCTTCCTAATTAGAGTGGAGGGATGAGGCCCAAAGATAGAGGGTAAGGTTTAGGGAGGTAGGAGTTTATCCCTTTGACCTTTTTATATCTTTAATTCCTTGGTTGATTTGGTTTTATGATTGGTTGTTGGGTTTGGTGAGGTAAGCTCAGGTTTCATAGATGGGTGATTAAGGCTCTATGTAGGGAAGGTGCCAAGGTTTTTGGTTGGTTTGGCTGATTTGGTTGGAGAAGGTGATTTGGTTTTTTGAGGTTTAGTTACCTTGAATGGTTGAGGAATTGTTAGGTTGGTAGAGGTTTTTATTAGTTTAGTTGGTAAGATAGGGTTTGGATAATAGGATTGGTGGGTTGGTTTATTAGAGGTGTGGTTTGAGGCTCTTTCTTGGTCTTATAAGGTATCCCTATTTTATAATAAAAGGTGGCTCAATCCATGTTAGGGTTGGAGATAAATTCCAATTTTTTCACTAACCTAGAGAATGATTTATAGACTGGGTGTGTTCCCTAGATTGTGGACTTGAAAGACAAGATCATATGTTGAGGAAGGGGAACGGTGACCTCACTATTTTACTCAATCAAAGGATGTAAGGTTTGGATGGGTGAATCCTTCATTGGAGGGGTAGACATGGTGGGTTCCTCTTTAGGAATGATCTCTAAAGGGGTGGTAAATTTCTCTATGGTTGAGGGAGAAGGTAAAATGGGTGCTTGTTCTAGTTTGTTAATAGAAGGAGGGGTTGATTGATCCACTACCTTAATAAGTAGAAGAGGATAAAGGGGTGATTCCTTGTTTTAGGTCTCTAAAGGAAGAGAAGGTAACTCCACTATCTTAGTAGGTGAAGAGGGCAAAGAATAGATAGATTGGGTAGTAGCTTCTTCAACATTGAGCATGTTAAGAACCATATTGACAGTATGGGCATCATTAGAACACTCAACATTTTTGCTCTCATTTTTGGTAGTCACATGATTGGGGAAAGGTTTCCTAAATATGTCAAGGGTTTGGTTTTGATGTGCATTGGGGTTATCCAACACAAGATCCCCCTTGTCAATGAGATATTGGACAATGCTCTTGAAGGTATAACACCTAGTAACATCATGCCCAACTACTTGATGGAAAGTGCATAGATAATTCTTGTTGTAAAAACTAGGTTCAAGATGAGAAGAATAAAATTACTAAGGTGGTTTTATAGGAGGAAGCTATATGATGTTGGCCTTCACTAAATTCTCTTTGATTGAAGCATAATATTCTCTAAGTGGAATAAATTGCTTTTGGGTGTTCTGATTTTGGTTTCTCATGTTTTGCTTTGAGGAGCTAAAGGAATTTGGTTGGTTTATATATGGTGGAGAAGTGGATTTAAGGACAACCATGTTTATAGTTACCTTGATTTTTGTCTTTGTGTTGGTTTGGTTGCTTGGTTTAGAGGAGGAAGCCTCATTGGTTTTGTAGGTAGATTTCTTGTTTTTTACTTTTAGCTTTCCTTCATCGATGGCTCAATTTTCTAACTTACACACCATGGTGAAAGATTCATCAAAAGTTATAAAGCTCTGGACATGTAACATAGAAGAGATGTGCTTGACACATGCCTAAGAAAAAGTTTTATTAGTTCAGGTTGGGGTAAGGATAATGGAATTTGATTGATTAGGCTCCTCCAACAAGCTACAAAATTTGTAATAGATTCATCATCAAAGTAATAGATAGAATAAAGGTTAGTGATGGAAACCTTCTTGGAGATATTTATCAAAAAGTGATCCAAGAAGGTTTGGGCTAACTAGGTGAAGGAGAATAAAGATTGTTTGGTTATGACACTATACCAGTCTAAGGTTGTACCAGACAAAGACATGGGGAAGGTATGAAGGAGGAGGGAATCATCATAGGTAATCAAATAACATGCATTCTTGAATGCCTTGAGATGTTGATATTACTAATCTAATCACTTAACATAATAACTTAACCAATCATTAACCAAAAAATCTAGTATTTAATCTAGAGGAAAATTGGGATGTAACATCCTTCCCCCTAAATCTGGTCATCATCCTAATGACACTTATTTCAACAAAAGTTCAAAAATAAAATAGTGTTTAATAGAAAATAAACACAATAACTAGTAACATACTAAGCAATCAAATGTGGAGACAACTTATGAAGCTCTTCATAATCTTCCCAAATGGCACTATCTATATAATATTGGTCCCACTAGAACTTGTACTATGACACTTATTTTTTTATGTAAACTAGGTTTGTGAGTGTTAATTATTTTGATTGGTTCTATTGTGACCACCTTGGGATTCAAAACCTATAAAGCATTCCAATCCAATACATGAGAAGGATTAGAAACATACTTTTTAAGATTGGACACATGAAAAACATTATGTGTGAGTGATAAAGCTAATGACAAAGCAAACCTATACACCACATTATTGACAAATTCAAATAACTTGAAGGGTCTCACATATATAGGAGATAATTTGGCTGATTTTCCAAATTTAATCAAGATTTTTTGTGGTTTAACCCACAAAAATACTTTGTCTCCCACTAAAAACTATGTTATTTTTCTTTTTAGATCAACATAACCATTTTATCTATCATTGGCTTCAACAAACCTTTACCTTATTATCTTAACTTGATCTTCCATTTCCATAAGCATATCTAGACCAAAGAATACCCTATCTTCTAACATGACCCAACTAATTGGTGTTCTACACCTTATTTAATATAATGCCTCAAATTGATCCATTTTTAGAGCTAACTAGTATGAGTTGTAGGAAAACTCAACCAATAGAAGATATTCTTCTCATCTATACTGCTGGTTCATGCAATACATTTTAGAATATATTATAAAAATTGATTCAACCTCTCTATTTGTCCATCTATTTTTGGATGTTACACTGTACTAAAGTTTGATTGAGTACCCAAAGCTAAATTGAGAGTCAATAAGAATCTAAAATTCATTTTTGGGTCCCTATCCTAAATAATATTTTCCATAAACCCATGTAATCTATACACTTCTCTCACAAAATATCTTCCTAAGCATATATTCATCATCTAAAATATTACTAGGAATGAATTGAGCTACCTTGGTGGTTTTTTCAACAACCACCAAAATCATGTCATGTCAGTTTTGAGACATCAACAACCCTTGTAAAAATTCCATGCTAATGATTTTACACTTCCGTTCTAGTAAGGTATTTTGGTATAGTAACCTAGTAGGATGCACATGCTCAACCTTAAATCATTAAAATTATAAACATTAACAAAAAAATTTTGTTGCATCTTTATTAATTCCTTTCTATAAATATAATAGCCTTAGCTCTACCAAGAGTTTAATCACACCCAGATGGACTAAGGAGCATTATGCATTTCCTTGAGTATTACACTCCTCAAATTATCCTTGTCTAGTACATAAATCTTTCCTTTATACCTCAAAAAACCATTATCCTTGAACTTGAATCCTTCATACTTAGGATCCTAAGCATTCTAAGCCAATGACAACTTTTCATGTTCATAAAATTCATCTCCTAGAGAGAATTTAACAACCTGATCACAAAAGTTACTCTTGATAGCAGCCAAAGGTGTTATATACCTTCAACAACTAAGGGAATATAAAACCCTATTTTTTTTACCTTTTATGTAGTTAATGTCAAAATCATAATTTGATAAAAAATATAACCATCACCTCTAACATGCATTCAGTGAAGGTTGGGTGAAGATATACTTGAGTACCATGTTTTAAGTCTTGAGCTTAAATGGTTTTATTAATAGATAATGCCTCCAATGTTGAAAGGAATGGACTATTTCATCTAATTTTAGATCATGTGGGGCATAATTTTCCTAATACAAAATAAAAATTATGGATTCATAAGATACAATAGAACCTTCTTGCATAATAAATCCTCCAGGACCATCTCCTAAAGCATTGGTTTTTTACCAAGAATTGGCCATTTGGATTGGGAAATCTCAACATCAATTCCTAGGTAATATTTATTTTTAACTCCTAAAAATATTCCTTACACTTCACTAACCACACAAATTTATTATTTTTATATTAAAAAGAGGTAATAGGTTTTTCTATCTTGGAAAAGTTTAGAACAAACTTCCTATAGTATCTTTCCAAACCCATAAAAATCCTAACTTCATGGACATTTTTAGGTGATGGCTACTCCATAGTGGATTTAATATTCAAAGGATCCATGGATATTCCTTCTACAAATATAATGTGCCCAAGGTATTGTACCTTTTTATGAAATAAGGCACACTTAGAAAACTTCCCCAAAAAGTTTATGTTTTTACAACCATTTTAGAATCAACTTCAAATGTTCTTGATGCTCCTCTTAATATTATGAATAGATGAGGATATCATTTATAAATACCAACATAAAATGATCTAGATAATCACTTAACACACTATTCATGAGATTCATAAATGCTACTGGTGTATTCGTTATCCCAAAAGGAAGAATTGTGAACTAATAGTTCCTATAATGAGTCCTAAAAGCTATTTTTGGAATGTCTTCCTCATGAATCCTTAACTGATGTTATATTGATCAAAGATAAATCTTAGAGAAAACATATTCTCCATGTATTTGATCAAAAATATCATCAATGCAAGGGAAAGGATACCTATTTTTGATCATTGCCTTATTCAACATCTTGTAATCAATACATAGATGAATGGTTCCATCCTTATTTTTAACAAACACAATTAGTGCACCCCATCATGACACACTTGGTTGAATCAATATGTTATAAAACATTTGTGTAAGTTGAGCCTTTAAATCTACCAACTTAGTTATTGTCATTATATAGGGGGATTTAGACTATGGTTCAGACCTTAGAATAATGTCAATTAAGAAATCAAACTCTCTGTTAGGGGGTAATCCTGACAATTCTTCAAGAAAAACATCTCAAAAATCTTGGAGAAAAGAATAATCTTTGATAAAAGGTTTTTTGATTCCTTCATCTCATTTATCTTAACAATAAATGCTTGAAATGCTTTTCTTTATTCTTTCTTCAACTAAATTGATGAAATCTATCTAATTTTAAGCTCCCTTATTTATCCATGTATTTTTTTTGGTTGCCCCAAATCATCTAGACATTCAACCTTTTCAAGATAATAATCTACCTTAGCTTTATGCTAAGCCTACTAGTTTACTCCTAGGATATCATTATATGATCCTAGTGGTGACACAAATAGATCCACTACCATAATGAATTTGGATAGTTTGATCTTAGTTTTGATCAAACATTTATTGAACTTGATCATATATTCATTTGTGTATTTAATTGACCATACATTTATCATAATTATAACTTTTCTAGATAACTTGATAAGAATTTTAGGAGCAATAAAAAATTCAACAGCTCCTATGTCAATCAAAATTAAAATTTGATGATCAAATAAAGTACCTAAAAAATTAATAAGAAAAGCCTAAAAATCAACTTGATGGTTGTCAACAAATACAAAAATTATCTGTTGGAAATATTCTTACTATGGAGCAAAAGCCTTATTCTTAACATCTAATTTCCCTTGAGGACATTCCCTATAGTAATGATCACCTCCAAATATGAAGCATAGACTAGGTGGTCCTTTCCTATCAGATTGTTTATTTCCCTTGAAACCTCTCTTAAAACCATTTCCTTGTTTCTTGTTCCTTGACTCATTTTTAAAGTTTGCATTATGATTCTTGAATTGATTTCTAGAGTTTCCAATCCTTTTCTAATTCTTCTTTTTAAAATTCCTTTTAAGACCTCCAAACTTTTTCTTGAATTTCCCTCTAATTTAAGCAAGTGACTTCAGTTTCTACTCCTACTTTACTACCTTTTTGAATACTTGATCCATAATAGATGGACCATGTACATCCACCTTATATCCAATTTGGGGTCTTAATATCCTAATGAATTTCCTGATGTGAAACCTCTCATCTACATGATATTGAGGAACATATTTTAGGAACTTGTTGAACTTCTCCAAATACTCATGTAATGAAAGGTCTCCTTGATTCATATTCTAAAATTCTATCATTTTCTAATAAAAATAGAGTTGGGGCAACCATCATGATCTAAAAAAGGTCACAAACTATTCCCATATGGTGGTAGTAAAGTCAAGATTTAGCTCTCATTTTTTGTTTTCCCACTATCTTACTACTTCACCAGCCAATTGACAAGCTCCTTAAACTACTTTTATAGCTTTAAAATAATTTTGTATCTCAAAATACTTCTCCATCTCAGTTAGCCATACTTTTGCTCCATATCCCAAAATGGTTCCATCAAACTTGGGTGGATTAATCATGTCTCATGCAAGCTCAATAGCTACACATGCTCTTGCATCTTGAGGCACCTCCTCTTACCTAGGTCCCTGAGGAAATTCTTAATTAGTAGGATGATATTCAGGCTCATTTACATTATTTTCCTTTACATGGCCATGAACCTTCTATTCAAGGGTAGCTATCTGGTCCTTAGTCCCATCATGTCTATGATAATCTGATCAAGCTTTATAACTTGTTTAGTGATAAACTAATTTGGGTCAACTAGAGGGTTAACGTTATTGAGATTGGATGTACCCACACCAAATGGCCTTCGATGTGAATTCTTCTTTTTTATAATAAAATAATAATAATACGTGATTGGATTCATTAAGTCCAAGTGTTTGAGCCTTAGCTCTAATACCATAATGTAAAAACCCCTCAAGGTTAACTAAAATTAGGTAATTTTTTTTAACTTAATAACAAATTAATTTAAATGATTACAACATTAATATTTAACTAAAGACATCATTTATGAAAATTAGACTATTATCTAACATGTTAACCATATGATTTATTTAGCTAATGATCACTATATAAATATACTTATTTTTTCACAATTAAAACATAGAATATAACTAAATTACCCAAATTAATAAATCAACCATTGCTGGTTTAAATATCACAACAGGTATAAATATAAAAAAATGACTATTGCTTTTATAAAATTAACATCAACTAATACAAGTATACTGTATTAAAAATTTGAAATTAAGATTACAAATATATAATTTTTCACAAAACATATGTCTCTCAATGAACTCGTTAATATCTAAAAGTGATATCGAGTAAAGCCCCTATTGATTGGCTACTGTAAGGGGAGGAGAGTATCATTTGAGTGATTTTCCACACCAACCATGGATCATTGATTCCCTAAAAAATATCCAAATAAGGGAATGGACCTCCTTTCACAAATGGGATAATAGTGATAGTGCATAAATTAATAAATTTAGATAGAGATCCAT